>JAEMWC010000326.1:20000-27500 GCA_016490735.1 Pachyseris speciosa
CTCCTTAAACTTTGATTCCAATGGTTTTTTGGAACACGCATCGTTCACTCGCTGAGCAATAACATCAGCCACGTCAGAACCGAAGCTCTCCTTCTCCTCAAACACAGAAGGTAAAAACACGCTTGAGTCAAGCTGTTTTATACAGTCGGCTCCTGATGTGGATGCCGAAGTTTGCTCAGTCAAAATAACCGCCGTTGGGTCAAAAACAGCGTCATGAGAAGAAACAGAATCGACTGTGTCCGATTTGGCAGCTGTATTTCCCGATTCGGGTAGAGAAGCGACACCACCGAGGCTAACAAGTTTCTCGTTTAAAGCATTCAAGGACTGCATAATGTGGTCGATACCGAGCTGATCCTTGAGGTCGTCGATATCAAATTCAAAATGGTCATCCTGAGGAAACTCGTCTGAGGCATTAGCGATTTCGCTGTGAACAACGGTCGGGTCAACCGTTAAGGAGTCACCGGTTCGGCTCTCCTGTAGAAAAATATTTTCTGTGGTAGAAGTCATGGTGTGAACTTCGCTCCACGTGGGCACTGGTTGACAATACAAGTAAAAACTCTGGCGCTCAAATTTCCTCCAAAACTCTATAAACAGAGACAACCAAGATAAAACAGCGCAATAAAGGGCTACAGCCCAGAGATAAACCACAAATAAACACAAAAAACAAATATAACCGCGACTCACTGACCTGGAAGCACGAAAGGAAGAACTGATTATTTGCGTCCTCTCCTGGGATTATATACCGTCCAGTAATTTGCATTTGAATGACTTTAAAGTGTGACCGCTGGCCTGATAGTTACTTAGGAAGTATGCATAATTATCCCATAATGCGGAGCATGTCGAAAGAGAATTAGACCAGGATACATTGGCAGAACATTTGCTATTTATAAACAATGTAACATTAACATATGAGAAGGATACTTTCTTAGTAACAACTGTTTGTTAATTGGTAGCGCATTAGTGAAAGTGATGAGTTATTCACTTCGATTACTAATCTTTCGCTTAATTCGTCAAGTGGTTTATCTTTCATGTTCAAGTTACAGTTGTCAATTTTTTATACGAAGATAAATGGTATAACATTTGCAATTAATCAATGATGTAAAGTGAAATTCACAAAAGGATACTTTCTTAGCAACATGTACTTCTTAATTTGTCACGCATTAGTATATTAAGTGATAAATTACGTATTTTGATTCCTCAACTTTCGTGTTAAGTTCCTGTTACAGTTGTAAATTTTTATCACATGAAATGATTCACAAAAGATAATTTGAAATTTAACGAGCTATTAATTCTTTACAAATAAAAATATTTTTATTATTCATGATGGATGACATTTTCTTCTATGCCCATAGAAGAAAAAACACTATTCACTCTGCAGTAGTTGATAAAGAACAAAAGAAGACAAAAGACTCAAAGTTCACAGCCAACTATTACACACAATCACTCAAACCAATAAAAAACTACTTCAACTGAGGTATACTAGCCCTGTAACTCCAAATCCAAACAACCAAATTGTAGACTAATTGTACAAAATAGGCCATAATATATTACAAGGGATCATGAAAAACATCCTCAACCCAAAATATTCATAGTTCAAATGCTAATAACCTTGACCAATGACTTTTACAATTCTTTTCCTGATAAGAAATAACAGCATTTGGTTTTCAAAGTTAAAAAGTGTAATCGCGCTAACACTTTAACCTGTTGATGGTTACCAGCAACCTCAACCTAGAATCATCTGTTAACCCGCTACAACTCTCTAAACCAGCAAAAAAATTTACTCAAGTAGAAACTCAAAAAAAATAATAATGAAAGAAATGGTTGCTAGTAAAATGTTTGAAACAATGGCCCATAATATATGAGGGGCATTATCTCCCCCCAACCCAGCCCAGGAACATGTCTTAAGCCTACATAACAACTATGTTTTCAACTTGTATACATAAGTAATAACCCTGCATTTTCAACATACCGATACAGAAACAGTTACAAGATAACCATCATTACAAAAAAATCCTTGCGAAACTTTTGTGCAAAACAAAACCAGAGTTTCCCCCCAACATAAAGCCCGAGTGAACGCAAATATGCGTCTAGTTTGGGAAATGAAATATATACTACAAAGGAAGACAAAACAGGGCCAACAGCGCATGCCCAAATTATGCTTCCTTTAAAGGATAAAAAATGCAAGCTACTTGAAAGCATTTTGTCTTGGACGCCGATGAATAAACGCTCAAAGAAAGTCGAACTCTGTGTGATATAACACGAAGCATTGAAAAATAATTGAGCTTATTTGTTGTTCCTAGTAGTTAATCGTATTTGTCCGCATTGTGACATGAAAACAATCACGGTGACCACCACTTTTTTGCTACGTTTTTAATTGTTGGGTTCATATTACACCACTAAGTCTGATCATGACTTAGGGTGAGTTCCTTTGGGGTGATCCGAGTTCGGATCAGTGATCCAAGATCTGTCTGGATCTGTCTGGATCATGGTGCATCAAAGGAACCGGCAAAGTGGTTCCTTTGATGCACCATGATCCAGACAGATCCAGACAGATCTTGGATCACTGATCCGAACTCGGATCACCCCAAAGGAACGCACCCTTAGTAATCTCTTAAGTCGACTTAGTGAAAATGACAGGTGTGAAGCGCTAAGTCACAGAGGCGTGATTTCTGTGTTAGGGTCGGCAAACTCAAACGATCTAAGCAGTTCTTAAGTCTGTTTCAAACCTGACTTTAGGCTGCCTTAAGAAACCCGATAGCCAAAAAAATTCAAAATCGTGGGGTTTTAAGAAATAGAAAACATGTACCGTGTTTCTATCGATTTACAGAAACACGAGTGGAAGTTTTGGAGAGTTTTCCCAAACTTTCACGAGTGTTTCTATAACTCGATAGAAACACAGAGTACATATTTTCTATTTCTTTCAGAAAAAACCACGACGAGAAAAAGGAAAACAACTTGTTAACTTTGATTATCAAAATGTAAATTCTCTTTGCTCGCGCCATCATTACGTCAACAGCGCGCGCTAGTTCTGTGTCTCCATCGAGTTATACAAACACAATTTTTAGCCAATCAGCGCGCGTGCTTTCTTTGGACTGTTTTCTAATTAACAAATGAATTAGATTATGAGCTCGAGATTTCTATGAGGTGATAGTTGATGAGGCCGAAGGCCGAATTGACTATCGCCTCATAGAAATCGAGAGCGAATAATCTAACTGTTTTAGCAGAATTCTAACTGAAATTAACGCAGATAGCGGTTTCCAATTATTTTTCCACGCATTATTGAACTTTACCCGTAAACAAAAGTAGCAGGTATTACTGTCCTTGCCAAATTTGCAGTTGTTTACGCGCGCACCCGCGTTTTCAATATTTTCAAGTTTTTAAAGTCAAGAAACCGTAAATGTGCTTCTTTCAGTCTTCTCAGGACTTTAACTACCCGTTTACATCTAAACTTTCTTCCAAAACTGCGGAAAAAGTATAAAAACATCGCCTTTCGTGAACGACCGACAACTACTGTGTTCTACTAGAGTGGCTGATAGTATACGAGTAGCTCAGCCAATCAGATTGCAGGATTTGTAATGGTAATAGGACTGAGTGGAGTCCAATTCGGTCTGTAATCATAACGAGCGACAACGAAATCGGACGACCGCGCAGCGGGATTCCGATTTGTTTATCACGAGTATGATTACAGACCGAATTGGACGACACGAAGTCTTATTACTAATTAATCATAAAAATTACAATTTCCGAGAACAGAAGAAGAGCCAAGTTATAAAAGGGAAGGAAATTTTGCATTAAAAGACTGACAAAGGAAGCGTAAATTGTTCAATGTCGCTCTGAAATTGACTACGATCAAAATATATAGTGATTGTAACCAAGGTTGTGATTGGTTGATTTAAACTACAACTTTGAATGTGATTGGTTGATTTAAAATACTACTTTGAATGGGATTGGCTTATTGAACTGTCCGATAACAAACTGTCCAATAACAAAGTGTCCAATAACAAACTGTCCGATAACAACCTGGCACGTGAATTAGTGAAAAATAGGAGTTTTTTAAACCAATCACAATCGAGGAAATTGTAATTTTATGATTAGCATTAGTATACTAGTGGAATTCTACTAATACCAGATAGAGATTCCCACGTTAGGCACGAAAACCTACAAAATCACGCGCGACACAGTTTCTTCTCACGAGCAAAATTATCTAAAGATGCATCGCCGAGAGACGAAACGTTAGAAGGCAATTACGCTACCGACTTTTCACCTTATGCAACGTAAGTTGCGTGGCTTGATCACTTTTTTATTAGCCTACGTAAGAGTCATTTTCTTTTCTTATGATATTCCTCGCCAATTTCCCAACAGATCTGAGGCACGAATGCCTCATGTTTTTAATGCCGCTTCACCGATCAACCTTTGTTAATTTAATAACCAGACAACAGCCGCAATTACAGCGATTTTACGGCTTCTCGGTCTCATTTTGATCTTAACTTCTTCGCTAAAATGGATCGTGACAATCTTACCCTATCTGTTATTTTTATCTTTAATTATGACTGCTTTGCACGAAAAGGATTTTTCTTCTAGATATGTCTGAATGCTCAAGCGGACTTAGGGTGACTTTGCTTGACTTGGGTTAAGACAGACTTAGTGCCCTAGTGTGAACCCAACAAATATCTCCTCGTCCTGTAACAACAGGATAACAATTTTCATCGGAAATCTATGGCGGGTTCTTATACTAGGGAATCATCTTAAAATTTGCACTCATAAAACAATAAATAAGACTTACGTTACAGACTGAGAAGTTTTAAGATGAAAATAGCATTAAAAGGTGAAACAGCGCTACTTGCTACGTGAGATTTTATGATCATAAAGAACTCTTTCTTTGTATTATTTTGCCGGCCAAAATACATGAAATCGCCTATTTTGGTAACCTACAATTTCAAAATTTTGCGGGAAATCATTCCCCCGCACCCTCCTAGTTTACCCCTCGGACCTCACTTTAATTTACGCCGCTTGTTATGTTTTATTGGAGACCTGTGGAAACTTCTTTTAAGAGTGTCCTAAGACATCAGGATCCAGACTAGCAAAAGACACGGCTCAAGGGACTAAACCATGGCAGCCTCATTGACCGGTCCCTTATCTCATTAGAAACTGGTCACTTAACGCTTTTAAATTGCCACCTACTGTCATATTCCAAAGAGAAATATTTGGGGGATAACGGTCTGGGTAATTTTAGGGATAAGGGATAACTACCCTGGAATTTTAGGGATAAGGGATAACTACCTCTGACATTTTAGCGATAAGGGATGACTAATCCCTCCCCCCACCCCCCTAACAGGGCCTCTCTTTTCTTCTTGACAATTAACTTTTTTACCGGACACAGATGGCGAAGGTGGACACTTGTGGCAGCCTTCAACCATCGTTTCCAAAATTGTTCGGTTTTTCCGCCCTAATTAATTTAGCCTAATTAATTCCTATTTACTTGGCTTTTTTCTTTTTTCATTTTCTTAAGACAACATTATTGCAATTAAGTGTATCTCGGTCTTGCATTATAGAAATGGTTTATCCATTTGCAACATACGCGTTTGCATTTGCCTGTTCAATCTTTTTTGGTTGGTTTTAAGGTTAAAAACATTGAAAAATTCCAGCAGGCAAATACGACAGTTAAACGGATTCAGCCTTTGGGGTAATTCTCCTTTAAAGAGGATATTGTTCAGCAATGTCTTGTAGAAGTCGTTTGAAGCATCCATTTGGGTGAGTATCACCATACCATCTTCTCCACATGAATTCTTGCAGGTACTCCAACAAAAAGTTAGGATTGCTATTACCCTTCATGACTTTGAATTTGGTTTTCGCCGAGCTCCAGTTACTTTCGGCGTGTTGTGTGTGGACGCCCGTGGCTGGGTCGACAAAGTGGAGAGAATGGTTGACAGTTCCGTGTGCAAACCTAGTCTCCTCTGTAATTGCCGGTAAGCTGCCCACTCGTCGCTGTGTACTATTGATCCAACTCGAACATTGTGTTGGATTATAGGTAGAAGAGTTGCAGCCGTTACGTCGCCTGACGAGCTGTAAATATGGTCTAGCTGGTGTGTACTGCGTGTTGAATAATCCTAAAACCCATCTTTCTCTTCTTAGCGCGGCGTCCTCTATAAAAAACTGATCAATCAGGAATCAACAACAGCATTAATAAAAATAAACGTTTTATCCCAAAAGGTTCAGGTAAAAACATCTCTATGATTTTCTACCTAGGGGCGGGGCTTTTTACATCATAGTTTCCAGCGGAATTGTTCACCTTTGCAGGCAGCCAAACTATGTTTTGTGCCGGGTCATTAGCATTTGCCCATTCTCTCTCGATCTCCATCATTACTGATTGGAGCAGTTATTGTTGGAAACTCGGGATAAAGGAAACAGCGTAAATCGCAGTGGATCGGGAAATTAAGTATTAGATATTATGGAAAACAAGAAAACACTAAGTAAATTAGCATAAAGCGTAAAAGTATTCATATTTTTATTTTTATGAAAAAGATGTTTTTCGCGGCCATAATTTGATTACACAAGATTTATCGAGTCGACGAAATAGTATAATCGGTTTATGTTAGAGATAATCTTGATCCTTTCTGACGGAATGGTAGAGAAAAATGTCTGAACATACCTTTGATTTGTGATTAAATTTTGACTCGTCGATTTGAACAATGACACCGGGTCCACCGAGTGTAGGAATTGGATCAAGATTAGCGCACGCCACGCAACTTCTCGACAATTGCGGGACATTTTTACGAGCGTTTTCCTGGATGCAATCCCTTCTGAATACATTAAAAAAAAATTAAAAAATGCACAGGGAAGCTGTCCACTCTTCCACACATGATTAAAAGTGGCCCGCATCCTTTGACCTGTTGCGAGTGTAGAATAATTTCTAAAGCACAAAAATAGATAATGAATCAAGATTTCACTGAGAAAAAGCAATATTTGCCTGATCGAAAAAAAAAATTCGTGCAGAAGGTTTCACCTGAAAAAAAAAAATCGTGCACAAGCAGTGAGCAAAAACAAAAATTCGTGCAAGCCGAAAATTCCCCTCTCCCCCATCACTTTTCTATTGGTCCGTCCCTTAGCAAAATAAAAATATCCCATACGTACTACTGTTGACTGTAGCCTGCGTCGCAGCCAGCCCGTTCTATACCAGGAAAATCAAAGGGACTACGCCAGTGAAGGCCACATACCACGACAGCAATGGCGGTGTGAAAAAGTTGCTTAAAAGTGAATTCGATTTTTTGATTTCCTTATCTCGATTGTTTTGTCAAATGCTACCGTAACTCCAAATTCTAAGTCGTGTATTGCCTCTCCCCTAGTCAAGGGAATGTAGAATCAAAAAACAGCAAAAACATTAGTGCGATGCATGGGCAATGGGCAAAGTCAAGAATTGCTTGTTTTTCATCAGTTTTATTCCAGTACCTTGTTATTCTTTATCGTCCTTATGCTTTTTCTGCCAACTGTATTTTGTGTATT
>JAEMWC010000326.1:32500-55000 GCA_016490735.1 Pachyseris speciosa
CCTCCTTTATCTCGTGGTACTGCTGCTTTTCAGGTGGCCTTTGGCTGCTTTCATATTCTTCATCCGTGTCTTTAAGAAACTCGTTTTCATCGCCTTCAGGTTGTGAAAGTTCCATATTTTCTTCCTCTGTTTCAGAGGCATTTTCTTTGCTTGTGCACTAGCTGCTATCCTCGACAAATGACGAGCTACTTGTTGCAATCGGTACAATACGTAGTCCGCCACATCATCACTCGAATCTTGCTCTAGTCTCTTAGAGAGGTCGATGAGATGTAGACGAAGATTCACCAAAAAATCAGCAGTAGAGCTCATTTTCGATTTCACTACGCGAACACGGCCGGTCTAGGTCGAGGGAAGCGATCCGAAGGCATCGTGGGATAGATCACGTGACATTTCAAGACTGGAACGCCTGATTGATTTTTTGCAGAAAATTTGCAGGGTGAGTTAATTCGCAGAAAATTTGGGGAAAGACATGTAATTCAATAGTAATTCGATGCTGGTATTTTTTATCGCTTGCGGGTGTCTTACGTTGATAGCGGAGCTCCGGCGGAGCACCATACCTATAGAAACCCGTCAACTGCTTTTCTCATGGTAAAAATGGCTAGCGGTATTGCTCGTGGGCGCGTACGCACGACGACGACGGAGTTGCCCAATAATTAATAATATCCTAATAATAATCATAATAATCCAACATGGCGGCCATACTCTAGCTGATCACCTAGTTTACAGCGTACATCTTTGATATAGGGCATCCGTGTCATGGCTAATTGACACCTGTCAAAACAAGGTTTCCGCTGACCGTTACCACGTGACAATATCGCGGGCTCAAGTTAGAGCTCATCAAGGTTCGCTGTTTTTTTGAAGTTGACCGCTGACCAGGTAATGGTTTTCGATTGGATCGCAGGCTCAAGTCAATTTAAGCGAAACGAGACACCCAAGCCAAAACCAGGCTTAATTTTTCGCGCGCTTTCTGCGGCTCGAGATTTCACATTCAGTTGGTGTCTTCATTTTGAGCAAAACAACATCATCTTCGAAGTTCAGTTTCTGTCTCTTAATTTGCATAAAAGGCATAAAAATCAAGAACTACTTAAAAGATACTCCGGAAGGTGAATTTTCAACTGGAAAATGGAACAGCAAAAGGTTGTTCGCAGGAAATTCTTCAATTTTTGGATCCACTTCTATCGCGCCCGGATTGTGGGGTTGAAAAACAAAGGGCTTCTTCACTTTACCGCGACATCTTGCAGCTCACCAAGAAAGTTCTTAACAACTCACCGGAATTAATGGGAGGAACGAGTAGCTCACACTTGGTGGAAGAAGTTCTTTCTTTGAGCAAACCGTTTGCTATTTTTGTAGATGCGTGTTTTTACTATAGTGGATCGATGCGTATTTACAAGTGGTAGAAAGCTCGACAACACAGGTAACTTAAATAAATTGAAGCTTAGCATTTGGTTTAATAGTTGCTAATTTTGTTCAGGAATGAAACTTGTATTTTTGTCTCGACTGGATATAAATAACAATCTACTCGTTTTGGACACAAAGAAGTAGCTAGTCGAATTGTTTGTTTGTTGTTTTACAAGCGAACAAGTGTTTTCCTCCGCTTGGCTGACTGCACATGTTTTTCGGCGTCTGTGTTTCTGCAGTGTTAAGAACTGAAACGTTTGCCTTTGTGTTATTAACACGTAATCGCAATGAATCCGCGTAAAATTAAGGATTAGTATCACTTATGTTTTGTGCGACGAGGGCAATTTCAGCAGCTTTCTGAAAACTGGCACAAGTGACATTTACTCGGCCCATGCGATTACCTATCCAAACTATCAGGATTGTTTTCCTTTTTCTCTTTTCTACGACATTTAAGCTTATGTCTAAGCTTAACGTACTACAAAATATGTTTGTTAAGTCCCGGCTAAAAGATCAAACATTTTAATCCATTATCGTGTTTGTCAAGCATAACGTTTGGTGGCTAAACGCAAAACAATGTTTGACCAAACACGGGACCAAGTGAGTCCAAAAACAATGATTTTTGCGTATTATTGCCGCTGAAATTTTTTACGTTACGTGGCTCATTTGGTTGCTTTTTACCGTTTGTGCACGATTTGTTTGTTGGGGTGGCTAAACGATCAAACATTTCATAGTGTTCGTAATGCGAAATTTTGGATGAACATGTTTGATTTCGATCAAACATGGAAAGCCATTTAATGGCGCACTAGGTGGCTAAACCGTCAAACATGCTCGTCCAACGATGTTGGATTAAAATATTTGATCATTCTTTGATTGCTAAATTTGTTTTTGAACAAACACACGCGTCGACTGTATTGTTTTCTTGTAATGTTTTGATGTTTTTGAACCGCGGTCAATTCCTGTTGACTACTCTAAACATAAAATATTGGCGCCAGGAAAGCCATGCTGTGTTGCTCAATACCAGTAAAAAAATAATAATCGTGGAGCTCCGCTTTTAGGCTTGGCTAAATGTATATATTATATTAGAAACAGAGCTTTATAAGGAATTTTTGTGGTAAGAGTTTTGATATTTCGGAAATAATCTTGCGTGTAAAGTCATTCTTATGTTCAGAAAATAGCCTACGTATGTTTATGTCTCAAGCCAAGAACCGTGCAGAAAGAAGTAAGTTTTCGCAGAAAATGTGAAGAAAAACTTAATTGGCAATTAACCATGTAACAAGAATTGCAACAACTGGAAAGTAATGGTAAAGAAAAACACTTGTACGCCATGGAACGTGCAGAAAGAAGCAAGTTTTCGCAAAAAATGTCAAAAGAAACTGCATTAGCAATTAATCATTCCACAAGAGTTGCAATTCGAAAGTCATCTTGAAAAAAGTTTTTAATATTAATTTTGACCCTAAAAACGCGCCATACAAAACAGGATGAAATGCTCATAACTTATACATCTGACAATGCTGAACTACGCTTGTGAATTACTTCTATTTTCGGTTGAGTAAGACGAAACTACGTTTGGTCACCAAGTGTTAACGCTAAAACTACAGTGTCATCAGGGACAACTTGACTGGTTTCCAACGGTAACAATATCAACAGGCGCGCATCACTTACCATGAAAGCCCGCCAAATTTGGAAGAGACAAACGACCTCGGCCAGTACTAGTATGTTGTTCTCCGCGTTTTGCTGCTTATGATTTCAAAGGCCGACAAGTTGCCACTGGAAACGGAGCTAGTTGCCCATGACAACGACACCATTTTAGCGTTAAAAACTGGTGATCAAACTTGGTCGCGCGTTACTCAACTGATAATCGTGGTATATAAGAACAATACCCTCCATCTGGAGCGAAAATATGCTATGATTTTTGTTCGCGGACATTATCTGTTCCGAGTAGCAAACAGTTTTCCGAGAGTGTTTTTCCAGTTTCACTCGAATCGAGAGACCAAAATGGCGGCCTGTCGAACTCAACGATCGGCATCTGCGATCTCACGGAAAAATAGGGGAGTGTGAACAGTCTAAAATACTTGATGCCTGATTATAATACAGTACACGACAGTCGACCGATATACCACCGACAGTCGACCGATATTCCACCGACAGTCAATGATTAACGTATCGGTCGAGTGTTGGCCGACATATCGACCGATACTCGGCCGATATCTCGGTCGACATATCGACCGATACTCGTCCGATATCTCGACCGACATATCGATCGACATATCGACTGACATATCTCGGTCGATACATCGGTCGAGTGTCGGCCGATATATCGACCGATACATCGGCCGAGTATCGGTAGATATGTCGACCGACACTCGGCCGATGTATCGGTCGATATATCGGCCGATATATCGGTCGAGGGGTGCACAAAATACACATGATCCCAATATTTTTGCTTAGGAGACAACGAACTGTTAAAATATTAAAATTCGATCTGAATTTGCATATTTGTAGCGCGTTTAATGTTGTATACGCAGAATGCTCACTACAGGGTAGACTTTGGAAAAATCCTTCGTCCTATTTGGTTCGCGGCCTAAAAAACTCGCTCCTCTAGCCTCGGCTTCTTAGCTGTGGGACTCGAGAGGTCGACTTGTGGCATGTCTAGCTATCCCGTGACATCATTAGACCTGCCGCTGATACGTAACTGAGCTCAGCGGTCTCAATAATTTTGGAAGGAAGGAAAGTGCGCGAAAAATAAGGTTTATTTTGGTCTTGGTTTCGGTAAGCAATTTTTTTACCAGCTGGTTTTACTCAGGTCATCTGCTTTGTTTGACATGCCAAAGACAAAGACAAGCAGAGAGAACACTAAGGAAGAGATTTATAGCGGAGCACCACTGGTAAGAAAAAATAGTAACCCATCTTTCGAGAAAATTTGGTTTTTTCACCTTACGTACGCACCCGAAAGGGGGGGGGGGGGGGGGGACTCCCTTATATGGGCTATATAGGTATGTGCGGCCCCAAAGGGTATGTTTTTTTGGCCGTTTTGGTCTGAAATAGGGTATCGAGATTTACCATCAACAAAAGCCCTTCTTTTTTTATCTTTTAATTGTGTTTACGCCAACCGTGTACGTGAAATAGGTCTGAAATGGGGTATCAAATTTTTGGTCAGGTCTGAAATAGGGTAAACCAACGCATTTTATATAGACTTGACGTTTCGTATGCTAGGCAACATACATTTTCAAAACATCCATTTACCGGAAAAAGATATTCACTGGCCTCTACACCAAATGGGATTCTTTCACACCGCGCAAATACAAAATTTTAATTTTTTGAGATTAAAATCTCATTCGTACGCTCACTTATCGTTGTTATCGAATTTGCTCCACGCCTTCTTTATTGCAATCTGCTCTCAATGACCTCCGGAAACTTCTTCTACAAAATGGTTACCCTCAAGGCATAATTACCTACAACATTAACGATGTTTTGAACAGAAACAGAAACAAGCCCAACAGCCCTGTCTTGACAGTTCCTAAGCAAGATATAATCATCCTGTTACCTTACTTAGGTCTACAGAGCAACCAAATCGCTAAACGCCTGAGATCCTGTGTTTACAATTTCTATCCCTGCGTCAACCTTAAGACAGTTTTTCAGAACACACTCCGCATCAAGTCTTTCTTTCCTTACAAGGACCGCTTAAACCGCTCTCAGAAGTCTAAAGTCATTTATAAGGCCGGTTGCTGGGACTGCACTGATTTTTACATCGGTAAGACAAAAAGAAGACTTCATGACAGGAAAACTGAACATTTCAAGGCCCTCGCTAAAAATGACCACACATCAGCTATTGCTGATCACGTTAAAACCACTGGACACAACATCAAGTGGGATCATTTTGACATTTTAGCGTCGGGCAAAATCGATTATCATTGCAAAATTAAGGAAACCTTATTTATCCAAGAACTTAAGCCAGCTTTTAATGTAAACATTAGTAGTGAGAAGTTGTTGCTTTATTAATAAGGTGTATCCTTTTACATATTTACTGTTAAGATAGTTTTTCTTAATCTCGGTTCCAGACCCCTGTATTAAAAGTATATAAACAGTTTTCAAAAATTGTAACGGTCACTTTTGAAAATGTATGTTGCCTACGAAACGTCAAGTCTATATAAAATGCGTTGGTTTACCATATTTATCTCCGCTGTTTGTGTTTTATTTTTAATCAAGCTACGAAGGCCTAACAACAAGAGTTTATAGGGTAGGGAAAATCGCAGATTTTGGTCTGAAACAGGGTAAGGGTTTTAGGAAGGGGACCGCACATCCCCACCCAATTTTTCTGGTAGTACACCCCCGGGAGAGGGGGGGGGGGGGGTGTACGTACGTACGTACGTCCGTACCTATGTCCGCCGATTTATGTACGCGCTGTAAAATGTCCTATAATAATAATAATAATAATGGTAATAATAATAATCCAACATGGCGGAAATACTCCAGTTGACCACCCAGTTTACAGCATACATCGTTCATGTTATTGTCAATTGACACCTGTCAAACCAAGGTATTCGCAGACCACTATCATGTGACCATATCGCGGGCTCAAGTTTGAAGGTCATCGAGGTTGGCTGTTTTTTATTTAAGTTTACCGCTGACTGGCTTTTGATTGGATCGCAGGCTCAATCCAGGTATAGAACCCCCAAACCAAAACGAGGCTTAATGTTTCGCGCGCTTTCCACGGCTCGAAATTTCACATTCAGTTGCTTTCTTCATGTTGAGCAAAACCACTTCATCTTCTTTCGAATTTCTTCGCGTAAAAGGCATAAAAATCAGGAACTAGTTTAAAGATACTCCGGAAGGTGAATTTGCAAGTGCTAAAACGGAAGAGCAAGCTTAAGACTTGGATCCACTTGCATGGAGTTCGGATTAATCCGAGCTCCATGCAAGTGGATGAATTGTATGGTTGAAAAACAAAATGATTCAACGCATCTTGCAGCTCACCAAGAAAAGTCACTTAACAGTTCACCGGCATTAATGGAAGGAACGAGTACTAAGCTCAAACTTAGTGGAAGAAGTTCTTCCTCTGGACAAACCGATGGCTATTTTTGGAGATTCGTGTTTTCACTCAAGCCGGATACGTATTTTCAAGAACCTCTACATCACAGGCAAATTAAAGAAATTGAAACTTAACATTTGGTTTAATCGTTGTTACAAACGTTTCCTTAAGGTAGAAACGCGTATTAGAGTTTTGCTTTTCAATTTTCTCCTCCTTATTTTTATATACTGATAAGAATGACCGATGATGGGATACTTAAGTATCTCACCCCTCCCTTCATAACTGCCAACCCCATCTCCCAAATAATCCCGGTTGAGAGAATTTTTTTTAAGTAGTTATCAGCAATCCCACAGCCGGTGTCATGGGACGGAAAGAGCCTCTTCAGACGTACTTGGTGGTGCAATTAATTTCTTCCGCTCCAAAGGTAAATTTCACATCCATCCTTTTGCATTTGACTCATACATCTGCTTATCCTTTATGCACAACTACGTTTTACATTGTTAAAGTACCGTATTTACTCGATTAAGCGCCTCGGCGTTTATTAAATTTTACGCAACTCGGGTGGCATGCGGCACTTATTCAGGGACGCCGCTTATTTGAGGGAGGCGCTTATTTAAAAATCATATTTCTGAAAAAAGGATGAGTTGATGTTAACAGTAAAACAGAAACATCTCCAAAATGTCGGTAACTATCTCGTTTTGCTGGAAAAATGGGCTTGCACCTTGAACTGGCTTTCTTTTTGTTTACTAAATTTCATTGTCACTGCTACTGCCGTGCACGTCAGTGGCATGACGTTTGAAACCAATTCGTACCCATACCGTGTAGCACGGCAAGCTCTGTCGTGCTACACCGCAGTGGTTCGACTTCCTTTCAAACGTCATCCACTGTCGAGCCAAACTCAATTCATTGAAATTATATACGCAATGCACATACAGTTACAAAACCTACCTGAACCCAGAGCACTTATCAGACGTTGAATTTAATTCAACGTCTGAAACCAAGTTAAGCTTTAGTGGAGCCAGCTTAGCACGACATTTGAAATGGGCCTTAGGTTGGCTTGTTGTGCCGGCGGCCTTAACAACGGAACAGCGCATTGCGAAAATTCTAGAGAGAAGCAAAATGGAAGACAACAGAAGTATAGCTTATTCAAACTGAAAAACGTTGTTATCCAGGACAATACGTTTCAGAGCCTGTTTCAGACAATGTTGTGCTGTACTCATATATTTTAGTCATATTCGGAGCGTATTCAGGGGTGGTGCTTACTAGTAGTTGCTCTCAGATGCGGCGCTTAATCGGGTGTGGCGGTAATTATCCTTATGGAAAAAGAAATGGTTTTAAATCCTCTGTTGAGGCAAAATGGCTGATTCCCCTTCATTCCCGACAAATACGAAAACTAACGAAGCCATGACATTAAATCTGATTGAAAATTGCGTGTATGTCCCCACACCTATTATCTGGGAAGCAGTCCTCGCAAGTAGCTGAAGTTTTTTGTATTGGCACGCATCCACAACTACTGTCTGTAGTAGCCAAAACTGAATTGGTATGGCCTCTTAAGACAAGGGCGAATTTACCAAAAACTGGCATAACAAATATTTCAAGAAAAAGAGTAACAAGCAACCAAGTAGTTTTTGGATACATCCCGTGCGGAAGAGGCATTCCTCACAAAGGGGGTGTGAAAACATACACCACACAAGCAACCAGGGGCGCGTTACCAGAACTACTTCTTGGGACGTGGTCCTCGCAAATAGCCAAAATTGAGTTCCAAGGATGTCCCCATTATAGCGACCCCACAAAAAAAATTGGCAATTTCCAAATTCCAGACAAATGTATGAAGAGAGGTAGGAGTAAGCAACCAAACCACCATTATATTTTTTCGATACCTGCTAAAGAAGAGATAGTCCTCACTAGAGGGGTATGGAAACATGGACCCCACGAGTAGGCAGGGGCGCGTATGTGTGTGTGTGTGTGTGTGTGTGTGTGTGTGTGTGGCCGTATACGGGGCTACTGACCTTCTGCGGTACAAGCTAGAACACCATGTAGCTGTCCCTTATTCCAGACATGGTGCAGTCAGTGGGTTACGATACCTCTCGATTTCACATTGCTGATCTCCTGGACTTTTTTCAATCACTCGGAAATGCCCGCAAACTCCTACTTAGTGAGATTTGGCGTACAGTTTTTCGGATTTGGTTTGCAAAAGTAAGCGATTTTAGATTTGCTGGGAGATGGGAATGCCTCTGACTTATGAATGCCGTTAAGTGTTAAATTGGCTTTCCGAAACGGAACAATTTTCAGTATTAAAATTTGGAATTTCACCCATTTTGAGGCCCTCAAGGTGAGGCATTTGACCGTCTAAACTGGAAACACAGCGGGGCACTTGACTAAAATTTTCCAAAAGTCAAATGCCCGGGTGCCTGCACCGTGGGGGAGGGGGGGGGGGGGGGCGCTCTGGGAATTGACTAATACAATACAAATAAAAAGAACTAAAAAAAAAACAGGATTCTGTCGTGTGGTTTGTAATAATTCACATTGGAAAAGACTGGGAACGAGTGGCCGCGCAAGCGATAGTGGGATTGTTTGGGGAGACGCGTATTGTGTAGAAACATTCGCGTTCCACCCCCCCCCCCCCCCAAACAATCCCACAAACCCCAGTCTTTTTCAAAGCGCGCAATAGGATACCACTATTATTAGAGAAGAAAAACACAGTAACTAATACAGACAAAGATAAAGGAGTGCCAATTACTGCTTTTATTTCTATTGCCTGTGCAGCAATCAGCCCCATATTAGGCAACTGGAATTCATCCTGGAAATTTTTACAAAGAAAGCCAGATTGTCGAACAAAAGAATGAACTACAATTAAGTTATTAAATCATTAATAAAAGTTGTAATCTGAAATTACGAGTTATTCTGTAAGCGATGAAGCAAAGCAAGCTCAAACTAAAACAAAATTCAACAGCCTACAACATAGCTACAAAAGCGAGATATGTCATAAGTGAACATATAACAGGCTACAGAATTGTGTAAGTGTTCAAAGTTCGTTTCTTACACATGTTATTCAGAAGGCAAGGGAAAAAGCAAGTAAAACTAACACAGAATGTAACAGACTACAGAACAGCTACGTAAGCGAGAATGTCAAATAAATAACAGATATTCATAAAGCTACAAAAGTGTGAAAGTTGGTTGGTTGTTTGTCTTTTGTTTTTTTGTGGAAGTGTTAAATATTGGTTTCTTAAATTATGAATTTTATGAGGGCAATAAAAGAAAGCAAATCAAAATTAACAAAATTCAACAGCCTATAGCATAGCTACGTCAGCGAGAAACGTCAAATAAATACCATGTATTCTCAAGGATGCAAAAGTGTGGAAGTTGTTTGGTTTTTGGAGGAAAACAGTTGAAAGTTGATTTCTTAAATTGCGACTTATTCCAAAAGCAATCAAGGAAAGCGAATAAAACTAACAAGACATAACAACCTACAACATAGCCACGAAGTGAGAAATGTCAGAAAATAAATATCAGGTAGTCATCATAAGACTTCAAATGTGGAAGCTGGCTGCTCGGTTTTTTTTAACGTGAAAGTGTTTAAAGTTGGTTTTCTTAAACTGTGAATTATTCTGAAAGCAACGAAAGAAAGCAATTAAAAGGAACAAAATCTGTAAACCTACAACATAGCTACGACGCAAAAAATGTCATTAATAAATATTGTGTATATAAAGTGTTGAAAGTACAAGTTATTGTGAAAACAATGAAAGAAAGCGAGTCAAACTGACATAAAATGCCTATGATTGCTACGAAGCGAAAAGTGTCAGAAATACTAAATAATAGTAAGGCTTCAAAAGTGTGGAAGTTGGTTGGTCGGTCGAGTTTAGTGTGGAAGCGTTGGAAGTTGGTTTCTTGAATTGCGAGTTTGTATTGTGAAAGCAACGAAGGAAAGCAAGCTAAAACGAAGAAAATGTAACAGCCTACAACAAAGCTACCAAGTGAAAAGTGCCAATAAATATCAGGTATATTATAAGGCGGCAAACGTTGTCCAGGAAGCTACGCCATCATAATTATTACAAGTCGGGAACCAAAGTAAAAGAGAGGAGTCCTCTGTCATAAAGTAAAAAACCAGCTATTCAAAGAGTAGTACTGCAATTCCACGAGGACTGCAAAGATGTTAACTTGCGTGTCACAAGATGTCTGAGGTTTGACAGGACCTAACCAGGTTGGGAAAACAAACCAAAGTGAAAGGTATAGTTATCCAATTTGGCTGCTGAGAGAGAAGGCAAACCAGCCAGTCGCGATCTGGATAGAATGCACTGGAAAGCTCAGCAACCAAATGGGATAACTGAAGTAAAGGGAAAGATTTTGTCCCCCAATGTAACTACCGAGAGATGGCAAGCACACCTGTCGCGAGCAGGTATGATGCACTGAAAAGCTCAGTAGCTACACTGGGAAAACCGCACCGATAGAATTAGCCACCCAACTTGGTTACTGAGAGATTGCAGACAAAACCCGTCGCGAACAGGCTCGAATGCAGCGGAAGCTCAGTAACCAAGTTAGGGCAACTGGAAAAAGAGAAAGATTTTGTCCCCTACTCTGGCTGCGAGAGAAGGCAAACAAACCAGTCGCGATCTGGTTTGAGAGCACTGAGAAGCTCGACAGCTAAACTGGGGGACGGAAAAGAGGGGAACTCCAACCTGGTTAGGTGTGGATGAAAAGAGCACTCAGGAAGAAATGGAGCGAGGATCGAAACAGCCGCCATGTTGGGAGAACTAACAAGACGCCATCATCCAACGTGGGATCATAACAAACGCCATGTTGGGAGAACTAACAAGACGAAATCATCCAACATGGGATTATATCAACCGCCATGCTGGGAGAACTAACAAGATGCAATCATCCAACATGGGGGATGGTCGTAAGCTCGACTGATCGACTCCACTCGCAAGTACTGCAATCACGCCGGCGTCTTCCTACAGAACAGAGGGCACCGATCTCTAAAATACTATAGGTCCCGAGAAAGGAATTGTGATCTTATGATTGAACCTTGCAGGTTGTAAAATGCAAAAATATGAGCGTTGGTAGCTGTGTTATAAGGTCACAAAATGGAAATTGAAAGGTGCGTTTAGTTACCTGGTCTAATACTACAGGTCTGTAGAAAGAAATTGTGATCATAAGATTGAAACGACATTTCCAGATTTGCAGGTCTTAAAATGCAAAAATACAAGCGTTGGCAGCTACGTTACCGGCATTAGGTCACAAACTAGAACTTAATAGGTTTGCTTAGTTGCCTGGAGTAATAAAACAGGTCAGTAGAAAGGAATTGTCATCTTTTAAGATTCAAATGACATTTTCAGATTTGCAGGTCTTAAAACGCAAAAATATGAGCGTTCGTAGCTATGTTATAAGGTCACAAAGTAGAAATTAATAGGTTTGCTTAGTTGCCTGGTAATACTACAGGTCTGTAGAAAGGAATTGTGATCTTTTAAGATTCAAATGACATTTTCAGATTTGCAGGTCTTAAAACTCAAAAATATGAGCGTTCGTAGCTATGTTATAAGGTCAAAAAGTAGAAATTAATAGGTTTGCTTAGTTGCCTCGTAATACTACAGGTCTGTAGAAAGGAATTGTAATCTTAAATTCATACGACATTTTCAGATTGCAGGTCTTAAAGTGCAAAAAATATGAGCGTTCGAAGCTATGTTAAAGGCAACGACATACAAATTACATACATACAGTTTCAACTGTTTCATTTTTTCCAAAAAAAGAGCGGCTTTTGAAAATCAAAGACGACCGGTAGTTCTAGATTTTTTTGGCTTTGCTGATGATCGTAAAATGCAAAACAATGAACATTCGTAGCTAAGCGATAAGGTAACAGAAAAGAAAGTAAATGGGTGTTTTCAGTTTCCTGGAGTAGTACTGCAGGTCTGTACAAAAGGATTGCGATCTTAAGATTCAAACAACATTTTCAGATTTGCAGCTCGTGTCAGTGCAAAAACATGAGCTTTCGTAGCTATACTATAAGGCAACGAAACAAAATATAAATAGGTGTGTTTAGTTATCTAAAGTAAGTGGGAAAAAATGAAACTATATTTAAACGAGTGGCTTTGAGAATCAAACAGAAAAAAGGCAGGTAAGGCTATAGTTATGTAACTAATGAAGAAAACATTATATCGTATTTATTACCATCGTTTTCAGGAATTAAGTAAAAATGACAAACAGATAGGATTGTAGCTATGCTGCGGTGTCTAAAAGACAGTCAGCTTGCAAACAATTACTAACTCACAAAAAGGGAATAAACGATCTTAAGAAAAGAAGTCAGAATCAATCATATGGTTCCTGGAAATACCATTTAAGGAATCGACAATCTGGCTGATTTCTTGGAAATAAAGAAAGACTGAGAAAGATGGAAAGGGGGCTTACATTCTTGCACGGCACTTACTAATTACTAATTGCGATTCATTTAATTTAAATACTCCCCCCTCATAAAATTTGGCTACATCCATAAGAGTTTTGTTCTGATAAGGATTGAAGATTTAAACAGTTGCCTCTGTGGAAAGATTTTAATAAAAAGTGGATTTTTTAATCCCGAGATCCACGGTAAAACTCGGTTAAAAAAAAAGAAAGAAAAAAAGAAAGCAAAAGAAGAAGAAAAAGCTCGGAAAAAAATGCACTGTCTTTGAAAGGTAAGAAGTAAAAGCTATTATCTCTTAAAAACAAATTGACAAGAGGGAAAGGAAGAAAACGATGAAAGTGCGAAGTTTTACTGAGATCCACTAGAAATTCGAAGATCAACAAAACAGCAATTTTAAATTTCTTTTGAGAAATACAAATATAATTCATTGTGTGGCACAAAGTGGATACCAATAAGCTTCAAAAATTTAGAGACAACTGTGTAAATCTTCAATCCTTGAGAAATTTGCCCGATTTTAAATAATTGTTCATTTTCTAAGTTGGCCAGGGTACCGCGATTTCCTCGGCGTGGCCTGTGCCCTAGGCTGGGTGAAGGAAGACGGATCATAGAATACAGGAGCTACATTCTGAGGGGGAGGGTCTGGAACCTGCGGGAGAAAACATAACACGGGTTATAAGCGTAGTGAATAAAGTGTAGATTGGCTTCTTGTGGTGTGGGGTTAAAAGAGCCAGTTTTGTACTCAGTGACTTGGCTTTTGAGTAGAAGCGAGGCTGGAGCTGGCTTTGCTTTGATACAAATCTCAGTGCTTTTCATGTAACTTCAAACTCGCTTGCATAAGAACAACATGATTGACATAAATATGAAAAGCACTGAGGATTGTGTCAGCCTCGCTTCTACTCAAAGGCCAGGCCAATAAGCACACAACTGTAAAATGGGCCACTCTTCACAAAAATGCAGTGAGTTTGAAGCAGGGAGGCACCCGAGGATCAACTAAAGGAAATTATCCCCGTACATTGGAACCTGGGATCACGCAGAAATTCAAACCTACAAACGTCAGTGTACTTACCTTGCCTATTATTTCATGACCATTTGATTTTTATTTATAAGCCCACTCTGGAACTATAGTGTTGCAACTCTAAGGGATTAATAACCTGCGATCAGGAGTTCTATTTCGCAGGTTAAAGGATTAAAGGTTAGACAATTAACATGCTTGACGTCTGTAGACTTTGCGTGCTTTTAAGTTGTTTTGTGAGGTTGGTTCGTTGTGAGAACTTAGCAGCTGACCCTTGGAAGTTGTGTTATTTTAGGAATTATTAGTGTTGAGGAAGTCTTTGTTCCTGAAAGTTGAATTTAATAGAAAGTGAATATCACAAGGTTAAATCAGTAGTTAGAACCATGAGTCTTGGGAAGGTTATTCTTGTTACAAGTACAGTTTCAGTTATGCCAAAGTGCGTTTAAAAATTAAAACAAGTTTAACTCTCAAAGCTAGTCCAACTCAATAAGCTTACTCTGACATCGTTAGTCAAGTCCGAACTTATCCTTACTAGTCCAATCTTGTACTGGCCACAAAAAATAATCAGCACCAGTAAACGTGAGCTGTTATAGTATGGCGTGGTCCTCCCACAAAGGAGGAGGACGGGGAGGTGGAATACGAGTCCCCTAAAAACGACTGCTCGGGAGGCTGAAACTGCTCAAGACTATTCAAATCTGGATGGGTTCGATCTAGTCTGATCTAGTCTAATCTAATGTAGTCTAGACCAAACACGTCTATCTAGTCTAGACCAGCTCAGTAGAAAGACTGTTTAAAAGAACTGGCGAGCGTTGTTTCACTGAATCTGCCTAAGCTCAACTAACTAGGCAGAATGCAGTGAAATACCTGCGGCATCATGTAGCTACGCACTTCAGCCGAGGTCAGGGATACTGAACTTGATCTGGAGTGCTGAAAAGTGAAAGGTAGCTGGCTTAGATATGGACTAACGGTGCAAAAGTGCAAACATGTTTCGGGACCACAAAGCAACAGCAAACACACTATCACATGAACAACACAGGGAAATGAAAATTCAGTCACTCCTTTTTGGCATTAAGTTTGTTTAGCACTCAATCTAATTTATATGACGTTTAAGCTCTATTGGCACGGATGTGATTAAATAGGTAATTGATATTCTTATTTGATTACGTGCCATTTAAGTTAAAAGTTTAGCTTGGGTTTATTTGAAACAACCGAATCACTTTAATGAGCTTCGAAAATCATGTTTTACCAATAAAAGATTGAGTCTTTTTTAAGTTCAAACATCGTTACCATTTAAAGACAATAGAAAGTTTTGAAAACTCTTTAAAAGCTTTCTGATTGCGTCTGCGGTCATCGCTGATCAGAATGCAAGCTAAAATACGAGAGAATTATATTTCATCGTGTGTGTGCGCAACTGGCGATCGACGAGCGGTGAGAGGGGACGCTGCAAGCCTCAAGACTCTTGTTCTTTGCGGCTTGCAGTGACGACAGTCACCACTCATCGATCACGTGCTCACTCGACTAACAAAAAGAAACATACAAGACTTGCCACAGTCTGATTGCACGTGTGGAAAGAAAAGCTGTCAAGTTCCGTGATCCCAGGGTTGGCAGCTCTTGCATTTTGAATGGTTGGTTGAAATAGAAGTCATCAAAAGTGTTCAAAAAATGTTTGAGTATCAGTGGTCCAAAGCTGCGTATAGTAACTTACTATTAAGTCTCAATTATACCCAGTGAAAGTCAGTCAATTTCGCATAATTGATACCCATGGTAAAGTAAAAATTCCACCTTTTCCCCTCAATTAGAACATAAAGAATGACTACAAACAGTAAGTAAGCTGTCATTACCTGAGACTGCTGATCGCCACCATCCTCGTCATCGTTTCTGAAAGACAAATAAATTAGGTTTACAAGAATGATCGATTTTCTTTGGTAAACTACCAAAAATAAAGCTAATTCTTTTTGCTGGTGACATTTTAGGACTAGTGCTACAGCCTCCAACACTACAATTACTGTCACATGACGGAGTCTACCTACTACACCCCTCCCCAAGGCAACAAGTTATTTAGTCACAGGGTAACCAGGAATTCGTTGGCTTTCCCTACAGTTCATCGAATAGGTTGTCGGGTTTCAAAAAGTCGGAATGTGTCTCGGGAATAGCAGGGTGATATCAACCACACCAAACTGAAAGCATGGATCTCAAGTCATTTATATGTCAATAACACGGCTGGAAACATTTAAGGCGGGGTGCTAAGTACACTTACCGTGATGATGGTCGCGACCCAGGGTTTCCAACAACAGGCTCAGCAGTGGGCAGCGTGGCAGCTGTATCTTCAAAAGCTGTGATAAGCCACAAAAGAATCATACTCAGGTACATAAAAGAGTTTCAACCACACATACTTAGATAACTTCAAAACTCTAATTCAGCTTCATTTTGGCTTTAAAAATTTGGAAAGTCTTGAGACAAGAAGTAAAAACAAATGCATACCATTGACTGGAGCAGGGACGAATAATTGAGCTGGATTCAAGTCCATAATGGGAGCAGGGAACGTTGGTAGAAGGCTGCTTGGAAGCATGGCAGGTCCATTAGAGCTCTGCCCAGAGGGATTGAGAACATCTACATACTTCTTAGCTACACAGAAAAAGGGAAAAAGGCATAAAATGATAAGTGCCAGGTACTGAATGCTGTGTATTCCTAGTATAACTTTTGGACATCATTTCCAATGTTCATGAAAGTTTGTAAACAAAAACATGGCCCCACCCTGATGCTGGTGGACGTCTCACATTGCACACTAACTGCAAAAGCCAGTCGTTTAGCCCAGTCATAATCACAATGACCAGTTATGCACATGTCATGGGCTTCCCCGTGGGGTTGACCCCCGGGCTAACCAGGCAGGTTGTAAAATCAGTTAAGCAAACTTGAGGAATTTCCCTGGCAGGTGAGGGAATCTTGCAAGAAAAAGTCCCCTGTTTGAGGTGTCTCTCAGCAGAAAATCCCCCTGACATCCTTTACAAACTTGTGAATTTCCCCACCCCCTAATCTTTGACTGTAAAACAATGTTGAGATTTCCCCTACCCTGGGGCAAAGAATCCCATCCATCCCCTTGTATCCCCCCACATATCTCCTGGATGGCCTGGGGATCGACTCCATGGGGAAGCCAATGACATGTGCATTACACCTAGCATTAAGCTTTGCGCCACCAACCCCTACAAGGGTCTGACATATTCTTGTACATCTCACTCCCAAGTCCTAAAGCTGTTAAAAATCATTTGAAAAACACTGAAAGAAAAGTAATTAGGGTTGAAGGATTGCATCTGGGAGTAAACAACAATTGCTTGAGACTAACAGCTCACCTAGCCTTCCCCCACCATGAGCCTTTCGAGAGAATTTGGAAACTGAGGGAGGTGTGGCCATGCCAGCAGGGATGCCTCCACGAGTGATTGGCTGAGTTAAACCAGGAGCCTGGACAGAAGGTGGACTGAAAGGAGTTGAAACAGGTCCACCAAGACCTCGAGTCGTAGCACCTTGGATAAAACACATGCACATGATAAATATCACGAAAGATGTGAATGAAACTCTGCAATCAAGGGGGGGGGGGGGGGGGGGTTTAACATTTAGAGCTGAAGACATACCTGTAGTGACAGCATTACCAAGTGGCATCATAGGGGGTCTACCAGCACCAAGCTGCATGTCTGTGGGAGGAGGGGGTGGGGGTGCCTTATCCTGTAAAACAAGAGGTAAGTTAAAAAACATTAAGTCACATCAGAGTTTCTTCCCTGTAGCAACAAGTTTCATTTGTGTCAGTTAAGTGCCACGCAGCTAGCAAACTTTTCAATTCTTATCGATAGCCTGTCTGTTAGTCTGTTAGTGTGTCTGTCAAACTATCTATCTGTATCATTATCTCAGAAAAGCCCTGACAGGGAGATGAAAATGAAATCATCATCATCATATTCATAGACACCATTATCATCATTATACTGATCCAATATCATCAAAGATCACCAACCTGTTCATCCTCCTCTGTGTTGACCCATCTCTTGAGCTTCTCATCCCAATAGATCTGACATAGGACATTAAGCATTATTAATGACACAAAATACCTTTCGAGGTGACAAGGCAGAAATTATTTCTTACTGTAAAATATCAAGAAAATTTTCAAGACAAACAAGTTTCAACCAACATGATGCAGGTTGTAACATATCTCTTACTGATTTCTTAGTGTCATCTGGAAGGATCATCTCATTTGGACCACGAGGCATCACCTTAGAAAGGAGCCCAGACAACCAACCGCCAATCTGAAATAGTCAGAATGACAACACAAGGCACTTACAAACAGAACGCAAGTTAGGGGAACAGAAGATACTAGGATACTGAGGTAACACCTGGTGCGAATTGCAAAATAATAATAACAATAATATCACTCTCCAAACTACGTCTAACATCACTAATTATAATTTTAATGCATTTAAATGTAATTTAAGGAGCTAACAACAAAGGGTGTCTGCTTCATACATGTGGCATGTGTTTGGGGCAGTGTGAAAATTCACTGACAGCATTGGATGCCAAGAGTTTTGGACTGTAGTTTTTTTTCCCCCTCACCCCCCCCCCCCCCCCCACCCCACCCCCAATCTCTTTTTAATTTCTTAACTGTCCAGTCAGAGTGACAGCTGCCTGTTCCATTGCATTGGGGCTCATGGCTAGGTTGTGGTTGTGCCAGCCATGTAGGGGCTGGCTGCCAAAAGTGAAAGCCCCTGGATAATCCAGGCCCACAACCTCCACTAAGCAATGCAGTCAATACAAGCTTTGAAAAGAAACCAAACACAATCTATAAATAAGGAGAATTGGTGCATACAATGGAACATGTATAAAACTAACCGGGCTATTGCGTTTTGCTTCCTTCCTCTTTTCTGGGGATTTTGGCTTCTCTTCTGCCTTCTTTGGTGGCTCTGTTTCTACAATAAAAACAATGTTACTCTGATGTCACAACTAAACCATTAAGGAAAACTGCTTCTTTACCACTTTGTAATCCTAAGAGCAGCAAAGACTAAAATAGAGAGAGAGGCCTTCACTCTTTAGAATACCAAATCTGGATTTTAACTTTCAACAATACATTTGGTGTAAGTAGTTATAGTTCTTTGAAACATCTGAACTTAGGCCCTGGAAGTAGAACTTGTAAAAGGTACATAATGTATATGTCATGATAAATTTACCACAGAAGCAAATATCATGTTCTCTCGCTCTTGAGGCAACTGTCTCAAAGGGCTATGAAAATAAGGATATTTTCTTAGTACCTTTTGCTGGCATGGGCTCAACTTCCTTTGCCTCTTCATATCTTGCACCTTCTGACCACTGGCGACCATATACAGGCTGTTCCTCAGCTGTCTCTAACTGCTCTCCCCCACCTGTCCAGGAAATGGCTGAGTCACAGGTGGGCCAGGGACAAATAATGGTGGCTGGGGAGGAGGAGGAGCAGGGACAGCAGCAGGTTCAGGTGCCTGTGGCACCATGGTAGGTGGGAGCTCAGGCTGGGCAACCTGTGAGTCCATTCCTCCAGACCATGACTCCTGAGTGATGCCTGCATCCATGCTGGTAGTCCATGACTCCTGAGGAACACCTGTTGCCATGCCGCTAGACCATGAATCTTGATGGACGTCAGCTGGCATGGATTCCTGGTGCACTGGAGGGGCACTCACAGGTGGCTCAGTGTATGAAAGTTGAGGTTGAACATCCTCAACTGGCTCTGCTTGATGCTTGGGTGTGTTTGTTGATGGGTCATACCCTGAGAAGAATGATGCTGAGCTTTCTGCAAGTGGTTCTTCTGCCTCGCTTTCACTTTCTGTGATGGAACTGCTGATCTGGGATGGTGACTAAAGAGCAAAACAGAGAAGCTAAAGGCGCGGTGATACGAGCAACAAATTCGTGCAACTTTCCACGCAACATTATTACGACGCGAGTTAGAGTGATGTTGCCCGTTTTACCACGCGCAACACTCTCCGATTTTGTTGCACAAAGTAGAAGGCTGTTCTACTTTCTGCAACATGTTGCTGCAACATGAAACGACGAAAATTGTTGCCCGACAAGTTGCTCGCGCGGGTGGTAAAACGGGCAACATCGCTCTTCAGCTCGTACCGCAACAATGTTGCGCGGAAAGTTGCACGAGTTTGTTGCCCGTATTACCGCGCCTTAAGACCTATACTGTTTTTCAATTACTTGAGAGACCTGACCGTAAGAAATATGCAGAGATCAGTAAGGAGAATTTGGGGTTCAAGAAATACACATTATCGAGGCCATGTCAGGGTAAATTCTGACAAGTGACATGGCTCTGAAACAGCGACATGAATGAGCTGAAAAGACGATGAAAGACGGGACTGCTCACATGAAATTACGACAGCAGCAAAGAAACACAAAATGGACAATAACACCTTTGGATTTTTTAGGTTGGACAGTGACTTGCAGGTATTCAGACAGGAAAGTCAGTGAAACAAATCCTTGATGACAGATTTACCCTTTTCTGGGTCTTTTCTCTTAAATCCTATCTCACACTTTGTAGGCTATTCAATTAAATTGACAATTATCCAAGAATAGAATGTTTTGGCGACACAATTACAAGAAAACATTTACATTAAACTTTCTGATCTTAATAATTTCTGATATCGATACCAGTGACTTAAGATGAAATTCTGACAGTGACATGCAAGCATTCTGAAATTGCAACATGAAAGGGTTTCAAACTCAGACTGGTGACAATTACAGAACCCCTAACAGTGCCTCAGTATCTGAGGACATCAAGGATGTTTATGGTTGATCATCTTACATTTTTTGCTTGCAGAACTTTATCAAGCATCTCAATCATCTCACTGGCTTCCTGAGTCTCAGGATTTAATCTGTCAATCACCTGAAGACAAGAAGAAAAATGCTATTATAAACCACTATGGTTATGTAATTTACAGAAAATTGAAACAACAATTATTGACTCTTAAGAAATATAAAAAAATAAAACATTAATATCACAGAACTACTCAGAAAAGAACAAATTCTTATTTTATTTTGAATGTATGTTATTTGCTATTGTATTCGTTCTGTAATTTTTTCTGTAAAGACTTTCCAAGTGTGTAATTAAGGCCTCTTCCTGACTGTTGTGTATATTTTAACTAATAATAATAATAATAATAATAATAATAATAATAATAATAATAATAATAACGATTTATTAGTAGTACTTCCACAAGGTGGCTCTTCGTCTACTAATTACAAATCTCAAATCAAATCAAATTAAATCAAATGTTGGTTTTGAGGAGAGGGAAAAACCGGAGTACCCAGAGAAAAACCTCTTGGAGCAGAGTAGAGAACCAACAAACTCAGCCCACATGTGACATCGAGTCCGGGAATCGAACCTGGGACACATTGGTGGAAGGCGAGTGCTCTCACAACTGCGCCAACCCTGCTCACCCAAGTAGTTTAGCTTTAAAGATATTTTGGGTGACCTGTTACTGTATGTATATAATTTTAAAATCAACATGTATACTGTAATATTTTTGTAACCTGCACAGTACAGTGTGAATAAATGTTGTTGTTGTTGTTGTCCCTATTGGAATTGAATCCCAGACCTTGCAGATTACTGGTTGGATTTCTCTAACCACTAAGCTTTGGGATACCTGAGTGGTGAGCAAGGTCATTGTAGTTGGGATTGTGATGCAACCTGCATCACGCAAGGTACGAACTATGACAACAGAAATAATGACTTTTTTGCCAGTAGAAATAGAGATGTGGGGCCTCCATTGTCATCCATTTCTCGACTTTGCGCCTGCCTTCCGGTATGTTAACAGCCACACAGATTTACATACATTTGAAGATGGACAAGAGTGACTGAAAAAGACATAATTATGTTCATAATGACCTTAAATTCTCTTGAAACCACTAGCTGCATACCAACAGCATACTACAATAATTCACTTGCCTCCCTGATGTTCTTCACTAATGTGCTGTTCATGTTAATGGGATGTTTAATGATTGTATGGCCAATGAGCTCCGCATAATGCAATGCCTGTAATAAAACAAATTCAGAGAAAGATTGTAATGACTGTGTAATGTTTAATAATTAAAAGCGGCTAGAAAAGTTCTCGATTCTTTTAACTAATATTATTGATTGCTTACTAGAAACCGTGACACATACAAGAACTAGCTATGCTTAGCTTAACCCTTTAACCCCTAAGGGGTCTTCGTTTGACAATTAAATCATCTGGCATTAGACAGAGTACAATCTTCTGGCGTTAGCTTTAAGTCACTCTTAGAGAGGAAAGGGTTAAGGGAGATAGGTTATTAACCCATTTAACCCCAAGTAAAATTATCTGGCGTTAGACAGAGTAAAATCTATAAGTCACTCTTAGGGAGGAAAGGGTTAAAGGCAGCTCCAAATAAACACACACCTCTTGCCAGAATAAATACACATTTATTTAGTACAAGTAGCATTATGGTAAGAATCATTATGAGTTTTGTGACTCACCTCCTCTGTGAAACCGGCCTCTGATAACTTGTTTAAATGCATGAATTTATATGACTGTTGAAAGAAGGACAAAGTAACACATTCTCCCTTAGTTCACATTAGTCAAAAGTCACCCTCCACCCAATCCTAAGCCCTTAATGTAGAGAAGCAGTAAAGAAAGTGATCTATTA
>JAEMWC010000326.1:65000-75000 GCA_016490735.1 Pachyseris speciosa
GCCAGTTCAGCAGCCACAAATGCCTGAAAGTTTAATTCAAACTTTGTATTATCCTACACTGACCTTTGGTTAAAATAGTGCAAAAGAGAAACTATAGTAAGTAGTGTAGAAATAGAGCAGTTTTCAATTGAGTGTCGAAAGTAATTCTGGTTTTACTTTGGTTTTGCATTGCTTCGCTCTGTGATTGGCCAAGAAAACTCGCGCCACTGAGAAGCAAAACCAAAACCAATCGTGACTTGCACGCGTGTATTTTCCCGCGCTTTGCGCCCGCTACATGTAATTGCTTCGTCTTCTGATTGGCTCATTGCACTGTTTCGGTCTGTTGTAATTGGCCAGAGTAATTGCTTTGGTTTTGGTTTTACGACACTCAATTGAAAAGCGCTCTAGAACAACAAATTGCAACAACAACCGCCAAAGCTGGAGCAAACAATGAAAGTCTTCTAATGATCAAAATAGGAACTAGTCAGTTAAACAATACTTTCCCAATTCATTACAATGTGGATTCAAATAAAGTGAAAAATGGACAACAGAACAAGCTTTGTAAACAAGCATGAAAACAAAAAGCTTGTAACTTGCTTGGGATGGTCGGATGTACAATGATTAGACTTGGACAATAATATTACAGCTTCATTTACAGGTTCTTTCAATCAAACCCAAATATTGTGCTATTGGTTTCTTTAAGAGGGGTGGTGAAAGGTCTTTGGAAAAATGATCCTCTTACAAAGTGCTAGTTAATTTTCTTGGTTCTCACAACTTTAAATTTTAGGTTTAAAGCCATTTCACAGTCTTAATTGCTTTTAAAAGGCTGGCAAAGCCTTAGACTCACAGAAACATTGCTTAGCTGATTGTTGCCAAAAACATCAGGTCTTTATTACCAACCATCAACTTTGTTATGTACATATTGGCTGACTGCTAAGCTCTATTTCTACTCAGCTATAAAAGAGGATTAAGGAAATTGGTTTATGTACCTAACTTTAAATAACAAGAAAGTGGAACCTACCCCATTGTGTTTGACTAAGTTTGCCAAGATTTTCCAAACCAGAGATTTCACAACACCGTCACCAGACAGGCTGGTTCCTGCACTCCTTCTTTCACAGTATGTCATCACCTCTGTTCTACTTGAGTACCTACTGTTGTGAGGATAACATGAAAAACAAAACACAATAGCCCATTTTACAGTTGTGTGCTCAGTGACCTGGCCTTTGAGTGGAAGCGAGGCTGGCGGTGACCTTGTTTTGATACAGACCTCACTGCTTTTCTCATGCTAATCATGTTTTTCTTAAGCTAACTAGTCCACATTTGCATAAGAAAGACAGAGAGGTTTGTATCAAAACAAGGTCACCTCCAGCCTCACTTCCACTCAAAGGCCAGGTCACTGAGCATACAACTGTAAAATGGGCTATTAAATTACAAAGAAATACCCTGCAAGCAAATTACACTTTGGGTGATTCTTATCTAATGATCAGCCGTTCAATGCAGCCCTTATCATCTCTATAAAGACCAGTCCTATTCTGTGGCCTGAACGGAGGCCTAACAATTTTAGAAGGGGGTGGGAGGGAGGGGTGATTGCGTGATATAGGAAAAAATGTTTTTTTTTTATTTTAGGTGACCAGTGAAAATACAAAATGAAATCTGTGAACTGTAACTTTTTTGGTTCGTATTTTCTGTGAAATGTAAACATGGAATTTTAATGCATTTTTTGGGGGTGATTGCGTGATATAGGATTAAATGCTTTGTATTTTATTTTTGGTGACCAGTGAAAATTCAAAAAATAAAATCTGTGAATTGTAACTTTTTTTGCTTCATATTTTCTGTGAAATGTTAACATGGAATTTTAATGTGTTATTTCTACTTTTTGATGTCAGTGAAATGTGTGTGCAGGACCCCTTTTACACCTCCCCCATTTTACTAACCGAAAACAGTTTTCTTTAAGTAATACATAAAATATGAGTGGGAGACCTTTATGGGCAGCCGGCGAGCCGCAGGCGAGCCGTTTTAAAGCCCATAAAGGTCTCACGCGAATATTTTGTTACTTGTGAAATGAAACAATAGATTGTGTTTGTCGTGTTTGTAATGTTAATCAGTAGAGATCTGTATCAAAGTTAATGCATACTAATTAGCAGAGCAGGACACCTTTATGAAAGTTAATAATTTTTATTGGGGTTTAGAGAGGTACACATGTGACTCAAATACTACCCGTAGATTGGTTGTTAGTCTTATGAATTATTAATTAACAATTCAAAAGTTTCTTTCAGCACAATTATAATAATTGCACAATAACTATTGCAGCACAATGATATTATTTTTTGATATCCGTAACCCTGTTAGCAGGACTGTCCAGTTAAGATAACTGTTCTTTACACTGAAGGGGTTCCACTGTATGAACACATGCAATACAGTTTCTTGATATTATAGCACCATTCCTAAATCTACTGGGATAAACTTTTGGAAAATCTGAAGTCCTTTAGTTTTGAATATGCCAATAACAACTCCTGTTTTCACATCTAGTAATTTACTACACTTTAAAAAAATTAATGTAATAAAAATAGTTTAACAAGCCAAAGTTGAGCTGTAAAATTTAAGATCAGTTTCATTTGAGTTACTGTATCAAAAACAGAAAGCAACAAACCTTGAAAGAGGACCAGGAAACAACTTGATTACCTCAATTTCTTCAATGCTAAAAGTCATCTGCATGAAAATGGAGGCAAGTGCTTTTAAAAAACATAAACAAACATCTCAAATAGGGCATCAAAGACCTGGAGGTGATGGTTTGCAAAAAGAGAAACAATCAACATGTACATAAGGCTCAACCAAACCAGAAGCAGAAAGCCATTTTCTTTTGTACAACTGAAAAGAGTACAGAGTTGTGAAATAAGGCAACACTGTCAACTTCACAAACTAGGGTAACAATGAGTGCATAAATAATAGCGATTGAAGCCAAACACTGATTATGCACAAAGTATAGAAGTATCAGGCCAGAAGACAAGAAGATGAAGATGATATTTACCGTAAAAGCTTATTTAATTTCAAGCATCATTAACGGGGTTCTTATTAGAGGGGGGGGGGGGGGGGGGTAATAGACAGGGGGGCTTATTTCAAATCTCAAAACCCATTCAGGGCTCGACCTAGACGGTGGTCAACTAACCAAATACCACTGGATTGTCAGTTTTGGCTAGTGAAATTCCCTCAGTTACAAGCCACATTCAGCTAAAGAGACTCGATCCGAGTGTTCCTATCACGCACTTCAATCGTAAATGAAGGTGCCCGCCATATTGTTCGCGCTTCGATGATCTTCAATGAATATCAGGTTTCTTTTTCAAAACCAGGGTAATTACTAACTTGAACTGAATATTTTATGGCTAGTAGAAAAAGCTCTTTGGCTAGTGAGAACTACCATTTTACTAGCCATAAGCCTACTGGTAACAAAAGTTAAGGTCGAGTCCTGCCATTTCCGTGTTAAAATGGTTTTTGTGTGAACCTCAAACAACTGCACCGAAACTTTAAATGGAATGAATTATTTAATAAAGAGCAGCCAGCATTTGAGTGTATATTAATTATTGCTGAACAACAAACCAACTGGGTTGCACGAAGCAGATTTGATAAAAGGGAATAGGAGGGACTAATTACAAAATCCCATGTCCCAAAAGGGGGAGGGGTGTTATTATATCACTTTTCTAACCTGCACTGAAGCAATGGTGCACCTTGGTGATTCATCATCCTCTCCACCGATAAGAGATAATAACCTGCCCCCACTAAACTTCACTAGAGGATGCTGCACTCGGTACAACATTGGAGTGAATCGCTCAGGTTCTGTCTTAGGTGTTTCCTCTAATGGAGCTAAAAATAGACAAAACAGATGCACTTGAGTCTCAAAAGGAGCACATGAAAAAAGCAATGAACATATGGAGTGCAGGCAGAGGATGACCACTGGCAATGTGTTTCTTTGTAAAGATCCTAACACCCAAACTTCTCTATTTCCATGGGTTTAATGAAACCTTAAATTATTAATATTATTAACCTTAAAAAAAGTTTTAATGGGCTCAGTATGGCAGATCTTTCAGAAACCTGGCTTTTTGTTACGAACCAGTTAAATGCTATGCTGACTTTAAATTGTGCAAGTTCTTAACATCCCAAGCATGAATGGGAGCAGAGATATTGTTAAAATATGCAAAAAAAAGTACCGAGTCTATCAACCACACTACATCATCTTCTTACAATCCTAATAACAACTTTGTTATGGGAACAGAGTGGACTTATAATTTAAAAATAAAAATACTAAATACAACCTGTACATTAAACAATGAAAGGTATTCAAATTTATTTCTCAATATTGATTGAAAAATAGGCCATGAAATCCAAATTGTCTGTTACTTGAAAGCAGATGCCATTACAACTCCTTTCATCTTTTAAGCTGCTAGACTGCCTTAGATTTTTTTAAATTTTATTTTGGTGAGATTGAAAACCTGAATCTGAAACTATATTTCCAACAGTTGAATTGAATTCCAATCAAACCTTGCTCTGTTGCCTCCGTGCCTGGATATCCCGCAGAGTTGTACATTCCTCCATAATACTGCGCCAGCTGCTCGGGAGTGTAACCCATGTTATAGTAACCAAGCTGGGCACAGTACTGTTCATAATGCTGAGGATGAAACTGGTAAAGATACATGAGATATTGATATTGATAGAGGTCCATAGATTGTTGATCTGTGTATGATGGATAGCCATACTGGTGTGATGGATATGCTGAATAATCATAAGAAGCTGGGCTGTTCCTATCTGAAGATGGAGTGCTCCGTCCACTGTGATATGAACCTCTGTACAAGTCTTCCCTAGAACTCCGGTGTTCATCATAACCTCTCCTTCCCTGTCTTGATGAATATCCATGACCATAGTAAGAATCACGGTTATCATAACTATCCCTCCGTGTATGGTCCCTTCCATCATAACCACGCCTATCATATTCCCTATCATACGGCCTTCTCCCATAGTCACTTTCTCTCCTGTCAAAATCTCTTCTCCGGTCATAACTCCTTCTCTCAGGATCTCTTCTACCATGATATGCTCTATCATAATCCCTTTCTTGTTCATAATAACGATCTTGTCTACCATGGTCACCATACTGGTCTCTATGATCCTCGTGGTAATAAGGGTCTCTTCGATTTTGATGGTAAGAGTCTTCAGGACTCCATGGACGGTCACGGGAATCATTGTAGTCTCTCTCTCTAGAATGCTCTAATTCCTCAGTTCTCCTAGTGGAATTTAAAGATTGATTGTCTACTGACTGAGATAAATCCTGAGAAGATTCTCCTGATGCAAGGTGAAGTTGATCTGCAGTAGAAAGAGGAATTGAAGGTGGGATTGATGGGTTAGATGCAGCAGATGGATTGCTAGCATTCTGCAGCAACCCTGGATCTGTGTTTAAACTCGATGTAGCTGATGGTTGGGAGGTTTTCTTCTTTGGCCGACTTTTACCTCCCTGGAGTAAGGATGCTAATGACATTTGAGACGACTCAGTTCTTTGCTCCTGAAAAAGGGCTGTCACCAGTGGTGGTAGTGACACTTCTGAAGCTGCTTGAGGATTGTTGTTTGGTACCTGGTTTGGTACCTCTTGAACAATGCTTTGCTGCCTGGTCGCATTATGAACTGGTAACTCACTTGAAGTGGGTAGATGGGTATTCAAGTTGCTCTGGTTTATGCCAGTGTTAAGTTGCTCTGCTGCTTCAACTTGTTGTTGGTCACTGTTAGAAAGGCTGGGCACCACATCAACTGGATCTTCTTGAGCTGTTGAGGCTGCTGGTGAAAAAAAAAAACAATCATTGTCTCAGTACTTGAGGGAAAAACAACAACACAACTTTCCATATCAGAATTAAGGGCCTCTTCATATGAGTCCGGTTGACTCTGGCTTGGTTGGTGGGATGAATGTTATTTTCTTTTCATATGGGAAACTACAGCCCGGTTACCGAGATGAAAAGTGGTGACACGACCACTCAGGGCCTCTTCATATGAGCCCGGTTGACCAGGCTAGCTCTGTTCCCGAGATCTCGCCTTACCACTAAATGCTTTGTAAAAATGCTTTGTAAAAATTTCTATGTGTTGTTGGAATTTTTTCCATATGAATGCTCCAGCCAAGTTACCGGGATGAAAATGAAGAACAGACAGTATTTGATTTTGACTTCTTTTTTCTTCTATTTATAGTTAGGAATAATTTCTTTTGATAGTAAGAGTAAAGATAAAGGATTTAAAGTGAAAATTCTCACCAGACGTGTTTGTTAAAGTTCATGCATGAATGGTCGCATCACCACTTTTCATCACGGTAACCAGGCTGTAATTTCCCATGTGAACAGATGACAAATTCATCCCGCTAACCGAGCCAGCCCGGTCAACCGGGCTCATGTGAAGAGGCCCTCAGGTGTGAATTAAATCTAACAAATAAGTCTGGTGAGAATTTTTCACTTTTATCGGTTTTAGAAACCTCAAAATCAACTGTCAAAAGAAATTATTCCAAGCTATAAAAAGAAGAAAAAAGAAGTCAAAATCAAACACTGTCCATTCTACTAACGGAAATGCATTGCATTATTTTCATCCCGGTAACCGGGCTGGAGTGTTCATATGGCAAAAATTCCAGCCCAGTTAACGATATCTTGGTTGGAAAATCCGAGATCTTGGCAACCAGGCCAGCCCGCCCTCTCATATGAACACACAGAAATTTTTACAAGGCATTTACTGGTAAGGCGAGATCTTGGTAACTGGGCTAGCCCAGTCAACCAGACTCCTATGAAGAGGTCCTAAAAGGTGTCTTTTTTTCACAAAAATTGCCTAGCATTAAAATGATCTACAGGATAAACCTGGAACATTCAAAAATGCTAGTTAAACTGTGGTCTCAGAACTAGTTGCCAGTGCTGGTGAAACTAACATGAATTCATCTCCTCAATGTAGATTAAACCAATGCTGAAGAAGTGAGTCCAAATTACTTTCACCAGACAAGGTTGTACACTAAAAATGTCCCTTTCATGATGTTCGACCAGGATCAAGCTTTCATTTGCTTACCTGTGTCTTGCAAAAGTGCAGTCATGCCTGTAATTGGCACTAGAGCTGGCATTCCTTGCAGGGGTTGTCTCTTCTGCTGTGGTGGGAAAGAAAATTACAGAAAGAAAATTATTTGTTTTAATCAAAACTGCACACACAAGAAAACTCCAGAGGAAAACAGAGCTACATTATTCAAAGGAACTATGCTAGATCATTTGCTAAACATGAGTGGAGTACAAAGGAAATTAACTGAATGGGAAATTCTAATTCATTCATAATGCAAAGGCTCATTTTATACAAAAGTTTGGCTGTACATTTAACAGAAAACTTAAACCATTCATACTCCCTGTCTTGCAAATGAACAAAAAGATTGAACATGATGAAGTGTTTAAACACTCCCAGCACACAAATAATTTTGGTGAAAACCCCTGCAAGTAAACCCCTAAAGTTTAAGTGGCTTCTTTTAAAAAAGAAATGGCTACATCATTATTAATTAAATTGACTTTCAATAACCTCATACCTGTTTGTCTGCTGGTGGTTTTTGATCACTGTTATGCAGTTTAGCTGTTTCAGCAGGGGGTACAATTGCAGCTGGAGCCAAAACGCAAGAAGTAGGAAGCACCGTATTCGTATTCATCCACAGAGATGTGCGGGGTGATGCTGCAGGTGCCTTCCCAGCAAGTTGCTTCTGCAAGAATGCAGCCTGCAGAGCATCCCGAGGGCTGTCGGGCTCAACAGTGAAATCCTCATTCACTGTTTGCGCTGTAGGTGCAGGGAGAAGCTCTTGCAATTCTGGTGTGGGACTCACATCACCAGTTACTTGCTGGTCTTGAAAGGATGGTTGACTGTAATTTAAAACAACTCCCTCCACATTAACAGGGGGCTGATTTTCCTCAACAACATGGTCTGTTTGATAGAGAAGCCCTACAGTTCCCACTTCAGGAACTGACTTTGACATCACTGCTGGAAATTTTGACTCATGCAAATCATTAAATGAAGGCTCCATTTTGAAAGGTGGTGGTGGTGGTACTTGCCTCCGCTGTTGATTCAATGCCTCAGCTCCAGGCTCATTAAATGAAGACTCCATTTGGTGAGGTTGGGGTATCTGCTCCTGTTGGGTGTGTAAATATATTTAATTTGTAATTACTTTTACTGTTCGTTTTACACATCATGATTATAAAAGAAGGGGTGTGTGGAAAAAAGCCCCAAATGACATCTGATCAGCTGTTAGATTCTCATTCAAATTGCCTTTTACTTGCTTGTACCACAAAGAGAGAATTTGACTGAACATCAAGAGTTACTTGAGGCTTTATTCCATGCACCCCTTCAAATAATTATAACAATTACAATTTAACTGCTCACTATGCAGTCATACAGTTAAATACATTACAAATACATAGCATTGTTACATTCAATGTGGGATAAGGCCTGGTGGCTGAATACATCTATTGGACATATAAATTAAAGAAAAAGGACTCTGTTGTAACGTTGTGAAATGGTAGTAACTCAGTTATTGCCTTACTCGCGATCACTCTGTTGCCTTAATTTGTGGCACATAAGTGCTCAATTAACTTAAAATTGGAATGTATAAACTGTGAATAAATATGCAGCCTTTGCACCTCATTAAAGCAGTTTTCAATGACAGGTCACCCCACCCACCAATGGGAAACAATATTAAAAGAAATCCCCTAAAACAGTCTCGCTCACAGACTGACTTTTGCCAGTAGACAACATCCACAATGTTCAGCTCACCTGATCTACATGGTTTTCAACCACAGGTGGCCTTGTATCTCTAACATGTGGGATAACAGGCAAGTTACCCCACAGATTAGCCTGCTGAATGTCCTTCTCCGTCAACAACTCCAAAGCACTTTCTTGTTCTTCTTCCTGACCAGAAGCATTTGCTACATTTTGCTGACTGGTGTTGTCCACAACAAAAGAATCTAATTGTAAGAAAATTGAATTAGGCAACATGAAACAAGCAACACAATTTTAATACCTAATAAAGTGATGGGGACTCTGAACTTCCTACTTTCCCACCTACATGTAATTCACCCTTTTTCCCACCCTTGAAAGCTCCCCTTTTGCATTTCTACATGTCACAAAATGGTATAGAAAATCAACATCACATTGCTCTGTATTACTACAGCTTTAACATTTTTCTCTAACACTGGGCATGTCACTGCTAAATTCTCACAGCAATTAAACATTGGCCATTTTGTCTCTCAATAAAATTTTTTCTAAACTGCAATCAAACTGCACATCTAACAAGAAGAGAAAAGTGCCCTGAACTATTCATTCTTATTCTATCTAATCACTGGACTAACCACTACAGTATATCTGAAACTTAACAAAATCCCACTACACTGGTGCACACTTAGTATTAAACCATTTCTTTCCAAAAGTGTTCAATTCAGATCATTGTTAGCCTTAAGGATTTTGACAACTGGGCTCAGTAGTTTGGTGCTAACTCAGGCAAAATGAAACTTGTGATAATAGCCAGAGAATGAGGTTGAGTAGGCTATTCTGCTGATATATCAAATACATGTATTATTATTCAACACATTCAGGGCATGACAAAAGTGCTGTCCAATAGCTTGGGGCTAGTCGAGCGACCCATCCACCTGGCATGTTTTTATCACATGTTTGCCCGACGGGCAAGCAGCACTTGCTGAGATAAACTAAATGTTGGAAGTCTTTGATGTAATGGTTGTTGATTCCATATAAATTATTTACTGAAAGCTACGTTTTGTATTTTCATAACAAAACGATCGAGAAAACAACACACATCCACGCATGTATCCACAGGTGTAATTAAAACACGCACAGATCACAAACTCGAAAATATGTGAATAATTTTTGTGGCTACTGCTTCTAGAGAAGCGGTAGCCATTATGTCACCCGGTGTGTAAGTAATGTAATGTAATGTAATGTAAGTAGTCAAACGGATCGGATTACAAAGTATCGGATGACC
>JAEMWC010000326.1:80000-152500 GCA_016490735.1 Pachyseris speciosa
TTTTAACATATAAAAACTAAATTTGGGCTAGCTCCTCAAAGCTCCGGGCTAGTAATTCTCAGCAACAGCTTGCCCAAAGGGCAAGGTGTGTTTTTTTCCATTTTCTTCTCACCCTGACATTGTGACTACATGTACAGTGTATGTCCAATTAATTTATTATGGTCATAGTGCACTCAATATTCCCCGTGCATACTCAACAGATATCTTTAAGTTTTTCTGTGAAGTATTTTGGTATGTTTGTAAATAGTGCAAAAAGGAATAAACTGAACTGTGACCTATAATATGAAAGTTACTTAAAGTACCTACATTTTGATTTGCTCATTTTCATTTGTTGAACATGTATGAAAAACGACTTGAAGCTTAAAAACTGCTTGAATCTTCGAAAAAGCCATTTTTGCTTGTTTAAATTACGCGCTATTTAGCCTTCAAAGTGTCTTGGAGACTGCAATCTAACTTACTGTTTTAACGCACCTGGTGTGATGTCACACCGGGTGCCACTCGGTTCTGTCAGTTTTTTGTTGAATGAAAATGGCGAATGATACAAATTATTTAGCAAGTTGTCATATTGGACGTTCTTTTTCTGTTTGTCTGCCCTGTTGACTGTGGATGGGGAATCACAGTGTTACATCACATACATGTGTCACCTGATGCTTTGGCCACGCGATGCATGGGACACTTCCGAGGCAAAATAGTGCATATTTTGAATGTAAAAAAGGCTCTTCAGGAATTTCAAAGAGTTCTATACATTCAAGTCATTTTTCATACATGATGAACTATTGAAAATGGGGGAAAATCTTTTTTGTGTCATATGCACTTTAATGGTACCCGGGAAATGCCCACTGTATAATACAATGTTTATGAGTTCCCAAGGAGATACCCTTAAACCCAATCTAGAGGCTAACAGCTGCTCAATGGATGGACACCACCTAGCTACTTCTGAAAGTTTGTCTGCTTGATGTATCTTTAAAGTCATGAGGTACTCTGTCCTAATGCCAGTGTGTAGTGGGTTGGCCACTGGTTCAGGTGCTTTTAGCTGAAAGGTGAAGGCAGCATCCCAACCATTGGTCAACCCACTTACCATCATCTTCTGGGCATTACCAGTTCTTTATGTTTGTAAGTGTGAAATGAACATGTGAAAGCATGCCTTTTTTAGTAGTTATTGCAGCTGTCAATCTGTGTTTGTCTACGTAAATGTGTATAGATTGTTATTCAAAAAGGGGTGTTGTTTGCTGGGCACTGAGATGTTGAAATTCATTACCTGCATGTGCTGATGACAATTGTTCCTGCTGGTCTGAAGTCACATTAGGAGTCCAGTCCTCTTGAGTGGATGCCACAGCCATACCAACTTGCTGAAAAGAGTCAGTTGGTAGTCTGGGTACAGGTGGCTGGCCAATTGGAAGATAACCTCCATTATCAGCAAAAAGCTGTGCAGCGGATGATGACACTTCTTGCTGAGAGGTCACAGTAGGTGTCCAGTAGTTTTGAACAGGTGCAGTGGTTGTGCCTGCTTGCTGAAAAGAACCTATTGATGGTGTAGGTGTTTGCTGGCCAGTTGGAGTGTATTCTCCACTATAAGCAAGGTTCTGTGTAGTTGACAAAGGTACCTGCTGCTCTGAGGTCGTGGTGGGAGTCCAGTAATTTTGAGCAGGTGCATTAGCTGTATCAACTTGCTGAAGAGAGTCAGTTGCTAGTCCACGTGATTGCTCTTGACCAGTTGAAAGATGTTCTCCACCATCAGCAAACAGCTGGTTACTTGATGGTGACACCTGCTGCTGTGAGGGCACAGTAGGTGTGAAGTAGTTTTGAGCAGGTGCAGTGGCTGGGCCAACTTGCTGGAAAAAGTCACCTGATGGTGTATGTGTCTCTATCCGATCACTTGGAGGATAGCCTCCATTATCAGCAAACAGCTGGTTACTTGATGGTGGCACCTGCTGCTGTGAGGACATAGTAGGTGTGCAGTAGTTTTGAGCAGGTGTCGTGGCTGGGCCAACTTGTTGAAAAGAGTCATGAGCTGCATCAGAACTGTTTTGTAAGTCACTTGAAGGATACCCTCCATTATCAGCATACAGATGAGCAGATGATGACAGCACCTCTTGCCGTGAGGTCATAGAAGGTGTCAAGTAGTTTTGAGCAGAAGCTGCAGCTGGGACCACATTCTGAAAAAGGTCACCTGATGATTCTATTCTCTCTTTTCGATCAGCAAACAGCTGTACTGGTGATGACTGCATCTCTTGCTGTGATGGCACAGTATGTGTCCAGTAGTCTTGAGCAGGTGCCATGGTTGGGCCAACTTGCTGAACAGAGTCACTTGCTGGTACAAGTGTGTCTTTTTTATCATTTGGAGGACATTCGCCATTACCAGCAAACAGTTGTGCTGGTGATGGCTGCATCTCCTTCTGAGAGGGTACCATAGGTCTCCAGTAATCTTGAGCAACTGCTGCAGCTGGGCCAACCTGCTGAAAAGAGTCACCTGATGGTGTTTGTGTCTCTTGTTGATCAATTGAAGGATAGCCTCCATGATCAGCAAACAGCTGGTTACTTGATTGTGGCACCTGCTGCTGTGAGGACACAGTAGGTGTCCAGTAGTTTTGAGCAGGTACCGTGGCTGGGCCAACTTGCTGAAAAGAGTCACCTGATGGTGTATGTGTCTCTTGTTGATCACTTGGAGGATAGCTCCCATTATCAGCAAACAGCTGGTTACTCAATGGTGCCACCTGCTGCTGTGAGGACACAGCAGGTGTCCAGTAGTTTTGAACAGGTGCTGTGGCTGGGCTAGGTTGTTGAAAAGAGTCACAAGATGCATCAGAACTGTCTTGTAAGTCACCAGGAGGATACCCTCCATTATCAGCAAACAGATGAGCAGATGACAATGGCACCTCTTGCGGTGAGGTCATAGAAGGTGTTAAGTAGTTTTGAGCAGAAGCTGCGGCTGGGCCAGGGTCACCTGATGGTTCTTTTCCCTGTCTTCGATCATTTGGAAGATACCCTCCATTGTCAGCAAACAGCTGCGCTGGTGATGACTGCATCTCTTGCTGTGAGGGCACAGTAGGCATCCAGTAGCCTTGAGCAGGTGCTGTGGCTGGACCAACTTGCTGAAAAGAGTTGTGCAATGGATGAGATGTATCCTGTAAGTTGTTTGGAGTATACCCTCCATTATTGGCAAACAGATGCGCAGATGATGATGGCACCTCTTGCTGTGAGCTCATAGAAGGTGGCCAGTAGTTTTGAGTCGGAGCCATGGTTGTACCACCCTGTTGAGATGAATCAGCTACCACCTCCTGGTCATTCAGATAACCAACACTACCAATGGCAAATGATGAAGATGAATACCCTTCCTGTTGAGAAGACAAGAAAGGACCACTGTCATGGTTAAACACAGGAGACCAGCTGCCTAGTTCAGGTTCACGACTCCAAGGCTCAGGAGATAGTGTATTTTCCTGCTGATTTGGTTCATCTGGGACACCAAATGCTTGCTGAGATGTTTGAGGAGCCTGGAGGTCTTGGTGATTGGGCGTCTCAGCCATACCAGTTTGGCAAACACTGGCATAAGTCTTTGCGTGCTGAACAATGAATAGATAAAGAAGAAAAGTTAGCATAAATTGGTTGGCTGATCATTGATAGAGGTGTTTGGGGGGTGTGTGCAGTGAAGAATTTTTTTTTCAAGTGCTGTTTTCACAAATTTTAAGGCTGGTTTCCATATGATTGCTGCTATTGCTACGATTGTTGCAATCACTGCGATTGCTGAAAAAAATAGTTCAGTGATAGTAGCGATTGATGGTTTCCATAATTATGATCGCTGAGAAAATGACTGAAGATCCAGGGGACTTGGGTCTGACAACATCGTCATCGTCTGAACATCACTGAACTTTTTTTCAGCAATCGCAGTGATTGTGGTGATTGTATGAAAACCAGCCTTTACTTTTGTCTTGAGGGGGACACTTTCAAGAGTTACAACTCAAGAGTGATTTGTTCCATTTCAATCAAATTTGGAGAGTTGCTAGATTAACTTATCTTCAACAAAACATGTTGGGGAATTACAGATAATTCAAAAACGTTTTTCACTGAGAGCCATTTCTGTGCAGTCACTCCATATTTTTTCGAGCAAATTTGGAAATGCTCTGTAACTTTTGAATGCAATCAAATCTAAGAAGACCCCAACATCTATTTTTAGCTTCTGGGTTCCACACTTTCAGAAAAATATCAAAGTCCCTAAATACAAAAATTGCATTTAGTCAGGGGTTTCATTAGAAGCCGGCAACTGGCAAAAATCGCCGCCTACTTTGTCAGAATTTTTACTTACCGCCGCCTAATTGGTCTGTACTTTCACTCAAATTATTAAAAAAAATTATCAGGTCCCCGCCTACTTTAGTTCACTCAGACGGTTATTTCAAAACTTATTGAAACCCCTGTTTAGTTAATATATGAAAAGATGATTCAGTCCTTCAAGTTAATTTCTTACAAAATTAATGAAATATTCAAATAGCTAGATTAGAGACAACAACAGCTTTATTTATCCCTTATTTTAAAAAAACTACACAAAGTCACAAGTAGCATTATTAAGATAATTAAAATCATAAGGGTAACTGACAACCTGAAATAACCTGATATCTAGAGACTTCCAAGAAGGTACACAGTATCCTTAAATATTGGAGATTTTTGTAAGTACCAAAGTAGCAGGTAAAAGTGTATTGAACTATTGATGAGGGTGTGTGTGGGGGGGGGGGGGGGGGAATCTATTAACAGCAGATCTTCAGCATCTTAGTGGCAGTAAATCGTTGTTTTTTTGTGTGAATGTAAAGTAGACTTTATTTACCTGGGCTGTTGTATCTGGCTGGTGAGCATAATAACTGGCAGTGTTTTGGTACGTTGGCTGGGCATAGGGTGATGTTTCCTCCTCCACCCAAGCATTCAATTCAGGATCCATACCGTTGGGAGTAGAATCAAATGAAGATGATGAGCTTATGCTGTCGTCGTGATTTGGCACTATTAATTTTGGGGTGTCCTGAAAAATTAAAGATACCAAAGTAACACCCTACTATTTTTGAGCCTAAGGTTGAACAGTGTCTCTTTAATTTAAAGTGTTCCCCGCCACCTTTCCCACCCAAGAAATTTTGTTAAAAACTAAAACACAGCGAAGAGGAATGCATTGATATGGGCAAGCAATATTGGACTTTAAAGGGGGAGGGGAGGGGGGGGGGAGGGGCTAATTAAGGGGTGGTAAAATGTCTTTCAAAATACTATGGGTCTATTTTTTAATGGTTCTTTGTTATAAAGTCTGAATTTCTTATGAAGGTATCAAGGAGTCTTGCCTTTTTGTGGGACATTAAAGAACCCATGCACACTGTTCGAAAAGAGTAGGGGGCATAGTTCCCAGTGCGGTGGTCTATCTCTGTCTCTCATCTGTCTTTCGCATTCATCAGTGCATGGGTTGAGTGGGTGGGTACGATCAAAATTTGATTGCACCCACCCACTCAACCCATATTTAATATGGACTGATAGCAGCTGCCAGAGGGGCCTTTACAGGCTGACGTCCGATCTCACCCCATAGAAGAATAAACTGCCATGAAACTATGTGCTATGTGCAGTACATAAATCTGTTACCATTTTTGTCCTTGTATTGAAAGGCTGACGAAATCTGATATTCATATTCATTTATTCTGAAAGCAACAGGCTCTGTCTTTTAAAAAGTGCAAGAGTTTCAGGCTTAAGAGTGGAAAAAAACAAACAAACAAACAGAAAGCATCATCTTACCAAGCTGTCCTGCACTACATGGTTTTGAAGGGCAGAGTCATCACCCAGGAAATCGTCATCCTCTGGCCATTCATGATCATCCCAACCATCAACATATCCCTGTCAATTACACAGCACAACATTACTATCATAACAGCCACTCCCATAAGAGTAAGAAGAAAACAACAACTGTCACCACTGCCACAGATTTTAGTAAAATAACTGCTGAATTGGCTAGGCCACACATTTGAGCACTATCTAATATGTAAACATATTGTCAGTATGCACAAGGTGGCCTCAACTAAAAGCCTGGTGGTTTCTAAAGGTCACCTTGCCACATACTGTACTTCTTATAAATTGTTAATGTATTTATTTAGAAAAAAGGCAAATAAAAAATGATGATGATGAAAAAAGTGTGCAAATTAAATGATAGCTATGTGTGAGCTTCAACAATGCACTTTAACTTTGTGTGGACAAGCTTAACAATGGGACATGTACATGTACCTTTCTTAAGATTTAGTTTGTTTCACACTTTACCTGCAGCCCACTTGGATACTGCACTAACCCGCAGCCCACTTGAATTCTGTACTATTGTACAGTGAGCAAGCTCACTACTAAATAATTCTCAATTCTCGTGCGAGCGGCATAGCGTGAGGCTGGTGAGAAGTAAGCCTGCATGCAAGTTACTGGTTTTTGAATTCCGCCCCTTGCGAGGTGTTGTGTCGGCATTTCGCATGTGTCAGATAACTAACCAATAGGAGTGAAGTGAAATGTAAACAAAAATGACAGCAAGTTGCACGTGGAGATTTTTACGGTGGATAGAAAATATTTCTCCATGGATGGCGGGGAAACCCCAAAGAAAACTGTGAAGTAGTTTTTGTTTTGTGTGGTTCGGCTTGGCATGGCTCCCAGCGGTGTGTGAGAATCAACGATTATTTATATTGCACTTATTTACAAGAGTCCTTTTAACGTGAAGTACGGAACAGGAAAAAGCGGTGGTCATACTTCAACAGAAAATTTATATCGAGTCTCTAATTGCGAATTGCTCTAAATGCAGTGAAATTTTGGCCTCGATGTGTGAGAACATTGGCGCGAGTTTCGTGAAATCATCTGACAAAATTTGTCAGAGCACATTTGCAATCCATGTGTCCGAAAAATCAGGAATTTGTGCAAATTATTTGCTGAGATCAAAAAATACAACCAGCCAAGATGAAGCAGAAGTGGAGCAGGTCAATGTCACCCAAAGCAAACGCCAACTGCCAAGCTCTGTTGCGACACCCGATTGAAGTCCATCCAACAGGAAAGTGTCAAGAATGCAGGTGAAAGTTCCATCTTCTTGGAATGAATCAAACATCAGCGTAAATCAGTCCAGAAAGGAAAATTTGCTGCTGGAACATTTCAACATTGATGACTTACAGTGTACTAATGGAAAACAAAGAAACTATGGTGAAGGTGGTCATTATATTGTTCATCCAAATGGAAATGAAGTTATTCGTACACCAGCTGACAAACAGTCAAAACATCTTGTGAAGAGCATTTCTTTGAAAAACTGGAAAGCAGCGGCAAAATAATGGTGTTTTTGCTCACCCTTCCCTATGGGAAGAGTTGCCTTCAGTTATGCAGAGAGCAGTCTCATCGAATTTCAGGAATACAGCCATTCGGATTCTGTTTTGAAAGGAATTGAAGCAGATCAACTGGCTGGGTTTTCCTCGACACTAGTGCTCAAGGAAATTAGGATTATTTGCCCGCTTTGGAATGCAAGTATTCATGGCGCATGTGGAAACCTTTTCATAAATTCTGTCACACTCTGTAGCTTGGTCGCTGCACGAGTGAGAAATGCTTTGAATCAATGTCCACCCTGGCTTATCGCATATAGAGTTTTATTACATGCTGGAGTTTTGACAACATGAAACGTCTTATTCGGGGAAATAACCAATATAACAGTGTTCGATGGCTTTCCTTCAGAAATCCTTTTCAATCTGATTGCCGTTGAGAACAGCTAGAAAATTAAACTCTTGCCAAAACTAGTCAGCAACACGGCAAAAACATCCCTCCCTTCTAGTAAGCCATTAACAGCTACTTTCTGCTCTTGTTTGAGATCAAAACTAAATCCAGAATTGATCAAAAGCTTAGAAAACACATCTTGACCAAAGTCCACAGATGACGCCATGATCTTGTTTGAATGTCCTGGTTGCCCTGGTTTTTGTCACCAACATTCATCCAGTCATTTTTAACCAATCAGATAGCTGCGTTTGTGGGCGAATGCAGAGTATTCAAAAACCAGTACACTGCATGCAGGCTCACTTTTCTGCCCCATTCCTCTTGCCGGCTTTGCCAGCTAGCAGTCGCTGGCTTGCTCACGTAAGAATTATTCGCAGGCTATAAACTCTTTAGCAATGTCAGGAAATTAAGGGAAGTATTATCAGTTTTATTACAGAGACATTATTTACCTGGGTATTGCTCATAAACGGATCAATTGGTGCAGCAGTCCCATCAAAAAATCCAGATGAATGATTTGCACTGAAACAAACACAAAAAAAGAACTGCAGTTGAACTTCTCTACTACAGACACAGATGGGACATGGCCAGGAGTCTGTATAGAGGCCACAAGTATGAAGCCATTAATTTTTTATAGCACCAGTACCAACAAACAGTGCCACTTTTGGCAACAAATATTTCAAAATCATGTTGAGCATCTTTGACTTCATATCAACTTTAATCACAGTCTCTCGCTCATTTGTTTGCCATACATAATTCCCTCAAAGACGAGTTCCTCTAAATGAGCAAATGACTGAACAATTTCATGAATGAATGTAGACCGAACAAACAAATGAAAAAACAATGAAAGGTTGAGTAAGGGAACGATGCATGAATTAGGACAGATGGATATAATAAAAAAAAATTATGAAAAATGGACTAAAGCCAGGATGAATGAAAGGGGATAAACAGACGAACACAGGGACGGCCAAATGGACAAACCAATAGACAGAAGGAAAAATTTAAGGAGTACTTCTACAATGAGAGACTAGTTTGACCAACAAACAGAACTGAAAACTTAGCAACAGGACAAAAGCAGGGATCTGATCTGACTTGATCAGTGACCAAATTGACAGATTCGGTCAAGACAGAGGGATCATACTCCTGATTGCAAGTCAATTCATTGCTATTACTTAAATGTGCAACAGTAAAGAAACCAACTTCTATTCACAGAGTACCTGACACTTTTCATTAGCCAGTGATCCTAATTGAAAGGGCTGTGTTACAATTCGTCTTTAAAAGAGTTTGAACGCACTGGTGTTTAATATATGTTGTGGATCAATCTTATCCTTGGTTCAATTTTTATTTTCCTAATGTATGTTTTGTACTTATTATGAAACATTACCATACACAATCTGAACAAAAGAAAATAAAAATTGAACCAAGGATAAAATTGAACTGCAATCACTCCATTACTGCAACAGCACTAATCATTATCACTTGCTCAGTTACAAGGAAACCAACCTAGAGTCTCTCTATATTCTATAGACATCAATGCTACCTTCTCTTATACATGTACCATAAAAGCTTTATTAACCCCTGGGGGGCTTAATTAATTTCAGACTTCATTAACGAGGGGCTTATTAGAGAGGGGGGCTTAATAGAGAGGGGGGGGGCTTATTTCAAATCTTAAACATGCCATTTTCATCTTAAAACATTTTTCTACAAAACTCAAGCGACTGCAGTGAAACATTAGTATTTAATACAGATCAGCAAACAGTATTATGTGTTTAAGCGTATATTTGATTAAAAACAAACCAACTGGGCAGCATATATAAAGTGGATTTTATAAGAGGGAATAGGAGGGACTAATTACAAAATCTCATGTCCCAAAGGGGGGACTTTTTAGAGAGGGGGGCTTATTACAAAAACCGACTTCCAAACAGGAGGCTTATTACTGGGGGTAATAGAGACGGGGAGGCTTAATAGATCAGAGCTTTTACGGTATCTAGCAGAGACTTGCTATCAAGATTATGTGCCTTACCTCGATGGGTGTTGATTCCAAAAGGGGTCCTGTTGTCCTTTCTGGGTGTTTGAGTCACCTGGAAATGAAACACCAAGATAAAATCATGGCTGTTATTAATGGCTGTAAGCCTGGACGGAATAAAATGGACTAATTAACCCCCATCCACCCTAAGCAATGATGAAGGCGCGCAAAGAGCAAAACGCGCCATTTTGGCAACATTGAAATGGGGGGAGGGGTGGTCCAAATGTTCCATTTATTGTGTCCAAGATTGCAGCTCCTTCACAGCCTTTTCAAGGTTCTTAATACCATGGCATCTTGGTTGATAGGCAAATACTGCTAAAATTATAATAACAACACAGAGCTTTTTTTCAAACTTTGAAACTCTCTAACTCAGCTTGAAATTAAAAGGTATTTATGTTCCTAGATCATTCAGGGTTTCTCTTTTTGGCTGGCGACCGGCGATTTTCATTGCCTGTGAATGGCTCAATCGCCGGCAGCTGTGCACCAAAGAATCGCTGTTGTTCAGTAACAATTTTTGCTGGTGCACCCCTAATCTCCGCCTGCTTTGCTCAAGTCGACTGCAACTCCATTTGAAAAGGAGAATCCTGTCATTTTTGAAAAATTTCAAGAAGAGGCTCAAATTATAACAGCTACAAGTGAATTTTAAAAACAAACAGAACCATTACCAAACCATGCAGATAACAGCCATGTAATATGCACTATAAGAACAATATTTGTATCCACATCTATGTTGTTGTTATGTCTATAGCAATCTAATTGTCCATCTGATGGCTGATTCACAGTAACAATCCTGCCAATTTCAATTTAATTAAAGAGGCCAAAACATTTATTGCACTTTTAGCTGTGTTTGTCGCATGACAAAGATGGTGTCAGGAACCATAAAATTAACAATTGGTTCATGCGTCAGCGTGCATTCATCAAGATATGAAGCATGCAGGAAGTTTGGAGAGCACAAAAGATATGCAAGAGTTGCTTAAGGCGTAGCTGAGAGTACCTCTAGCTTCTTGAGTACTCTTCAAACTTCCCTAGTGCTTCATATCTCAATGAATGCACAGCTGACTGATGAACCAATTGTTTTATAACATTTTCAACTCGGTAGTTTAAATATTGTATAAAGAGAAATTCCCTCTGCTACGTCAACAGCATGCACAATAGGGATATGAAGCACGCTCACACAACTGAATTTGACTACTGGTACACAAATTTACCAGCTACGTTATAAAGGTCTATGATAGCCTATAGTTTTTAGTAAAATAATTGCTGAATTGGCTAGGCCGCACACTTGAGCACTATCTATGTAAACATATTGTCAGTATGCACAAGATGGCCTTAACTAAAAGCCTAGTGTTTTCCAGAGGTCACCTTGCCACATAGTACTTCTTATAAATTGTTAATGTATTTGAAAAAAAAAAGGCAAATAAATGATGATGATGATGATGATGATGATATCACATCAAGACTAAATTATTTTTTATGCCCAATATATGATCAGGCCAAAGGTTGAATTGTGTAATTTACAGCTGAATTTGCTATTATTGCAAAGGTTTCTTTTCAAGAAAACTGTTTTATTTAAAGAATTCCTCCACAGCAATTTGAACATAAAGATAAAATTAATTTACACTGTACCTGAAGTTTAAATATTTATAATATCTCACAAATATACCTTGACTTTTTATACTTTCCAATGTCTGGGTTGGTGTTAATCAGGTTAGAAATCAGTACTATTTACAAACAAGACGTACCAAAAATTACTTTAGTGTTTGTTTAAACAGTATCCTCACAATAAAGATTATTTTCCTCAAACATCTGAGGTGAAAGGTGATTTCTGATACATTTATCACATTGACTCGTTCATCGAGGAAAAGCTGACCGGAAGTAAACTTTGTTCCTGTAATGAGAGGGGAAAATGTAACTAACTACTAACTTGGCGGAGAAAAAAAAGAGATACTGGCTCAAAATGTAGTGGTTCCTTAAAGACGACTAAACCGCCCTTCCAATATTCATCCATTTGAAGACCATGAATCACGATTTGGGCATCAGCTGGTTGAAACTCGACCAACTCGATGTACAACAGGTTGCACTGTGATATCAACACTTATAAAATTTTCTAGCCACAGAATACTCACCGAAGAAGGCCGACGCGTTAAATACGGCCGGGTTGTGAGCCATATTGTAGGCAGAACGCACCAACTCTACTGTGTTTGAAAGAATCCGTGATAGAAATGAGTACAGCGAATTCACTGTGGTTCAAAACTCGAAGTCTTGCACTGCAGATGATTCCTCGTCCATGGCGGAATTTTTCAACTTCCCCGCAACGCGAAGAAGCCAAAAATCACCAAAAGACAAAGGATTTCATCCGAAATCGTGCAACAAAGTTTGAAAAGATCAGTCTCAAACAGTTTCGCAAATTCAGACGTACCTATTTAGCATTGTAAATTCACGTTTCCGCGCATTGAAACTCACTGTGAAAATGTACCGCCACGTCACTTCACGCATTGTTTACGAAGGTTCTCCGCTGACGAAACGCGTCGGAAGTCTCGCGCATTCGAACCGGAAATGAGTCGTGCGAGAGAAATATACCCCGGCCGGGTTCCACTTTCATTGAAACTTACAAACAAATACAAGTTTTCGCTTCCAGTAAAATCCCACAAATGTAACTAAACCTTTTCAGTCTGTCTCGAGCGGAAGATGATAATCTTGGACTTATTTTTGGCCCGTATTTCTTTCAACAATTCCATGTTTGTCTGCTGGCTCATTTGAATGCATTCTTGTGAATTCTTGGACGTATCGAGGAAACAGCGTGGAAAAGAACAAAATGTTAATGAGTTGAGTCCAACGTTGAAGTTTGAAACTGTGTTAAATATATTTTAAACACTACCACACGCGTTTCAGCTCGTTGGACGAGATGTCATATTTTCGATTTTTGTGATGAAACGCATATCATATAGCATGAGAAAGGTTAAGTGTCCACGTAAGTTCAAAAAGAGGCATCTTGCATTTGGCTTGTTAGGGGCTTTTCTCAAGAATCGGACCCCGCTGGTTTCAAAAAACCTGAACCTCTTGACATCCAATTTTCAAGTCTCTGGTAACAGAAAGAAGCAAAACAAATCTACAAAACACGTGTACAGTTCTTACCTTTGATTAGACAAACGACGGTTTTGTGGGAAAGCGTCTTTAAAGGTTGCTTCCAAACTCAACACCACAAGGACCACATCATAATTTTATTCAGCAGATCCGACGCAAAATAAGACAGCACGTGACGGCAAATACGTCGACTATAGCCTGGGTCCTACTGAGTTTCATGTTTCAGAGATCACCAGGTGATGGCATGTTTGTAACGCAAGCAGGCCCGTAGGAGGGGGGGTTCGAGGGGTTCGAACCCCCCTTGAGGCCCAAGATTTTTTTTATGCAGAGGAGGAAGAGCTCTCGGGCTCGTGTGCCACAGCCCTGAAGCAGTGCGACGAGGATGAATTTCCCAACATATTCACTCTGCTCAAAATACTATCCACTTTGCCCGTAACTAGCTGCGAGTGCGAAAGGTCCTTCAGCGCGATGCGAAGGTTAAACACCTATATGCGATGCACGATGAGCGAGAACAGATTAGCGTCACTTGCACTTATGCATATCCATTACGACATGCAAATAGACCTTGAAGAAGTGGTGGAGCTATTTGCTACCATGCATCCGCGAATGGTAGAGCTATCAAATTTGCTGTGACGCTTAATGTTACTGTGGCCCCTTGTTGTGATATGGACTGTTAGTGTTATACCAATAATGCACTAGCTTTTTGTATAGTAGGGAATTAAGGGACTTACAATGCTAGAGTGATGCAAACTGACGTTTGATTAAAAGCGCTTTTTCTTCCCTACCCCCACCCTAAGCTAAACGTTTTTCGTCAGACAAATGGATACGAATCCCCTTTGAAATACCCCAGCTACGGGCCGGGCAAGTGATATGGAAGTTCTCCAAATCAGCATTAGTTCTGCCTCTTGATGTTTTTTAATCAGGTAACGGGATTCTACCTTGATTTCAAGCAAAGTTTTCCTCCAACACGTAATTTCCAAATAAAAATGAAAAAAGCGACTATAATGCCATTCATTTGTCATGTGGCTTGAAAACTGATGAAATACATGGGCCGGCGACTGAAGTCAATGTTTTATCAGAAAAATTATACAGCAGATCAGAAAACTCTATTGTATTGATCTAACCGTATTATATTTTAACTGTCTAATTAAAGATTAATTGGACAGTTATTAATTGGACAGCGCTTAACATACCTTGCCTAGACCCAGAAGCTGTATAATTAAGGTGGGACTTCAGGTAAATTGGAATGAAATTTTAAGGAGTTTAAAGAAGGGATTAAAATGTACAAAAATGTTTTGAAACACCACCAGACAGCTGACACCCCACAAGAGCACTGAAAGTTGCTGTGGAACTGTTTTGGTGTCCATTTACAAATTTTCCACTTCAAATTCCAATTTTAAGCAGATACGCCGCCGGTAACAAGAACCATCGCAGGTCCTTACCGTCGGCATGCACGTCGGCGGTTCTCCCGGAACGCCGGCAAGAGAAATATTTATGAGAACGTAGTCGGCGATCGTCGGCGATGTGCCACCTGCAAATATTTACCACGATTGATGACATCCAAAATATCGGATGCTGCGGAACGTAGGGCCCAGCGCTGAACAAGCCCGGTCTTACCCAAATAACAGTCTTAATGGATGCTATAAGGAATTATAGGGCCATTTACGACAAATCTTGCTGGCCTCGTGCTGGTTCCTTTCTTTGACCTTAGGGCAGAGAGCCCAAAACTTTCACTTACGGCTTTCCCGTTTTTCTTGACGCTTTCTTTGTATATCTCCTTACAAGCAACTCAAACTAGCGAAAGCTGCCAGTGTTTTATCCATGCTTATTGAAAAATAGTTAGCTTGTTAAGAAAGAGCGCGAAATGATACTGATTTGGCGCGCTATTTTACGTTCACCGGGGAAACGTCGCAGGTACACCGGGGCAAAGCCTCCCACGCAGTCGTTTCTACGAGTCCCCTAAAAACGACTGCGTGGGAGGCTAACCGGGGCACCACTGCGATGCCACTTGGACGAAAAATCAAATCAACCGGCGATTCAGGCGATTAAACCGCAAGTCATCGCAGGTAGGTCGGTGGCATATGAGAACCAGGCTTTAAACCTTCATTGAATCTTCAATGTTCCCTATTTCCCTAAATTTAACAAGTCCTTCTAGAAAAATTATATCTTCCCAAATATGCCCAAAAATCACCAAAAAATTCATAAAATATCCCACAATACAGCTTCGTGGGATGAGCATAGAGATTCTGGACTGCTTGAAACCCGATCAAGATATTAACGTTAAATCGATGTTTAGAGCTCTGAGACGCAAAAACGGTGTTTAGGTTAAGTCCCGCTTTAATAAGTAAGAGCAGGAGCCCTCGCCTCCCCCCAACCCCCCCCCCCCCCCCCCCCCCAAAAATAAAAAATTCCTCTGACAGCGAAATTGGACTTGGCCTGTCCTGGGAATTTTTTTCATCCAATTTATATTTCCAAATTGGACAGCGTGTAGTCCGTGTAACATATACTAAGTATTGTTTAGTAAGTATTGTTTCGTTGTCCAAGGTATTCATCAATCAGAAATGCCTTTTATGATGAAATAGTTAAAAGAATACCGAATATTCGGGTGCTTTTTGAACAGGTCATCCAACATTATTGAAAGCGTAAAAAATGTTGAAAGCTTGTTGAAAGCGTGTTGAATCAAATTTAAATCGGTTTAAACTTTCATTCAACATCGATTCAACTTGTCCTTTGTTCTCGAAAATGTTGAATGGTGTTGAAGCCGTTTGAACACTCCTTTCCTCCTTTCAACAATTGGAAAGCACACGCATGCTCACTTTATGCTCACCAGGCCGCAAAATCTGGACGGGAGAGTCTGATTTCTAGTTCTTAGTTCCTCCCAATCAAACTGTTGGTTCCTTTGTTGGCGCAATGTTGGAACCGTTTGAACGGCCTCCGCACAACTTTGTTTTTGCTTCCAACATTTGCCCAACATTCGTTCAAATTTTGTTGAATGAATGTTGGTCAAATGTTGAAACCGTTTAAACGGGCCTTTACGGTCATGCAAATAAAGCTCGTTGTTGTTGTTGTTAAAAAGTAGCCGGATATTTCTCCGGTTTTGATTTGCCCTTTCAATACTGAAGATCATCCCCAACCAATTATTTATAGCCAGTCTTCTTAAAACAAAGTTTGTTTGCTCAACACAATCCCAAAAGACAAAAATCGTTCGTAGCTAGGGTGAATCTCACCATCGTGCCGCTGACAAAAGACACAATTTAAGATGCTGCCCCTTGCTTCAACATCTTGATAAATCTAGACTGGATCATGTCGCAACGCCTAAGTTCAAACCTTAAACCTGCTTAAACTGCCTTTCTTTTTCTTCCCTACGTACGTGTATTTCCTAATTTTTGGGTCGTTGTTCAACTATACTGGACAGACCAAAGTTAGTCTCTATGCGCTATTGACCAAGCTTGTCAGTTCACATGCAGAGTTCAAGTTAGCTGCGTACTGAACAAGTGCTTTTTTGCGTTTTTTTGTGGAGCGAGGAGAAGTCAAAGTCCATAAAAACGCAAACTCTCTCGCTTGTTTGCAAATAAGCTTACAGAACTGAACTGAGCTTATTTTTAAAAAGTCTTCGGCCTCAGATCAAGAATTTGTGAATGAAAAAATATATTTTGGATAAATATGCGAACAAAAGCCATGAAATAGAGTAGAAAGGCTTGAAACCTGGCCAAACTAGGAGAAATTTTTCTCTGTTTACAACAACTGAGCAGCCGCGGGTTAATTCTTCTCGACTCAAGCGATCTTGCTTCAACCTTCGTTGAAAGCTGGATACAACGACTCACACACGTCCCTGCATTGGACTAAGACAGTCAAGCTGGCCGGGATTAAAAAGAACCTGATGTTTTACTCAACTCGAAACACGAGTAAACAGCAAAAAGACTAAACAAAGTTAAAATAAGCTTAAGTGTAAGCTTATTTCGCCTCTAGATCTATAGCCTGAAATCATGCCCTCTCCCTATATTCTGTACAACGCCTGATCGCAGGTTACTGGGTCTAGTCCCAAAAATACATCGCAAACTCACCGTTATCACGGAAGAATTTACATCAAATTTACTTGGCACCAGCGCTGATATCATTTTCGTTTTCCTTCTTTTTGCAGTGTGAATTTGTCTTCCAGAAACAACTGAACAACAGTTCCACTATTTGTAGCCTCCTTCTCAGACGTCTTTGGGCTCGTCACGCGTTCCTTCCCCACGAACGACGCTCGTGGGGAAGGAACGCGTGACGAGCCCAAAGACGTCTGCGAAGGAGGCTACACTATTTTGTGGCGCAACCATAAACTGTTTCGGTGCAAATTGTACTGGCAACGGAGGCAACGGGTAATCCCGAGCGGAACCGAACTGGGTACTGAGGGAAATTAGCTTCACTCCATCTTACGTATACCCGCACGGGTAGCAAATCACAGCGCGCGTTTTTCGCCCTAGAAAGCCCGTATATTATTTGTGAAAAATTTAGCCGTTAATTTACGGCTAAATTTTTGCTTTGTATAATATTCAGAATGAGTTTTTGGCTAATTTTTTGTTACATTTGTAGAATGCGTTTATTGCAAAATTCGCCGTTGTCTAAACTTACGTCATTTGTGGGCCCGCACATATCAAATACCGGTAACACGCGGCAATCTTTTACTTCAATGATACCAAGTTCTCACTTACTTTACGTCGCTTTCGGTCAGTTAGAGGAGACTGAAGAATGGAGCCTTTAATTAGGTTCCTCTTCAACTCAATGGTTTAATCATTCTTCTCCGGGGTGAAATCTTTTCGATGAAGGCGGACAAATCGAATTTTCTCTCTTTCTTGAGGGTGAAAGTAATGCATTGGAATTCCCGGTGATCCAGTCTTGTTGCCACAATTTGCAAGATTTGGTCCACCGGCAGAGTAATAGTTAATGCAACCTTTCTTTCTTCCCTTCTCCGCCATGAAGCTGATGTCTGTGGAACCACCAAGTACGTCATTTCCGGTGTAATCTGAGTGTTTGACCGAGCGCAAGATGGAGACACTCGAAATCGGTCAAATGCAAACTTTCAGGCCAGAAAAATCTTACATGGAGAGGGTTTCGGGCGTTTCAAACCGGGTTTTTGGTTTATTAACGACATAAGCAAACATATAAACCAAACTTGTTTTTTATTTCATAGGCACTTGAAGTCCGTGCACGTGAGTAGATGGCGACGACGAGGAAGCTAAAATTAGCATTGAGCTCATTTTTTACTCACTCTAACTCTTAACTCCCCTTTTTGCTTTTTCTGTTCTTTTCGTTTTCTTTTGTGCGAAGTTCAAAAGGCAAGAAAGACGTAAAAGAGGAAATTTGGCACCTTAGTCCATACATACTGAAGACAGGGCAGTAAATAGGTTTATGAGTGCTGATGTTTGCATGACATGGAAGACATGGTGGTTTTGGAGGTATCAGTTGTGTACAAACCTGAGGTCACGACTCAGTCACAGGCACTGCACAGGGGGAGGGGCTGGGAGGGGGGGGCCTTACCCCCTTCCTACTTTTTAACAGTAAAAAGCAAGTAATTCTAACAAAAATCGAAGTTACGTTTCTATTTAACGTTTTACCGAAAACTGGTTATTCATGTTTTAAAACACCGCTTTTTTGATGCTGAAAATGTGTAAGTTTCGTCACACCATGTTAATTTTAAATGCATTTCCAGTCATTTCAGAAGACCTTAATTTAAAAATGTTCCGGGGGAGCATGCCCCCTGATCCCCCTAGTTGACTCACGCTAACGCCCCCCCCCCCCCCCCCACTTGCAAACTTGTCAAATGACATTTCAGTGACATTTTTCTGTTTTACATACTTTTCTGTTATTGGCCTCCCTACTGAAGTGATTGCAAGCGATGATGTAACACCAATACTTAAAAATACCAAAATACACTATTGCAGAGACAATTATAGGTCAAGGTCCTTCGAATCGTACGTATCTGAGTTTACTCACGTAAGATTATTTGAATCGAGATGGTATTCCCTGTATAAGAGAGTATCTATATTCGAATAGAATTATCGACGGATGTCAAAAGAACTATTCGTCCACACGACTCGAGTTATATTTTAGTCTACAGCCAGGGAGAAAACACTTGAATTTGCGGTCTAATCAACTTGTGACCCCACTTCAGCTATTCGATCGTACTTTCTAGTAACACCTCACGGGAAAACCCCTGCCAATATGTGCCTTTTATGGGCGGCTAAAGTACGTCTTGTGGGCGGTGTATCTATTGTTTCGCATTGGCACAAGTTTAGTTGAGTCGGGCAACGAACTGCAATTATTTCTAGCAAGCCAGGGAACTGACCGTCGTTTTAAAAAGTCCAGGAGAAAGGGCAACAGGACTTGGTGTGTGTTTGAGCTGACAAAATGGATGGATACGACGAATGTTTCGCGGATGATGAATCAGACTACGGTGTTGTTCGAAATGCGCGCCCCTTCAACCGTGAAATTATCTATGCGAAACGACAGCCTTCGAAGAACGACCGAAGAACTCGTACAGGCGTTTTAGAGGAAAATGAATGTGTTTTTGACACGGAATGGGCTTTGAAGAGAAGGTGCAGCTTGTCTTCGCTCATTTATTCGCGATTTCTTGTACGTATGGAAGACAGAATGAAGACTGTACGCGGTTGAAGCGGATGTCTACTAACTATGGTTTGAGCGATGACGGCCAGATTAAAAAATACCTCTGACTTATTCCATCAAGTCACAAGACATCTTCCGAAGAACACGAGGGAAATTATGAGAGTATTCATTTACCAAGGGGATGGTTGAACACTGAAGTGGATTTAAAACGATATTCAGAAATGTGAAGAGGTTTCATCGTACCGAATCTATTCAAAACATGAGTATGGAAAGGTTTACTTCAGTCATCATAACACAGACAAGGTCGCCGGAAACGTGTTTTTTTTTTCTTCCAAACCTAAAGACTAAAATTCCAGAGAGAAAACTGTTTAAAAAACACCTACAGTAAACATCAATTGGAATTCGTTAAAATAATGCAAAACTCTTCAAGATCATTGTAACGGGCATTATCTGAACTGTGACTTGGAAAAAGCTGAAAACCTTAATAGACCCATTCGGCTTACTCAATGTTGTACCTAATTCAAACCCTTTGGGATTAAAACGTTTTGTTCCAGGTATTTCCATATCATTTAAATATGAATGCTACATTATAATGCAAATACAATACACAAAGAATCTTAAGCTCAGGAGATTTGAATTGGGTACAACATTGAGTTAGCCGAATGGGTCTATTATGCCTAAAGTTATATATTTGTTGCAAATTATTGCGATGCATTGACTTGGTTATAAACAAGCTGGAGTTGATTTAGCACCAGCATGAAATACAGCTTTCAAAGGAAAAGAATATTTGTTGTTTTGCAAAACTATTTCTAACCATAAGGACTGTAATATCGTTTAGACCATCGTCATTAGAGATAAAATTATCTCTGCGATAAAGAAATGACCTCATCCTTTATCAGTCTCGCAAATATTTGGCTTTCTTCCACAAGGCCTTCATGGCGGTTTTAAATGTATAATCCTCCCTGACTTAACGCGTAGTCTACGTGGATCTGCATATTTTCATACTGCATCATAATTCCGTGATTGTTTTTTACACCAACTCGATTTCTTTCCCCTCGGCATGTCATCCGCACAAACCACTAACGTCTGTGGTTCCACTTTTGCTCTCCAAAAACACCCTGCTTCGAAGTTCAAGTTCAAGTTCCCAAAAGGGGCTTATCAAATTTTTAGTTGCAATCAAAGCGATTTTTATCTCTTTCAGTTTCGTAGCCAGAAGTCCCTTGGCAAGGTCTCAGGGTATTTTTAGATGCAGTTATTTTGAGAAACTTTCAAGACGTTGGCAAGGGAGTTTTTCTATGTTTAAGCCATTAATAAGTCACTTCTTTTATTTATACACCACTGTGTAGCGAAAGCATGGCAGCTGAGTTTCCAGGCCCAGTCTTTGATTAACCCGTGATAGATTAAGCCGTTAAGCCAGGTTAGAGTGAACTTTGAGTTCATTGTTCAATAAAGTCATTTATGATTTTTTCAAAAAGATTTTCACCCTTAATTTAACTTTACCTTAAGCATAAAATTTGATTTACAAAACCTTCTTAAAGAGCGAGATGAAACTTCGGTTAACTCATAATCTTGGGTTAGCGTTAATCAGCTTTCGAACAACCGGGCCCAGATGTATACCTCGGAATGTGGAATACCGTAAAAGCTCTATTAAGCCCCTCCCTCTAATAAGCCCCCTGTTTGGAAGTCGGTTTTTGTAATAAGCCCCCTCTCTCTAATAAGCCCCCCCCCCCTCCATCCCCATTGGGACATGAGATTTTGTAATTAGTCCATCCCATTCCCTCTTTCGATATCCACTTTAATGCGGCCCAGTTGGTTTGTTTCTAAACAAATATACCCTCAAAAACATAATACCGTTTATTAAATAATAAAGTTTAATTGCAGCTGTCTGAGTTTTGTACCAAAACTATTTTAAGGCAAAAACGGTATGTTTAAGATTTGAAATAAGCCCCCCCTTTCTATTAAACCCCCTCTCTAATAACCCCCCCCCCCCCCGTTAATGAGGCCTGAAGTTAAATAATAGAGCTCTCACGGTATGTAGTGATTGTCTGGATACAGGCCAAGCACCCATACTAAACAATTCACTAGCTGGTTTTCACTAGCGACGCAAGCATTTATAAGATTTATAAGCGCAAGCACAAGAGCGCTTATTTCACCGTGAAAACGGGCTTAACGCAAACATAAGCATAAGCGCAAGCACAAGCGCAAGGATCAAAATTTTTCCTTTCCTTGTGCTTGCGCTTATGCTTGCGTAGCGTCGTTTTCACTTGGCATAAGCCTCTTATGCTTGCGCTTGTGCTTGCGCCCTAGTGAAAACCAGGCTTTCCACTTCCAAACAGTAACGAAACGAAAATTTGTCTTTAGTCTCTTACAGTTTTGAACTAGCTAAATTTTCCTATATAAAGCAAAAATTTGAGCTTGCACGGACAGAACATTTCGCTGTCATAGCTTATTCCACAACTGCGTAGAAGTAACACCATTTTCAAAGCAAATTCCCGCAATGCTTAAGGCCGATCAGATTGTGATTTAAGAACTTACATATTTGTTTTGGCCTTTGATTTTACTTCTATGCGTAACAGGGAAACTAAGGCTGAGTTATCACTTGGTGCCCCAGCACTATTGCCCGGGCACGGACACAAAATGGTGCTGTGTTCCGAATACACATCTAATCAAACCAAGCTGGTGCTCACTGCGTTTAAACAATGCGGCGGTTATTACTCGGGCTTCCCGCGTCTCGCGGGTCGCCCGGGTCTAAAATTACCGACGGTTCTTCTTTTTCTTCGTCGAGTTTCATCCACAAAGCTCACTTCCGGCGTTTCTGCGCAAACGCTAACTATTTTTAACAACTCACAGCAAGAGTGATGCCTGTTGTCACGAATCGGAAAATGTCGAGTCACCTTGTGTCTTTTGAAGTCTGAACAAACAATATGTTAAGAGAAGTGTCTGTGCGAATGTTTGCAAGTTCAACGGCGAGAAGAAAGCTTTTAACATGAGTAAACCTAACTCCAGATGGACTGCCGTGTTTCCTCGTGTCTGCTTCATTGAGGACTGCGAGTAGTCTCTAATTTTGGCGATGGATTGTGGGGCGGGCGAAGACACGTGCGCGCGCGAAGTTGCGAGGAGACGCGACGCGAGGGGAGCGCCAAAAATTAGAGACTACAGACAAAGGGAGTTTGACCTTTCACGGCCGAGTGCCTGTTGTCACGTATCGGAAAACGTCGATTCACCTTGTGTCTTTGAAGTCTGAACAACTAATATGTTAAGAGAAGTGTCTATGCGAATGTTTGCAAGTTCAACTGAGAGAAGAAAACATGACCAAAATTTAACTCCAGATGGACTGCCGTGTTCCCCGTATCTCTCCGTAGCTCCATTGAGACGTACATTTTGTTGAATAACTCAAGTACGGGATATCACACACCCCTGAGACTTTTACTGGTAGTTTATTTACTATTTTCCCACAATATCTCAATTTCTGGACTTTAATTTTTGAATGATAAGCAATTAGTTTTTACAAATGTACTTGCGTGACTTGAAACTGTCCGAGAAACGTTCCTTTCTTGTGTTTCAAATGACCCTGGATCGACGTATTTGTAAACAGTTTAACTCTGCTAATTAATTTTCTACTCACATTTCACCGAGACGCCATTAACGTTTATGCGAAAAAATCCTACATCGTTCGATAAGCGTTTCCTTTCTCAAACAATTATCCATTGAAGCGAAAACAAGTATGCTTAGTTTTTTTGGAATCAATACACTATTTTTATCACATTGCAAAACGATAAACCTCTGTGGCCTAAAGGTCATTGTTCCTGCCTGTGAGGCAGCTAACCCGGGTTCGATGTCTTTTAGTGGTATATATCATGGGCTAGTATTTTTTTTCTGTTTCTCTTTTTCTTGTTCTTTTAGAAATATTTTTTACAAGTGTTATAATTATTGTTCTCAATGGTTGAGCTGTAAAGCAATTTTGTAATTTTAGAGGAATATATGTTGATAGGGGTCTAAAGAAATAGACTCCAACACAAGCTAAGCGCAATGCGTCCGATGTAAGAAAGACAGACTTCTTTCTATTCTTTTGTTTAGCGCTAAATTAGGGATACAATACTGTTTTTTGCAAGCCCGAGTTAAGGCTAATTGTAGCCTCTTGTTATGGATGTGTTCCGGGTTCGATATCAGTCTGTTTGATATAAGACCGTGATATAACTGATTTATATGGCTTTTTTTACTTTTTCAATACTGCGGCTTCTACATGAATGGATGAGGACAACAGGTGAAGATTAGCGCGGATTTTGCTACAGAGACCAGCCGTGATTGCAGACACTACTTTTGCAAAGTGAGTGTAGCAGGGAGAAGCAGTGGATTATGGATAAAATTGCCTCGGAATTACCAAACAGCGCGTGCACACAAGGAACCGGTGCCCACTTCAGTAGCGCCCGAGTACAAGGCCGAATCGGGCACTGTTTCTGTCCTCGAATTCTGGTGTGGGTACTTGAAAAAAGGCTGTGTTTACATATTTTAGTGCCCAGCGAGTACCTTACTGACCTTACTCGGACATCATGCCCGGACACCAAGTGTGAACACGGCTTAAGTTGTTTACCGCAAAATTTCAAAGAAACAAAAGAGTCCATAACAAGAATCGATTAAAGATAGACTACTGTTATGTTAATTTCGCGGCACATTACCTTGGACTACCAGACGCGTCTATATTTTACGTCCTGGCGAACAACTATTGTTTTGATTCATTCGAGAACGTGCGTAAACATTAGAGACGTTACGAGAAGTAGCTAAGTTATACCTGAGAGCGACAAAGAACACCTCCCGGATGATGAACGTTCTGGAGAGACAAGTGACATGCCATCAAAGACATCAAAACACAAACAAGTTAAGTCAAGTCAGTATGGATTATCAACAAATCTGGACGACGAATTCGTATTTTGACAAAGAGTGGGCCTTTAACAGAATGTGAGAGAATTGTATTAGCGCGCGATTCGACAACGATCGAAAATGGGGTAAGGCATGTTATTGTTTGCCGTTTACATGGCGCAGACAAGGGGGAGGAACCCAAGGGGGAGAAGCCCAAAGACGTCTGCGTTGGAGGCTACTTCAGAGTGAAATTGAGATTATTACGATCGATTGTGATTTCTGTTTTACTTTACGGATGTGAATCCTGGACAAACAATGAAGAAATTTTAATAAAGATGTATAGAAGATTACTGGGAATCTCTTGGAGGGACAGACGCACAGACAAGTAAGTGAGAGAACAGCTGGAAGACTTAGCCAGAGTACAGAAACCCCTGATTCAAATTGCACAAGAGACGAGACACCCCAGTGAACTTAGACTGGCTAATTCCATCACGCATGGACAAGTTTCTGGAAACAGAGGACGTGGTAGACCACAGAGAAGTTGGATAACAGAAATCTGGCAATGATAATAAATAATGAATGGACACGGAGTACACTATTGCAAGCTATCAGGATTGCTGAGAAGAGAGACTTAAGAATAATCCAGCATCAGAGTGCATCCATGGATCCTGGGAGATCTTTGGCATAAAAGAGAAGAGTGCTCTACCAAATTTTAAAAGCTTGTTGAGATAGTATTGATACAACTAAACCAGACACATGTGAAACAGATTGGGTGCTTTATAGGAAAAATGAACAGACATCTCGCAGATATCCTTCAATTGATATTTGGAGAGACAAAATCAGTGTTGACCCAGTTTCCTTTACAACAAAGATTAACAAAGAAAGACAACTATATAGCCACAGAATAGACTATAATGGGGTAGGGGTTCTGAGAGGCGAGCGGCACATACCCAGCAAAAATTGACCCAAGTACCCCCCCCCCCTTTGTCAGGAGCCCATCACAAGGAGCGTACAACTCCCATACTAAGCCTATGTCACAGTATTTTTACTGACCGATCTATTTTTAGACGATCTTTTCCTGGGAAAGAGGGCAAAGGGGACAGCAACAGCAATGAGAGAACCACGAGAGAACACGCTCTACATGTGCAGGTACTTGTAGTATGTGCAGCAACCTGTGATTGGTCATCGGGGCTCCTATGGGAGTCTGATATTGGTGGGAAATTCAATCTAAAAATAATGCACATGTCATCGGCTTCCCCGTGGGGTCGACCCCCGGGATAACCAGGGGGATTGTAAAATCAGTCAAGCAAACTTGAGGAATTTCCCCGCGGGGTCGGGGAATCTCTCAAGACAAAGTCCCCTGGGTTAGGTGTCTCTCAGCTGAAAATTCCCGTGACATCCTTTTCAAACTTGTGAATTCCCCCACCCCCTAATCTTTGAACGTAGAACAATGTCAAGATTTTCCCCTACCCTCGGGCAAAGAATTCCGTCCATCTCTTTGTATTCCCCCACTTATCTCCCTGGTAGGCCCAGGGGTCGACCCCACGGGGAAGCCGATGACATGTGCATAAATTGGTCAGTGAAAACACCATGACAGGAATATAGGCCAGTTGTACATTCCTAGTGATGGGCTCCTGTCCTTTTTAAAAGTCTCAGTAGGCTGACTTAACCTCAATATAATTTGCTTCTCATGCTTCCCTTTTCATTGTGGTACACCAATCAACTTTGCACTAACACCAAAATCTTACTCTCCATAAGCCACTTTAATATGCTCTCTGGCTGAATTAGGACAAAATTAGCATTATAGCAGCAATGCCATTTTTTTATGACTGTTGTCAGTGGTTTGCTTCTGAGTTTTCACGTTGTCTCTTGAACCACTCCTTTACGTTACCGCAACATCAACAAATGAATATTGTTTGCTATCAGCAGCCAGGGATATTCTACTCTACAGTATTAATCTGTTGTTTTATATTGTTTGTAAAATGAGAAAAATGTTGATTGCAGATGTTGTGTGGCTCTTAGCACGCCCAAAGGTGATTGCATGTATTATTGAGTCTACAGATTTTAGCCTGTTTCAGAAAACAATTAACACATGCTTTTTCCCGCCATGTTGTCTCGGCGCTGATTCAAAATGGCAGCCAAAAAGCGCCAAAATTAATTCTTGTTTCTCCAATTGTAAGTTAGCATTTCTAAGAGGTGAGGCTCCAGAACGCAGCTATCTCACAGACTTCTAAGAAAGAAATGTGGTTGTTCCATCGCTTGGTACAGAGTCAGGTTTGTATCCTATTCTCTCGTGTATTTTAGAAATCCTCTTTGGATCATTGAGCGCAAGGGGCGAATCATCCAGTAAACTTTGTCCTTTAACAGTCTCTTCTTCCTTCTTTATATCCTTAGTCCAATGCTTTTTTGCCTTTTCGTATTCCTCTACGTCTTCTCCTCTTAATTCTATTCTAGTGGGCTTTCTCCGAAGCATGATGTCACAGACAATTATGTTGTCTCCTTCACAATTCTACTTCACCCATCTAAAATGGCGGCAAACCAGTTTCAGAGCCCACGATATTTTATGCAGCATCATGAAAGTACTTCATGTATGGACACTGGTCAAGATGGCCACCTTCGAGAAGCAAAAAGTTTCTTGCCTCTCCAAGTTGATCTCAGCAAGAAAGGGAGTATAGATGACCACATCATAGATTTAGTACAATACATTAATGATACAGAAAATTATTTCACCACTAGTTCTTGCTCTGGGAGGATATCAGTTTTCTCCGAGGTTGGTGCTTATTTAATCCTTACCTAAGCTTAAGTGTGCTTTTAACGTCAATTCATTTCAGATTTGATGTTTAATAAATAAGCTTTACACGTTTTATTTGATTTATTGATGCATTTTTATTGTTTATCTTAAATTTTGCACAGTTTATATGGTTATTTCGCAGCTGATCACCTTAACAGTCACTAATACAGCCCGTATAATTATACAGTTTACTATCTACTTATTCTACTAATTAACACTCTTCAACGCTATTACACATCAAGAAGAGTTAAAAAAAAAAATATAAACATGGCCAATAAAAATAATAAATAAATAAGTAAATAGATAAATAAAATATGTAATTAAGAATATAGCTATATACTTAAAAATAGAACTTAAAATAATTTTGCACTGCAAAATGCTGAATAATTAAGTGATCTGGTTACAGGTAATAAACAGTTCCAGTCCCTTATAGTTCTTGGAAAGAGACTATACTTATAGTAATCATGATGTACAGATGGTTGAATAAATGAATTCGTTGAGTAACTTCTAGTTTCCTTGATAGACAATTGATAATAAGGTGGAACAGGCAAAGCAATATCATTGTATACAGATTTATGGAAAATTGGAAGACGATGGGATTTTCTTCTCTCGCTTAATAAGCCCAAAGATAGGGAATTCTTCAAGTCGGACACGCTGGTGTTATAACTATAATCACGTTTAATAAATCTCACTGCAAGATTTTGGATAGCTTCTAGTTTCTCCACCTGATTCAGTCTATAAGGATCCCATACTGCAGATGCATACTCTAGATGAGGCCTGACAAGTGATGCATATGCTGCACATTTGGTTTCTTCAGAGAAAGCGTACAAATTCCTTTTAACAAATGCAAGTGAAGAGTTCCCCTTTTTAGCAATCTTGTCCACATGAGAGTTCCACCGCAGATCACTGGACAGCAAAACACCTAAATAAGGATGTTACTGAACAGCTTCCAGGGTTTGGTTGTAAAGAGTGTAGTCTTTAACTACTGGGGATCTACTACGGAAAACAGACATTTTGTAGCATTTAGAAGGATTGAACAGCATCTGCCACCTATTAGCCCATAGGCCCAGCTTGTCTAGGTCACGCTGTAAAGCCAAGGTGTCATCATTATGAGTGATTTTATGATACAATAAAGCATCATCAGCAAACAATCTTAGTGTACATACTAGATCATCTTGCATATCATTAATAAATAACAAAAACATTAATGGACCTAGCACTGTGCCTTGAGGCACCCCTGAAGTCACATCTACAGATTTTGAACACACACCATCGATTATGACCCTCTGTGACCTACTAGTGAGCCAAGATTTAATCCAAGTAAGGGTACCTCCCTGAATGCCATAAAACTGCAATTTGCTAATGAGGCATTCATGGGGTACTTTATCAAAAGCTTTACTAAAATCTAATATGATCATATCCATTTGGTCTCCATGATCTAGGTTCATGGCCAGGTATCATAGATGGTAGTTGCATGTCATAAGCTTTACTTTCAATTTAGCTTGCAGGTCAGAGAAAAAAACATTGTGAGTGGCTTTATGTTACTCATGGTACAGCTGGAGCAGAAGAAGTGGTAAGTAGGCACGGATGGGGGTGGGGGATACTCGTACCCCTACAATACCCGCTGGATAGAGTATGGTTTTTGGCCCCTCTGCCCTAAACCGGGTATATAATTTCAAGCGAGTCTTTCCTACAAAGGGTCTGGACCCACCTTAAACAGGGTATGGTTTTAAGACTGCTGTAGGCTAATTAGCGATCCGAAATCTGTGGTAAATGAATTTTGTGGTCCATTTTTCTCTAACGCATTTAGTGAACAGAGATTCCCATCAACTGAGTTGAAATTAATGCTTTCACTTCTACGTAATGTACTATTAATATTTCTGTTGTGGTCGGTGTTCATGTTTCAGTAGGTGGAACATCACATGTGAGAAGTGACAATGAGCCTTTAAATGAGATCATAATTGCCAATAAAACACTTGTTAACATGTAAAACAAAAGAATTTGGATGTGTGATGTTGTTCTTTGTCCTAAATAGGGTCTTGAAATAGAAAGGGTTGCCCTACACAGGGGTAGGTATTTATTTTTTTCCTTAATGGGTTCAGGATTTCAAACCCCCAGTGGCACCCCTATACCCAAACATGGGTCAAGTACCACCCTGGGTAAGTAGGCAGCAGTGGTTAGAGATTGAATAAGTGGAGAGATTTTAGAACACCAATCTTTGTAATATGTGATCGTTCTATTATTAAATAACCAGACAGAGAAATTGTTTTAGAATCATGACATACAAATACCAAAGAGAACCATTCTGCTGCTTTAGGGTTATTGCTGTGTGCAGTAGCTATAGGAGGGGGAAACTCCAAGATACAGTAAATGCGGCAGAGGTGCTTGCTACAAATCTTAGTGCAAGGGGGCCTTGAATACATTTTGAGCCCTAAGAGGTATTTCATGGTTACAGAAACTTGCTTTTTTGCCAATGAGATACCAGAATGACGCTAACATTTTTATTTATTACTTAAAGAAAGGAAAAAGTGAAAAGTAAGAATAGGTCAACGGGTGAAATGCAAGAGTCCGAGCCCCATATGAAAGTAGATCACCATTAAAAAATAAAAATTTGGTTGGGGTTGAACAAAAATAAATCATTAAATATTACTAAAACAGTAATTAAAAGGAATTAAATAATAATAATAATAATAGGGTCCTGTCAATCAAGTGAACTCTTTGGTAGCTAATGCCCATGGGTTGGACCCGGTGCTTCAGAGACTAAACAAGCAAGCCAAGGATTATAAGTCATAATAATAATAATAATAATAATAATAATAATAATAATAATAATAATAATAATAATAATAATAATAGCAGCCATAAAAGTTAATAACAACAAATAACAAGAGGCCATAATGGCCTTCACTCAGCCTTCCAAGAGGCATTTGGAATTCCTTTCAATATTATATTTTCAATATAGCATCCATATTTTGATCATGTACAGATAAATGCACAAATGTCAAGAAATTGAGATATTGTAGAAAAATAGTAAATAAACGACCTGCCAAAGTCTCAGAGATATCCCGCACTTGATTATTCACATGCTAAAACCCAATTTCTTAATTTTAGGACAAAAAGTTTTTTTTGTTTATCATTTTTAAGTTCTTAATTTCAGAAAATTTTCTTAATTTTAGAAAATTTCTCGAATTAACAGCTTGTTGAAAATAAGAAAACTCCAAAACTTCTCTTTTTTTAAGATGTTGTTTTTCTTGATTTCCAATTAAATAACCTTGTGTTCTTAATAATTATAAGACCTCTGATTCGGAAAAGTATTTCTGAATCTTGAGAATGCATTCACTTCCACACTGACTTCTGGTTATACAATGCAAGCAATGTGTTGCAAGAGTTGGTGACTGTTGTCAACATATTTTAGATGAACTGCCGTGGCAAAGGAAAATACAGAGCCAACAAGCCAACGTGGAAGACATTTTGTTGTTTACAGAGCTTACCCTACAAAACTTGTTTCTTGTTTGTAAAAAATATATTTTCATGTCAAGTTTGCAACATGTTTTCTGGAATAAATAATAGATTAATGCAACGATTTCTCAAGGGAACACCAACACACAAAATTACAGAGTTGAGTATGAGGCTGCCTGGAAACATCTGCAGTTTAGTTTGGCTATGTTGAAACCTTTTGTCTTGCTGTTGAACTTGCAAGTTAACATTCATATACACACGTCTCTTAACATATTAGTTGTTCAAACCTAAAAAACACAAGGTGAATCGATGTTTTAGTGTGCGTGAGATATTTTCTGTGACAGCATTCTTGTTTTTGTATAATCTCGTTCCCAGAGTGCTATTTTTAATTAGCCCTTGTGCAGAAATGCTGGAAGTTAGCTTTGTGGATGAAACACGACGACGAAGAATGAACACCATTTTAAATCTCGGGCATTCTACAAAGCCAGAGTAATGAGAAGAAAAACATTACTTGTTAAAGTGAACATCTACCATAAGATTTCAATTTGAAACAACACAGCTGCTCCAAAGCAGGCAGATAGATAGTAATCTATATCATGCTTATAAGGGAGTTCCTGTCTCCTGGGGGAGCAGGGATGGCGTAGTGGTGAGAGTACTCGCCTTCCACCAATGTGGCCCGGGTTCGATTCCCGGACTTGGCGTTATATGTGGGTTGAGTTTGTTGTTGGTTCTCTTCTCTGCTCCGAGAGGTTTTTCTCCGGGTTCTCCGGTTTTCCCCTCTCCACAAAAACCAACATTTCCAAATTCCAATTTCGTCTGCTTGTAAAGCGCATTTGATCATATACACATGGAAAATGCGCTATATAAGTTCTAAATTATTAAATTATTATTATCCTGTAGACCCCTCCCACTCCCAGAAAATGTTACTAGGCAAAGGGTTCCATTGACAAAATTTGAGGGATTCAGCCATTGTTCTCTAGCTTTTTGAATTTTTCCATACTAACATTCCTCTGTATTTTTTTCCGCAATATAATTTTTTGCTGAAGAACATAATTTTCCAGGATAATAATTTTTTTATATTCCATCCACTCTGTAGTTGATCGTGTTTATCTCATATTTTAATTGTGGATGTTTTTGTGTGCTTACTTAAGCATTATGTATGTATTCTGAATCGGAAACAAATATTTCTTGGTAATTTGTAGCTGAGTTCCATGAGAAGTTGTCAGGGAAGTGCAGTTTTAAAGTTTGAACCATTTGTTTTGCATGTTCAATGCAAAGATCTTGAAAATGGCCAGCAAATGGTAAGTGAAAAATGTCAATAAATCATTTAGTACTAAGTTATTATCACTGAAATGATCAACATAAGAAAAACAGAAAACAAAAAAGATAAGCAAACAATGAAAGGTATTAGTACAAGAGATGCATTACTCAGAATGATTGTATTGGTATTGGCCCTTTTCATTTTTTGTTGTGAACAGACTCGCTGATCTTTCCCAGACATGTTCTTTTTTTTTTTAACTTCAGTGATAGCAGTTGGTTCATGCTATGTATAACAAAGCATACCACAACACGTCTTTTATTAACAGTAAGAATTAATTTTGTTTGTGTACAAGGCTTAAAACAAGTGGATGAAGATTTAAACTAATTCCTTAAAATTTTACAAATTAAACTATTCCTGTGAAATGGTGAATACAGAACAGTAAAATATCATAATGCAATGATTGTTTTGCCTCTTGTTGAGTTAATATTTTGTTTTAATAGCTTAAAACAGCTCTCATATCTGGTTTCAAGAATTCTGGAATTGTTATTGGTAAGAAGGCAAATGTGATAGTGGTGAGTACAGATGGAGCTTGTAATGATTTCAAGGAACTCTCTTTGTTTCCATTTCCGTGGCATGCAACCCAGCTGTATGTAGACCACATGCCACATTATGAATGTGGTAAAATGTCACAGGCCACCATGCCAATAATCCCTCCATTAGGTTAGTTGGTACAAAATTTGACTGGTGTACAGAAAGTCAGAAGTTTAATTCCTGTGGGAATGCTTGTGACCTGGTGAGTATTTCCTCTAGGACATGCATTCTACGTGTTTGTGGTACTACGCCAGCAATGGCAAAGGCAGTTGTTTTGCCAGTCTGCTAAAAGGTCTAAAGTAGTGAGGAATGGTGTAAGCTTAAGAGGAAACTGTGTGAGGAGTAGAGATGCTCAACATTTTATTTTCATGTTACTTTTGTTTCTCAATCAATATTTCACCATTCCTGTTATTGCGGATTGTAGAGCAGGTATTGGTTTCACATTGTTGTTGACCTATATCTTCACTATGTCCAAATAAAAATTTTTTTGCCAAGCCCTAAGCTGACAAGTTTACATTGTCGTACCATGGTGATTGGACTTTAAATTTTGTTTCTGTGTCATCATGATTCCTAACTGGAACCATTGATGGTTCCTTCAACTTTGAGAGTAGATTTGAGGGTAAGAAAGCAAGAAGGTGAATAATCAAGTGCTAGAAAGCTGATCTGCACATACATAACCAACATTTCAATCACCAGCTATGGCCACCACAAAAAGTTTGCTGCAAATTAAAGTTGAGCTGTAACACTTTCTCATCCGGCCTGTTGTTCATTGATCTAGGCTGTAAGGAGTACACAAAGCTTGGAAGTTCCTCTTGTTCATAATGGAGAGCTTATGGTCTCAGATCAGGTTGGGTTGAACTATTTTTATAAGTTCAGGGAGTTGCTGCCAACAGGAGGACCCAACTTATTGTAAACAACAATAATAAATTGGTTTTATTTGCAATAATTTCTTTCTTTATGTTGTTCCAGAAAGAAATCTATATCGTCACCATCCACCCCTCACATGTCCTTTCCAAAACTTTGAAACTCCTTTAATGAGACCTTCCAAGGGGTTGTCTGGTGTCGCTTTGTCTCTCGTTTATGACTTGGTCTGTCACTTGTTTTATTAGGGACAAAAAAATTTAATGTCGCTATTGCAAAAAAAACAAAGAGGAATGGAATGTGAATTGTCGCTGTGGCAAACTTTTGCACATTTCTGCCAATTTCTGTTGGTTGTTGGTGTTTTGGGAGAAGATTGTTGACTGTTTTTGGAGCCATGTCGCTTGCCGCTTCTACCCCTTGGAAGGCCTCTTTAATCCCTTTCATTATCAGAATTCTCAGTGACCTTCCAAGGCAAGAAGCTGTCATTTTACATACCAAGTAGAGCAATGCCCGCTACCTTGTGGCCTTAGTGCCTTTTGAGTGGCTTCAGCTTACTTGATCACATTAATTTGTGAAGTATCCTTGTCACTCCAGCCACATCCCACAAGCTTTACGTTTTCATTGCTTGTTTTATTGATGTGTGGGTACTTGAGCCTGAGCATTAGCTATGCCATGCTGATGAGGCCTAACAAGGCCGAAACAGCTGTCCATGGCTGCTAATGCTTGGGCTCAATCTTTGCTTTGGTAGATTTAAGGGGTAATGCCCGCTACCTTGTGGCCTTAGTGCCTTTTGAGTGGCTTCAGCTTACTTGATCACATTAATTTGTGAAGTATCCTTGTCACTCCAGCCACATCCCACAAGCTTTACGCTTTCATTGCTTGTTTTATTGATATGTGGGTACTTGAGCCTGAGCATTAGCTATGCCATGCTGATGAGGCGTAACAAGGCCGAAACAGCTGTCCATGGCTGCTAATGCTTGGGCTCAATCTTTGCTTTGGTAGATTTAAGGGGTAATGCCCGCTACCTTGTGGCCTTAGTGCCTTTTGAGTGGCTTCAGCTTACTTGATCACATTAATTTGGGAAGTATCCAATTTGCTATCCTTTATTTTATTGAAAGATTAAAAGTTGTTAGTGGAGTGAGACCACCAAAAACTGAGTGATGTTCGTTTTGAAAATGTTCCTATTCTAGTACATAAAGTTCCTAGTGAGTGTTGCAAATAAGAAAATGGAGGAGAACCAGACTAGGATAGACAGGCATGTATGCAAATTTCATTACAATATCCAATCAATCAATAATAATCAGTAATATTATTATTAGTGATATAAAAATATTATTGATTAGTCAATTTTTATTTGTAATACCGGTACTTTATATTGAAAGCCATTTCTTGGAATGTAACCAATACTCGGGTATTAAATATAAAGTACTACTTGTTTCTTTCAGTATTTTCCATTCACATCTAGGGCTTTTGTTAAATTGAATTTATTAATTTCAGATTTTTCACCAATCTCCGGGATATGTGTGAACCTGATGGCAGTCTTACTAAGCAGAAAGCAGGCCAAGGTACAGTTTTTGGCTCCAGAAAGTATCTGTACCCTTCTTCTTGAAGGGTTAGTCTTTAGTATGCCCACCCCTTAGGAAATTCAAGACTTTCCACCTTATCAGATCTTTCATACCAGTGGTTTTAATTTTTTTTCTGTCAATGTAGATTGTTTAACACCATTGAACATCTACTGAATGAAGTCTCTTGTAGGTGAACACCTCCCTACAGCAGAAGCCTGGTTAAAGGAGCTCAGTCACAATATTTTGGGCATTATTAGAGACATAAAAAATGTGTTTAAATAATAGGAAACAGTGAAATAGCAATTTGTCAGGGAAGATGAGCACCAGACACAAGAGTAAAGCCTATAGTCTTTTGCATCTCAAAAACTCCTTTAGGGTAAGTTCCAACATGGTGGTATTTACTTATCCAAGAGCGTTTCACTGACTGTAATTTTACCCTCTGTACCTCAAATTGGCAGCAGGGAGTTGAGAGGAACTTTCTCTTGTCAAGGTTATACAATTTGGCCTCTTTTGTCCAGGAAAATGCAGGATGAGATCAATATTGAACAAATTGGTAGCAGCTCAATTACAGTTCTTTCTTTTTAGGGGTTTGAGGCAACAGTAAGAGAAGACAAATTTGTACTTTTTTCTTTAGGTGCAAGGCAAAAGAGAACAGATACTAGGCAAGATAAACTTCCTGTAAACACAGCCACCAATGGAACTTCTCAATCATCAAGTGCTACAGAACAATGTACTGATGAAGACTTAATGGACTCCTTAATCTCCTTTTATGGTGATGTGCCCTGAATCAAACCACAAAGTTTTGTTCTGTGTGGTTAACAAACACCTCTTGCAACACATTTGCCTGAAATTCCATGCGAGTCAGGTCTGGTCTCCAACAACTGGTATTCGCAGTGGATGCAAAATCAGTGAATAAATCTTGAGCTAATTCTGCTCTAACATACAATATTCAACTGCAAACTACGTGGGACAGACAACATTGACATTGCATGTTTATTGTTGTTCACTGTTGACATAAGTACACTATAAAAGTTTGAAGAAAGAAAAAACGTTCAGAGGCTCATTTAATTTGCTGATCTAAAATATAAACACCACCTGGTAAAACTGCATTTGATTTAGGGAGAGGTCAAAGTCATTGCATTAAAAGTTTTTGTGGAAGAATGTGCAAGTTATGGACTTTGACGACTGTTTCAAATCTAGACATCCTTAATACAGCTACAGTGTACTTTCTACTGTTACCACAACTTGGTCGTAACAACTTGTGTCAGTCTCTGCCCCTTACATTTTCCTGATAGCAAGGCCATCACACTTTGCAGACTTGCAGCTTGAAGCAGGCAAGCTGTTCCAAACAGTCAGATGGGTTTGGACAATTAGGACAATTACTGATAATTTCATGATGGAGCACACACACACACACAAAAATAATAATAAATAATAATAAACAGGAGTCAGAACATTCCAGCTTCATTTGTGCTGCATTTATTGGCAAGCATTGTGTTACTGGTACAACCAAGTGTCCATACTTGGTATCTAAACTTCTTTGTCACCCTTCATTATGAAATTTTCTTTTTCAACAATAACATGTACAGATGTATCCTTAGGACATTTATAAAAAGAAATACTTTATATTGCTCACAGTCATAAAGAATGGAGCAAGTTGTTTTTATGCTCTGTGTGATTTTGATTATACAATTAAATACTCAGCCAAAGTAATCTACCAGAACATTTTAACTCACTTTTAGCTGGCTCTGCCTATGAACATTAGACAGGACAGGAAAATGAAGCAAGCCTATTCCTTCATTTTCTCCATCATAGAGCCTGTTCACTAGACAGTATTCTCATCAATATAGTAAGCTAAATGCTAAAAATTAGAAAAATAAAGTTCCAGAAAATGCTGAACACATTGGCCATTGTAGAAGTACCTCACTTTCGGCTATAACACTACAAAATACTGTCTTCTTGGCAACAACTTAGTGATTCTCTCTTTGACGCTCAAATACTATTTGATTGTCCTTAAAATTTGTGTATACACAAACGGTCATCAGTGTTAACTACTAGTTCAAATACACTGATCAACACTACATTATTTAACCACAGATGGGCATTATAATTATCTTAAGTGGATTTATAAGAATTACAAAAAATTACACCATGCCTTCTCAGAAGAAAAAGTTGTGAGGCATTTGAGCATTGTTGATCAATGCAACACATTGCAACAAGTACAAAGCAACGATTTTCAGCTTAAAAAATGTGCGACCTTCATATTTACGACCTTTTTGTTTCTTTTATGAAATTTTGAAGTTTTTGTGGTAAGTTCTTTTGTTTTGTTTTCTTTTTGTCTTTTTTGTCATTTTACAATTTTTTTTCTTTTTGTCTTTTTTTCTTGTGGCTTCCTTAAATTCATTTAACATATTATCTTTAAGAATAAATACAATAATATTGTATACTTCACTATAGTTACACAAACAGTCAAGAATGCAAATTAACATAATTTTAACTTAAAAGACCCTGTCAAATGTCCCGCTCTGAACAACACTCGACTGGTTAGCACCAGCAGCGCGTGCCTGCCCAGCTGCAGCAGCTTGCACCTGACCTCTACGGCCATGTGGTGGTGCCAGGAACTCAAACATGGACTTATTAACAGAACTCAAGGTTCGTGTTAGGTCACTAGGCAATGGGTCACTCCAAAAGAAATCATGATTCAGGGCTGTGTCTGCATCAATTCTGTGGCTTGGATCAATCGTCAACATCTGGTCAATCAAATCAAGTGCAAGGTTATCATTAACATAGCTACGCAGCCTTTCTTTTACACGTCTTTTCTGATTTACAGGCAGGACCATCTTGTTGAACAAATCCAGTTTCTCCACCCCTGGCCACACATCAGCTGTAATTGAACCACACAGGTGACTTATCAGAGTCAACTGATGTTGTTCAGAGTTTCCTTGCATTATAGGAGTACGTGTCCACAGCTCTGCCATGATGCAGCCAGCCCCCCATAGATCAATGGGAGGGCCATAGTTTCTTTCCCCAAGTAATAGCTCAGGTGGTCTATACCAGAGAGTGACTACCCTGTTAGTGTAACGCTGTGACTGCTCCTTGTTTAAATGTATGGCACGAGCTAGCCCAAAATCAGCCAGTTTTAGAACGCCATTCTTGGTGATAAGAACATTTGAGGCCTTCATGTCCCGATGAAGGATCTTATTGCTGTGAATGAAGTAGAGTGCATTCAGCAACATCTGTATCAGTTTCTTCATCTCTGATAATTGGAACTTGATCTGGTGGTTGCTGAGCAGGCCAGCAAGGTCATGTTCACAAAACTCAAACACAAGGTAGATGCTTCCCTTGTTACGATTATAGGGTGAAGCTACAGAACAAAACAGAGAGAAATACAAGTTACATGTTTGTACAACAAGTTCATCACTCCACCAAGTTTGTCACAAAAGCCAGGCACAATGTCTAACTCTGACTTGGACTCATTTCTTTCTTCCACTACATAATTAGGCTTGATTACCAGCTGCTGTTTTGGGATATGAGCCTACCTGTCACACTAACCAAATGGTTCTTGAACAGAAGTGTTAACCATATATTCTGGTGTATAAGTCAACCCTACTTTTTGAGCCTAAAAGTTGGGATTTCCCTCATTTGCCAAGAAAAACACTTCAAACACATGTAAAAACAACCCACCATCTTGTATGACTGGTAATGAAAACCCAACGAGCAAGTTGAAAGGTTACCAAGGTAGCAATATGCTTTGAATCATGCTTGATTGTGCTTAATTGCAAAAGCAGAAACAGGATGGTTTTGCTCAGGTTTATTGAAGAATCTCTCCCACAAATCACATCACAAAGTAGATACAATGGACTCACAGGACTTTGTGAAGATAACAGGCCTGAAGTAGGCTGGTATGTGAAGATCGAAAGCAGCGTACAAGACAAATCATGGAACAAACCATGTATTTCTAAACAATTTCTGTATTCAATATTGTACCACTCATTATTAAATATTCTTTAAACTAATAATTAGTTTATGCTTCACTTTGGAGTCTATTGTTTATGCCAATGATGTCTTATTTTTTCCACTCGCCGCACAACCATTGAGTTTTGGTCAGTGTATAAGTCAAGGCCGATTTTTGGAGTGATTTTCAAGACTTAAGGATGTTCGCACTAATTGTTTATGCGCATCTAAACTGCGCAGGTAACACGACAATATTATGTCATGCATTAGTCACAATTGACTTGTCCCCAACTAAACAAACATGGCATCATAAACTTCACACCAATTTTACTCGTTTCGATCGTCGGTGACCCCTACCTTTTTTTACACGAATCATTTACTCTACTTATTCTCTAGTCTACCAAAACTGATGAAATGAAAAAAATCTCACTGTAAGAAGTTAGATATTTTTAAAAATTTTCTTCTGCTGTGCCATCAAATTCCAGAAGTGATTAAAACAGTAGCGCTGATGAGGACGCTCGTTGAGGATTAGATTCAATGTTTATGATATCCCTAATGGTGTGAAATTATTTAAAATATCCACTCCTTAAAACCTATGCTAAGAAATCTTCACTTAACCTGTTTATTTCTATGATTTTTTATGGCTAATTCGATGAAGCTATACTTTGTTATCATGGCCGATTTATCACAAATAGGGCATTTTTCTAGTGCCCTTTCCTCCGAAACAAAGTCAGTGACCCCCAATTATTTTTTTTAATTTTGGAATAAGTAACTCATGCCCTAACTCTAGGCAAGAAGTGAAAAAAATTCCACTGTGAGGAGATTTTCGTGCGAACGTCCTTAAAAGGTCGACTTACACACTGGAAAATAAGGTACTCAAAAGTGAATTACAATCCGATGAATTGAACTCCATTCTAAGCATTAACCGGCATGAATAGCCATAACAGTCTCTTTCGAATTTGTTGCAAATTCCTTGTTTTGATTTGAAAGGACACTTTTTGCCATAATGAAGGTATTCCCAAAATATTGCAGAGCTTAAGCTTTTTAATGGTTGTGTTAAAAATTAAGCAATAACCACTCTGTGATATGTAGTTGCTGTGAAAGCTAGATCTTTCACCCAATAATCTGCTCATTGCCGCATGACCTTCTTGCAACTTTCCCTCAGTGTTTCTGCAGCAGGCTGCTTTTTTTACCAAGGAAATTTTTCCGTTAGGCTCCAAAGTTGCTGTGGGAAAGTTAACCAGAGTAATGAAAATACTGTGGTCAAGTTTGAATAGGCTGTTATTTTGTTTGTGTTTTGTATATGCCATATTAAAATCGCACCGAAGAACATTATAACTGAAACAAGTTTTGGCAGGAAATCTTAAACTTAGTACCTTGAACAGGATTAAGGACAGTCATGGTTGCCACACATACCATATTTTCCTGTATACAAGTCAACCTTTTAAGTCTTGAAAATCACTCCAAAAAGTCGACCTCTGCTTATACACGGGTCCAAACTCAATGGTCATTCATTGAGTGGCATAACAATAGACTCCAAAGTGAAGAAAAAAAGGGAAACTACAAAAGTAGTTTAAAGAAGAATATTTAATGGCAAGTGGTACAGAATTGAATAAAGAAAATGTTTAGAAATACAATTGGTTGTTCCATGATTTGTCTATGATCACATGCATGCTACGTTCAGTCTTCATTGACATCATACTAAACCTGTTTGTTGTTTCACATACCCTACTGTAAGCTTGTTTTCTCCACAGAAGTTGCCACATTTCCTGTGAGTTAATGGGGTCTACATTTTGATGTTATTTGTGGGGGAAATTCTTCAATAAACTTGAGCAAAACCATCCTGTTTCTGCTTGTGCGATCAAGCACAATCGAGCGTGACTTAACGCACATTGCTGGCTTGGTAAACTCTCACCAAGGTCGGTTGTTCATTACCAGGTTACCACATCATGGAAGATGGCATGTTGTTTACAACTTCGTTCTTTTGTGTTTTTGAGGTGTTTTGAGGTTTTTTTGGCATAAAAAGGTTCCAAACATTTCCTTAAGTTACAAGGTTTGTTAAAATAGCTTTATATTGAAGGTATGGCATTGAATTTGAGGTTTTTAACGATATGTTCTTTCCTGTGGCATGCCTCGTCTTTTCTCCCGCAGCATTCATGTGGCAAAATTGTACCTTGGGTTTCCCGCAGGAACAATTTTCTAATACTGCGGTGGACGAGGTATTGCCTTGTCCCGATGGGTCAATACTTTCGGCAGTACTGTAAGCTTAAAGTGCACATGAATTGAAAATTAACTACCAATTTTTTACGTTTTTACATAGCTTATAATTGTAATGGATTTATATACCACCCATATCACATAGTTTCATAGCAGTTTACAATGTTCTCTAGGGTGAGATTGGACATCAGCCTGTAAAGGCACCTCTGGCAGCCGCTATCAGTCCATAATAATTTTGATCTCACCCACCCACCCAACCCACACATGAATGTCAAAGACAGATGAAAGATAGAGATAGACCACCACACCAGGAACTACATCCCCCTACTCTTTTGAACAGTGTGTGGGTTCTTTAACCTCCCACAGATATTCCCCACATTTTATTTTCAGTCGTTTCCCTCCTTTCCATGAAAAGGATTCGCTATTTCTAGGGGTTCCAAAATTCCCACCATGGCCCGAAATTTGAGACATTTTGTGCACGGACAAAAGGTCTCCGTGACATCATTTGTGTGTATGTTGAGGGATGGCGAAAAAGTGTAAACCTGGAAAGTTTTGCCCAGCTTTTAGCCCCAACAGTGAATCTTGGTAGTTCTCCGACATTTTTGTTGCACTGAACCCACAAAAACAGAGTGACACACTTGACTGAGTACACACGAATGACGTCACAACTATTCACCAGACCCCAACTTCTGGTCCAGAATTTTAGTTAGAAAGGCCCAACTTTTGTCACAATTTTAAATTAAGTTCATGCTACTTTTAGTAATTTATTTTCCCCTCAAAATAGTTCCATACTGGAGAAAACTGGCTTTGAAATTTCAATTTCTTTGCACTTTAACCATGACTATCAATGCCACAAGACATCTCCAACGCCATTCAAGGCATTTAATACACGAACATTATAGCAAGCATTCTTACCTTTGGTTCTACAAATCTCCATGAGGTTGACCACGTTGTCGTGCTTCAGCAACTGAAGGATCTTAATCTCTCTAAGGGCGGTGATCGGGAACTGAACATATGGTGCAAAAAACACCAAAAGTTCAGTGACTAGAGAACAAACACGGAACACTACGAAATACAACACAAAGCAAAGAATGCATTTACAAGAATATGAAATACCCCTTCTTTCTCGTTGTCCATGAGGACCTTCTTGAGGGCAACGATTTCTTTAAGATTCTTTCGGTTGCGTGCCTTGAACACCTCACTGCAAAACAATTTCTAACAATCAATGCCGCTAAATGCAACGACAAGCTAAGTCGAACTATCAAAATGGCGGACTCAAACACGCAACAAACCCGAAGGTTCCTTGGCCAATTTTAACCAGCTTTTCGTATTTGTTGACATCATGGCAAAAAGGGTAGTCCAAGAGGTCTTTACTCATTCCAATTACGTAATGACGAGAGCTTAAAATTGTGTTTTGGCAAAGAAAAGACAATCGCGTTTGAAACCACGTTGCCTTCCTTACGCCGGTAAAATTGAAGGTCACAGGAAGCTAGTTTCCCGGATGAGAAGAAGCGTAAAAAAATCCTTCCCAGAAGTCAACGCACTCACCTTCAATATGGCGATCGGTGACGTCATGAATAGACGATGCTTTGTATCCCCGAAGAGACGCGTGGAACTTTACGACAAAAATCTTCCTTCTGGGGAATTTAGCCTGCTTTTTGTCGGTTATTCTTGCTACCTCTTGAAGATCGGGACATCAGATGACCTTTTTTGTTCTGAAAACAGCATCTTCGGACGCAATTTTCCCCTTTGAATCACGATGCGAGGCAAATCGTAATTTCGTAATATGCTACTGTTGTTTCTCTCATATTCACAGTGAATATGAGTTTTAAGCCACTTCAAAATGGCAGACATTAAATAAGAGACGAATTCACCAGCTTAAATTTCACTCTCCACACCTCGATGAGACGCCTCAGAACTTAACTGAAAACTTCAAGCGAAATGTATTTTATATACTTACCAAGATTGCAGGAGGTTCTGGGATTTCAACAAACCATTGCATTGTGGGATAGTATACACCTTGGTCTTTCCCAGCGAGTTTTTCTCAGGAGTCACCGCAATGTGGGAGCTGAAGTTCATTTCGTTAATCGTTTTGGGTCTTATTTTCGGTTTTCTTATCCTGTACAGGAGATCGCAAAAATTCAGGTTCCACACGAAGTATTTTGCTTTCAACTGTACGATAATGTTCACCGCAATCTGTTGCCTCTTCGTAGGAGTGTTTCATCCATTTGATGTGGAGAACTTTCATCGCGCAAAACATTTTGTTTACAACACTCTCGTCAGAGTTTTCTCAATACGAGTCAACGTTGAAGGACTTGAGATATTTAGTACCCTCAAGGGAAAGAATTTTGTTATTGTTGCGAATCATCAAAGCTCTTTGGACATGTTTCCAATACTAAAGGCCACACCGCAGTCAACAACGTTCTTGGCGAAAAAAGAGCTGTTTTTTGCGCCTCTATTTGGCCCAGCGGCTTGGCTGTCTGGTGTGATTTTTATTAATAGAGGACACGCGAAGAGTGCAAGAGATGTCATGAATAAGGCTGCTAAGAAGGTCGCTGAGAAAAAGGTATAATTATGAAGTGTACATGTATATGCATGCACGTCATGCAGATGTTACGCGGCAATGAAATGTGCATGCCGGTCAGTGGTGAGAGGGTGGGGTGGGTACAGGCGTAAGTACAGATTTTTCGTTCAGTGAGGCCAGCCACCTTTTTTTCTGTTTAGCGTCGAATACCTTTACTGATTCTGGATCCATCGGATGGATTGAACCCCCCCCCCACCCCCCCCCCCCTGACAGTGCTAAAAAAAAAAAAATGCCCTCAAGAGTATAACCTTGGTAGCATTACAACAAAGTAATGCCCAGTAACTTTGACTTGAGGACTTGAGTTAGAAAACATAAGAATTTCACTAGTTAGTAGTCGATTTCAATTTTCTTTGGGATAAATCAAATGTTATGAGGCAAAGTAAGGTCTAGTCTGAATTCTAGTCTTCTTATGACCATAAGCTAGATTTCCTTAATTTAGAGGTAGACTCCTGGGGGGTGGGGGTGGGTGGTACTTCCAGAGAAATTGGATGGGGGTGTGCGGCCCACTTCCTGAAACACTTACCCTTTTCAGACCAAAATCTGCGATTTTCACTACCCTATTTCAGACCTATTTCACGTACATGTTTGGCGTAAACATAATTTGAGAAGAGCTTTTCTTGATGGTCTTATTGCCTAATGATGAAGAAGTAGCTTCTTCTAAAAAATCATACCCAAGTCAAGAATAGAGTGCTCAAACCATTACTGTAATGATTCGATTTAGCGACTGGGGCGCTTATTTACTTTTGGTACCTCAAGGGAGGGCGCTTATTCGAGACAGGGTGGTTATTTCTTTTTTGAGAAAAAAACGAATGTTCAAAACAAACTTCAGCAATATTTATTTAAAAAGGAACAATAACAGAAACTGTAACGGTAACAAATATATGGTGAATGTTCAGTTAACGTGAGGGAATTTTAATCTATTTCTATGCCGATAGCTTTGACAGTGTATGTCCCTGCATCCTTCATGGCCAGAACAACCACCCGAACAATAGCCACAAAATTCGAAGAAGAGATCATTCGCTTGAAGGAATTATGCACTCACATGGACATGATAGTTGAGAAACTCAGACGAAGACCACTGTTTTTTAATGCAGGCGCTTTAATATTTTAATGTAAGAATAGGGGCGCTTATTAACAAAAACACATTTGAAGGGGGGCGCTTATCCGAAAGGGGGCGCTTATTGGAAGGAGGGCACTAAATTGAATCATCACGGTAACCCTATTTCAGACGGAAATGGTCAAAATCGATACCCTAATTCAGACCTAAAAAAGCATTACCCTTTGGGGCCATATATACCTATGTAGCCCATACAAGGGGGAGGGAGGGGGGTAGACTGCAGTTCAACTCTTCTGTCTTTCTGACATAATTTACTGATCGCATGGACTTGTGTGCCTCTGACAACTTTGAGTTTTTTATTTATTTGCAGTCGATCTCTGGTGTCTGTCTTTATTGTGTTCATTCCATTATCCTTAAAGGTCCCTCATTGGGTGGATCCACATCTTATGAACTTATTTTGTCTTGTGAAGTAAGGAGGCTGACTTGATTGATTGTAACTAAAGATTATGTTTATGTTTCACATTTCCAGATTAATCTTTGGATTTTTCCTGAGGGAACCAGAAGTCAGTGTGGTACTCTTTTACCTTTCAAGAAAGGTGCATTTCACTTGGCCCAACAAGCACAGGTATATTTTGTTACTTTTGCCTGCACTTTTGTTGATTTCCATTTAATTAAGTCAGTTTTGAAGTGTTTAGACAGTTCGATTTTTGCTTACAAATGTTGCATGCAACTTTTGTAGCACACGCTGCTTTTATCATAAAAAATGTTGTATACAATACACTAAATGACATCATTCAACATTGCCTAACCTACAGTGTGATTCAAAATGCTACAACAAATTTTAGGCCATGTGTGTCTGTGGTAGAGAAGTTGTAGAAGCATGCACACATCACAAAAAAGTGATACAAAATATTTCACAAAGTGAACAAAATACAGCGTTTCATATTTTTGTCCATGTCTTAGCGGCTAGTTTTGAAAAACAAGGTTAAAAAAGCATGCTTTTTAATGATGTATTATCAAGTTTGGAGGCCACGTAAAAAAACATGGCAAACCAAAGGGGAAATAATAAAAAAACATAATTCACGACAGTTTAATTGGCTTAATATCAATGGAAAGAAACTAAAGCACAAATACTGCGCTTTTCAATAACATGCGAACTCTGAAGTTCAAATCTCAACCGACAACTGCGTTTTTTGCTGCCGTCAATCAAATTTCCATCACCTTCCAACTACTACTGAGAAGCAATGATTGATGAGTGGCCCAAACCAGTTTCAAGCTTATAGCCCTCTGAATGCTTTTCAATGCAAATGCATTTTTTTCGTCCCAAACTGAAGTGAAGAAAACCACTGCAAGTTACTTTGGTGGCACTGGTAATTACACTAACCTAAACAATGTTTTGAAAGTTATTTCCCTGCCAACAGAGGTCTCTGGTGGCAAGAAGTTAAATTACATTTTACTGACAGATCAGTAAAATATTGTTAATGGAACGTGACTCCCGTGATCTTGTTCTCAGTTTGCCTTTCATGGCACGTTGTTATCAATGTTGCTATTGTGTAGTCATGTTTCCAAGGTCAGTAAAATCAATAGTTTTGTTGTAGCTTAGCTTGCAACATTATGGCTTTGTTGTCTTTAGCATATTGTAACAGCTATTTGCATTGGCCCAGAGTATTAAGGCCCCATTCATAACTTGATAAGTGCACGTGTCAGGCCTTCTGACAGGGTGTGTGGGAAAAAAAAGAAAATTGTGCTCTTTTTTGGAGGCGAATTGTGCGGGACAAAAAGTTAATTGTGTGGGTAATTGTGTGGGATTGCGCACATGCCGAGCAGATAAGAAAGCCGTCGTTTGCATGAAGCGTTCCCTTTGGATAATTTCTGACCCTGTCAGCTGGCGTTACGTTCACGGCCGTATGGTTGTCCTTTTTTGTCAAGAACTTTTCCATGTGAAATTTTGCTGGCGACGCGACTGCCGGCGATTGCCAGCTACTTAAATATATATTTCGTCAGCTACGTACTCTTGACTAGAAAAACCTGAATCAATTTGAGTTCGCTAGTGAAAGCTACTGTCAATGGAAGCAGTGTTTTCTTATTTCACTATGATTTACGAAAATTATAATATCTGATAAACCGTCCGTCCTGTAAGTGCCAAGAAAGAAAGATTTATTTTCACTTTGCGTGAGAAAGCCACATGGCCAGCTGCCTTATTTAACAACACCTGTGATTCGTTATTTGAAAACAATAGCTCGGCACAAACCACCAACGAAAAATTGAGTTAGAAGTAGACTAGTGCCCAGGACAGCGCAGACTATGGTAAGAACGCCTTGTTGTTTGGGTAACGCAATCGATGAGTTGTTTTTGAAGGTAAATAGTCTGAAAATATTCTAGAAATCTTGATACTCAATAGAAATACCCGTTTTAATTAAAATTTCAAGTAAACATTTCCGTATTGTGCGGGATTTTGCTAATTTTCTCGGATTGTGCGGTATTGTGTGGGTTTGACCGAATTGTGCAGTTCCGCACCCGCGCACCCTGTCAGAAGGCCTGACGTGTAAAACCAAGCTGCTGTATAGTACAACTTAACCCATTGGCACCCGAGCCGGCCAAAACCGGCCATAAAAAACTCCCATGCTTCAAAACATTGCAACTTTCTCAGTCGCACGAATATTGCCTTAACTGTTAGTTGTGAGCACGAAATGGAATGCCCTTTAAATTTGGATAATTATCCAATAAATGCAAGAAACGTAGCGATTTTTACCAAATATGGCCTTTTGAGTTTGGACAAGAACGAAACTGACCGTTTTTAACGTCAAAGAGAAAAGACAAAAATGCCCCTTTTTGCCTTAATGTTTTTTTAAGGAAATCATTGCCGAAAAACCAAACTTCAACCATCATAACGAAATTCAGTCCTTTTTCTAGCTTAGAAATGACTTTTTTTGTTCATATTCATCTCCCGAGCGTAGATACAGCCTTTTGTTCCAGTGCATTCGGGCGTTTCCGCCATTTTCAACATCTAGACCACGTTGCATGCTGGGAAATGACGAGAATTTTTGACAGCACCCGTTCCTTCTCCCAATTCTTTCACATATAAACTAAGTCTACAGCCACTCCGACCTACTGCCAAAAATTCCTGCTTGTGGTCATCTTCAGTACTCAGAAATTGCAAAATATGTGGTGGTAGGTCGAGAAATTCATCAATAGTCGAGTCCCAAAGGTACTAAGTGTTCGACCGTGGCCAAATTCCCAGTTCGTCGAGTAACAAGCCAAATTCAACAACAAAGTACATCACCTTGCTCGATTCTTTGAGAAAGTGGACTCTTAGCTACCGTCACGCTTAATGATGCTCATCAGGCAGCCGCTAAAGATGAAAAATGGCTGTAAATTTAGCAGAAATCACAAGCAAACCGGGCCATTGTTGTCGCTTCACGGATAAAAAATAGCTATGTCAAAATGACGTTTTCAGAAACCTTGAGCCTCCAGTGGCTTAGGACAGCACCACTTTTCCCTGGTAGTTCAAATAAAGAGTCACGAATTGCTATTCATCGTTTATGGGTGGAAAATCACTCCGAAAATGTAAAAACAGCCGGTAGTCAATGTGTTAATCTACTGGCTAAGTGAGCAGACATTGTCTAGCTATAAAAGCCCAAGAAAACGGTGCAAGGTTCAATTTGCAGTTCTGTTTTGCATAGTAATCAGTAGTTGCTGTCAATTTGTCAAACGTTTTATCCCTCCCACCCTCCCATTTGAAGATGGGTTGTTTGCATTATTTGCTGTTAATAAACTAGGGCCACTCTTGCGTGGTATGGTTAAGTCTGTGCAGCAACTTCCCCCAAGCTTGTTTGCGTCTTTGCTTTTGTTTATCGCCTGCTAACCAATACTCTTGTCCGATCCAGCACATGCTGTCTAGCATTCAGCTTGTAGTGTTGGGGAGATAAGTGAGGTTGTTTTTGCCATGCAAATCAGAAGTTGCATTGACTGACCCACAGCAAGGCAGTGTGCCCCTCAATAACGCCATCTTGAGTCGTTGTCTTGTTTATTAAGTATCTCACTCATTTCTTTTGAGCATATTGCGGCCGCATAGCGTTCCTAAGGAACAGTGACATTAACTTCAAATAAACTGCAAACAAACAAAAGTACCATTTACTCACAAAATATGAACAGTAAAAAAGAACGATAAAGAAAATACAACTTTTTTTAACATAAGACAAATTTTATGCATGCATCTGCTACTGCGAGAACTCTTTGAGTGACGTTCGGAAAGTTCTCGTGCATATGCAAATTTACGGAATTTTGCACATGCAATTTGATTGATGGAAGCCAAAATGTGGTTTGGCGATTGGCGCTTGAAGATGAAATTCTGTATATGATTATGAAAAGCAATGTAAGTGTCTATGTAGATACAGTAAAGGGTTTGGTAAAGAATGCAGTATTTACATTTTATGCATGCTCTGTTCATTATTTCAAAATGTTGAAAATATTGCAGTTGAAGTAGAACTTTAAGGTTTAATACTATATCGTAGGTCATCAGTAGGTCATCAGTAGGTCATTGTTCATGTTTTATCAACCTACCCCCATAATACATATTATAATTGACACAATGCCTATAACAAAAAATTTACAGAGACTACCGTAAAAGCTTTATTAAGCCCTACCTCTCTATTAACCCCCCTCTCTAATAACCCCCCCCCCCCCCCATGCGGAAGTCATTTTTGTAATAACCCCCCTCTCTAGTAACCCTCTCCCCTTTGGAACATGAGATTTTGTAATGAGCCCCTCCTATTCCCTCTTACGAAATTCACTTCATGCAGCCCAGTTGGTTTACCTTTAACCAATTATACACTCGAACACATAATACTGTTTGTTGCTCTTTATTAAATAATCAAGTTTCACTGCAGTTGTTTAAGTTTGGTACAAAAACTATTTTAAGATGAAAACGGCATGTTTGAGATTTCAAATAAGCCCCCCCCCCTCTTTATTAAGTCCCCCCGTCAATGAGGCCTGAAATTAAATAAGCCCCCTGGGGGCTTAATAGACCTTTTACGGTAATTGCTCACTTTTTGGAGGCCAATGGAGCTTTTTTAAGTGGTGATACTGAAACAGTGAAGTCTCTAGTGAAAGGTACATGTTTGTAGACAATTTGATAAATTTTGGTCCTATCTTTTCACAGCTACCCATTGTGCCTGTTGTAGTCTATGATTACAGTTCAATTTTTAACAAGAGGAGCAAGACGTTTGGTACAGGTAAGCCTCCAAGATCCACCTCATGGAATTACATGGACACTCCATACAAATTCTATGGGGTTCCACGGAATCCCATGGAACTCCCTGGAAATCAGACCATGGAATTTCATGGGGTTATTTAAGGGATGTTGACAAAGACATTGTTGTGAAAGCGAATATTTGCTAGCCTTGTGGTTGGGTCATTGGACATGCTTTAAAATTATGTTGTTTGCGTCATACATTTACACGCAGACTATCTCAATCACTTCAGCAATAAAGGCTTAAATTGCAGTCAGGGATGCACATCAGTAATGTACATTTGAAGTTGCATTTAAAGGTGATTTCTAGTCCGTACTGCGCAGTCTCAGCATCCCAATGTTTGTGAGTCTCACTCGTTGGAATTCGAATCGATGTTATTCGTTACGAACCACTTACCTTATAGTTGAGGCATTTTAAATTATTTTCCCAACTGTTTCTTTGATTTTTACAGCAGCTACGAAGTTGTTTTCTCTGGTGATATCGGAAAGAACAAAGCATAAAGCTTTGCATCAACAATGGCAGTTGACATGAAACTTTGAATTTACTTCATGTAAGTGACTGCAAAACATTCGTTTTTGTGATGTCTTACATGAATCAAAACAAAAAACGTAAACAAACTCTTGAGACTGCGCAGTACGGACTGGAAATCAACTTTAACACTGACCTATGGAAATGTTAAAAACAACACTCATAACAACTCAGCTCATAATAAAAGCCCCCATGGGGAGTTGTCAATAAAGTATTGTATTGTATTGTACTGGGACTCATCAGAAAAACGTTTAATTAGTACTGAACAACTTCGGCCTTCATCGGTTTTAAAAAAGCCAACTGAAAATACTGGCTATGTAACGGTTCATAATTTTGCATGTGCTACGCCAGCAAAATACAAATCATGCTAAGTACTCGGTAGATATGTTCATTGGCAGCGTTGCTATCTCTCTAGGAATACTATGCCTCGAGAAAATGACTCTTATGGTATGTTCACAATCTCAGTAACTTGTTTAGAACATTATAACTATCCCTGAATTTGTTGATGATTAGACGTTTTTGAGAATTCACTAATAATTTATTTTGAAACTTAAATCTTGCAGGGATCATCAAAGTTAAAGTATTGCCTCCAATATCAACTGATGGCAAAACAGCTGATGATGTCCCTGACATAGCAGAAAATGTACGGCAAGTTATGCTTAAAGTCTTTCATGAACATGATCCCTCAGATGGGAAAAATGATTCATCTTCAACAGATGACAAGAAGATTACATGATGCTGGAGTTAGAGAATGCCTGGTAGTGTGAACTAGTCAAATTATTTATAATATAAAATCTTCTCATTGTTTAGACTGACACATGTTTTTCAAGAAGTAAGTTTGATAAATTTAATAGAAAATTTTATCTAAGTTTGTAACTTTTCACCTTCAAATTCTTACTAATTACTGATAAAGAAATTTTGGCACAGTAGTTACACTGATTCATTGAAAGATTAATAATTACTCTTGCGATTCAAGAGGTGAATACTGCCTTTTTGAGTCATTATTTTGGGGAATATCTGTCTTCAATGAAATCCGATTTTAGATACGATTTTAGATACAAATATTGTTATGCAGAAAAAAAAGAAAGTGTCAGGTTTCGTCATACATGAAATTTCACCTCAAAATTTTAACCTTGAAATCATACTTTGGTTTGTTTTTGTTTTTAGAGTGTAAAATAAGGCTAGCTGGGATTTTAGGGGAAATAATCAGCACCTAGTAGGCTTGGATAAAATTTGCTTGTATAATGGCTTATTCTGTCTGTCTGCCATGCTTGCAAAAATAGCTTATTCTGTTTGAAATGCTGCTCGATAAGTCATGGTTTAATTTTATCCTTTTTTTAAATTTTCTTCTCTCTTTGTTTTTGGGCACGGTAATGTATGATAATGTATGTCAATTAGGTTAAAAACAAAGGTAGAAAAGGATAAAATTGAACCACAACATATATATATACAACACAACTTAAATGTATGAGTTTTCAGCAATTTCAGGAGTCATGACATAAAAGCACCAAGCTTTTACTAACAAAACATTAATCACAGGGTATTTTCCATTTGTTTTGTTTTTAAATTTTCCTCACCAATGTTGTGCATATCATTAGTGCTACAGATTTTCTGTTATTCTGCTTAAATTCTGCTCAAAATTAATGTTATTCTGCCAGCAGAATGCTCGCCCCAGAAATCACTTATTCTGTTCGAAATTCTTCCAGCAGGTTTTATTCATGCCTAGCACCTAGAAATTTCAGAAATATAAAGTTTCCATTTTTCTGTTAATATATGTACGATTACTAATCAAATTGAGCTGTATATTTATTATTTTATTGTAACAAAGTATTATTGAAATTAAGATTTGTCAGTGTGAAAACAGTGGGTTTTACCACTGTGCCCCCTTGGCATATGCATTGAGCTTCCTTGCCACATAATTTTTTAAAGTATGTAAATGTGAGTTATTTTTAAAGTATTTTTTTAACATTTTGAATGGTTCATCTGTGTATCAAACATTTGTGGTTATTATACTGTAACCATTGTTTTTAAGGGTCATCTTTGACAGTGTTATCTTTTCAGTTCTTCAAGCCAACTTCTTTGCACAAAATCTAGCCTGCGAGCAGACTCTCCAGTTTTTTGTTGCAGCATGAGCCCCTCCCCAGGCCAATCTTCTTGTGGCTGTGTTACTTGTTACTTGGAAGCCGCTTGCATAACTAACGCTGTAACAAAAAACTGGAGAGCCTCATGCTCACAGGCTAAGAGGACGTTTGCATGCAGGCTCTCCTTTCCCCACCCCAATTTTCTCTTGGCTGTGCAGCTCATGACTCACGGCCTTGCTGCTCACATGACTCACACTGCAACAAAAAAACTGGAGAGCCTGTTCGCAGGATACACAAAATCCAAAAGTTGTCTTGGTCAATTTACAATCATCATACTTTCTTTTCATTGCTTCTTTTACTGATTGTATGTTATTTATTGATAGCTAGTAAGTCAATATCTTAAAATAAAAGAGGACATCAATAATATTATTGTTTTCAACCTTTGTGCCACAAATAGAAATATGTTGAGGTGACTGTGCAAACACTCCCAACATTTTTGGCTGACAGCATCTGACATTGCTGGGCACAACTTGTTGGGTGCATTTGAACACCTTGTTGGTTATTCTTGGGAATTGAAACAACAACACACAACGAATAGCAACAACTTACAACAACACCCAACACCACAAAGATGATTGGTCCAACATTGTTGGATGTTGTTGGCCAACGATGTTGGTAGTGTTTGCACAAGCCTTTGCTTACCTTATAGGAGCACAGTCATGATATTTTGGGTCGTTATTAGAGAGATAAAAAAATATACTTAAATAATGCGAAAAAGTGAAATAACAAATTTTCATGGAAGATAAGCATCAAAGAGACAAGAATAAATGCAAATATGGCAAGGATGGTGAAGGATGGAGAAGATTGAAAGGGATTGCAAATTAAATTTTTGAACAATTTGGGCTAAATTTTTCAAAAAGGTGACCCAAAATATTGTGACCATGCCCCTTTACGTGACCATCATCCCTTTTTTTTACCATTTTTAGTGTGCTCGGTTGTTTGCAAAATTCAGCAGTTTCACAGCCCCCTCCCCCAAAATTGTTTGCACCATAGATGCTGGGGGGGGAGAAGATGTGTCAGAACGTTGTCATTTTGTTCTGGCACTGGTTGGTGCGCATTTGACGATGTACATTCCCACAAAGCACAAACAAAAGACGGTACATTTATTGCTTAACTCTCCCTGCATCAGCAGTCAAAGTGGAAGCCAATTCTAACCTTCCTGTTGTTGCTTAACTAGCCAGTTTTGATAAGATCCATGTGATAGGTGATATCTTTCACCCCACCCAGGTGCAGATCCAGGATTTTGAAATGGGGGGTGAATTTTCTCCACCTCAATCAGAGAAATCAAATATTATTTCAATATTTTGAGGAATAAGAAAAAAAAAAGAAAGAAGGGTGGCTCAGAAAAGGGGGGGGGGGGGGGGGGAAAATTCACCTCCCCTGGATCCACACCTGCCACCACCACCACCACCACCACCACCAAAACAAGGTGGGTGCCTACCCTTTTATATAACATTTTTTGACAGAAAAGGTACCCCTTTCGTATACCTTCCATTGACAAATGGTACCCCTTTCACAAACCTCTTAAAGAACACTGCATCCCCTCTCTAGCCTTTAGAATGAAGTCTACATTTTCATGTAGCGTTCAATAAATAGGTATGTGTGTTTGAAATATTTCACGGAAAGGCCCTTTTAAACACCTAAGTGACAGATTTCGCTACCTTTTCATATACTTCGACTCGTGAAATCCCTACCCTTTCATATACCTGAAGTGTAAGAAAGTTACCCTTTTCGGACGGGGGCCTCCCCATATGGGCCATTATAGGGAGTACCCCCTCCGGGGGGGAGGTATTTTTTCACTACAGATTCACTTTTAGATGAGTCGATTAAAGATATTTGAAAGTCTGGATAGTTTTTTTTTTTTCGTGCAAACAAGGGCCTGCTTGGTAGTAAAACCAGATTGGCGCTAATCTCTTTCCGGACAACTCGGCCGGCCAGGATGTTTATTTTGCAGAATTACAATCTCTTTGGCATCCTTTTTTTTTGTCTTTAGTTGTTACAGCATTCATAGTAGGCCAAGACCCCCCCCCCCCCCCCCCCCCACCCAAGACTGACGGTCTCACTATTATGGAAACTACTATTATAATAATAAATCCAATGCTCTGTGGCGCCGCCATAACAAGTATAACACGTGCTTTGATTTGTGGATTGGTATATGATATGAAACGAGAGCAAAGACGCCCTGGCTGATGTTTTATAGTTAGCAATTTCTAGAGCGGAGGCCTTATCGTCCTTATCTGACATTTGGCACGAAAAGTTGGGTGAAGGCGATTCTAGAGTAAAGGCTTTTTGTTTGTTTGTTTGGTTTGTTTTTTTTCTTCACCCCTACAATGATGATGGTAATGGATTTATATACCGCACATATCACATAGTTTCATTGCGGTTTACAATTCTTCTCTAGTGTGAGATCGGACGTCAACCTGTACATACTGACAGAAATGGTGCTCCAATTCTCTTAATACTCTTCTAGTATTATTCATGAAAAAGTGTTTGGCAGATTGGAAGTCTCTTCATTACTCTTCCGTAGATGGGGTGATAGTTTCACTCCCGTACACTCGAACCGGGTGAATATGGCGGCTGCTGCCTTTTCGTGAGTAACTGAATATCGTTGATGTTTATTTTTTCTCTTCAAGAGGTGTGACCAGTGGTTTCCTCATAACCCTCAACGACGTGATCCCCTACTAGGAGAAAGGCTTTTGCGAGGAGTTCTGGATCCTTGCGAAAGTTTGCGTTTATCAAGTCCTTAGCAAGAATCATACCATCTACTGTGCAAAACTTGAAATCCTCTTTTAGAATTTCTTTTTGCGCCTTTCTGAGGTTGAGCGATTTCTTGAAAGTCGCCAGCCAAGTGGCAATAGGACCCTTCTGGTTTTGTGAAATGATCTTGTCTTCAGCGGTGAACAGATGTGCCAGAAGATTGATGCAATGCCATGCCAGGTCCTTCTCTGAACAAGAAATGCTTGGGATTCTATGAAGAATGGACTTCACTGCGCTGTGAAGAACGTCTGTGAGTCGGTGTCCCTTTGGAGCAAACTGAAGAATCAGCAGGCAGAAAGAAACTAAGCTGGGTGTTACCGCGTTGACAATAAGTACAGATAACTGGGATTCCAAAACGATTCTGTTCCAAGGGTTGTTAGCAAAGGAGCTGGCATTTGGCATTTGGTTCAGAAAGCTTGCCATACATTTCACTGCACATTGCCGGACACTCTCGCTGTCATGGACCAAGGAATTCTGTATGTAAACATGGAGGACTTGGAGATCCTCATCGCATAACTCCACATTCTGTGTCTTGTTTTGGATGCTATCAGACAGCACCAACACGGGCTTGCCAGATGTTCCGGCGGTGGTCCTAAAATAGGCATCCCAGAAGACAAGACTTGAAAGACCCAAAATGCTTCTCCTCTCATTAGCCAAGTTGATCAATAATCTCTTGTTAACTCTAAATGGTTCATGGTCATCGTTGCGAACTCGTGGCTGGGCGATTGCGAGGGATGAGACAAGCAGTAAGACGCTCGCAAACAGATCGGCATCATCCATGGAACTGTTACGTTGTCCACCATCTTTATCTTGCTTGGTGTCCACAAGTTGTTGGATGAATTCACAAAACGCTTTACTCGATAGAAGCAGCGCAGCTACCCTTTGATCTTCTCCGACCAGGTCCCAAGCCAACGTCACATTCAGGTAATTGATGGCAGCGATCGTGATTCTTTGGCTCTTGATCGCGGACGACAATAAGCTCATAACATGATACAAGAGCTTGATGTCATACCCTTGAAAGTTCATTTGCACTGCTGTCAGGACTTTTAGCATAGCATCGATTGAGTGATCCTGAAGAGGGTTGCTCTTGTGACCAAGAAAAAGCTTGTGAAATGTGTTTGCCAAATGGTTGGCCATTGAGCTAAGTTGAGACTTGTTCTTCTTTGTTGGGGAGTCTGGGTCTGTATCTGAAGCAGAAAGCTCAGAAATCAAAGCTTCTAAAACTGAAACTACACGATTGATGATGCTTTCGTCACAGTAATCCACGAGTGATAGAAATGTCCTAAAGCTTTGCAAGTCACATCTTAGAACTTGGAGAAGCTCTTGGTGATCTGTCGAATTCTGTGTTATTTCTGTCTCCATGAAGCAGATAAGAACTTGCCTTCCAAATTTCGGTGCTAACGATTCACATGACAGTATCCATGAAACAAACCGAATGCCGTGGATGTAAATGTCTTCAATCTCCTCAGCTTTGAACCTCAACAAACTTTGCTCCACAGCCCTCTGAGAAACGTTCATACCTTCGATGGCGCTCACTGGAAGAGCTAAAGATCTCAGCCTGTTCCAACAAGTGATACAGAGTAATAACAAATGTTTTAAAGACACACGAGGCAGAATGCTAAGATCAGGGTGAAGGGCGAGGTACTTGTGCAAACCCGCGGCGAGTTCTTCGATTGGTAGAATTTCATCACCGTGTGTGAAGGACACGTACATAAGCTCGATACAGCAGCACTGCGTCCTGAAAAGTGGCTTGTCGATAACCTCACTGGTATCCTGTCTAACAGAGCTCTGGGCAAGCAAAGTTAAGACTGCAGTTGGAGAATTAACACAACCAATGTTGCCTTTCACTAAATGATCTCCGAGTTGGCCACTGTCACTTTCATTTCCACATGCAAGACAAAGTTCTGTTAAAAAACAGGTGATCGCCTCTGTTAAATCTTTGTTCTCTCCAATTCTGCTGAATTTCTCTCTTACCTCCAGCGACAGTCTCACAAAAGAACCCGAGGCGAGCTTTTGGGCAAAACTGTTCCTGTAAGTATTCTCGGGCGAAACCGAAAGATGGAGGATCTCGAAGAAGTTTGTAAACACGGCTGGGTTTTCCACTGATTCGCAGTTTAGCATCATGGCTGGAACACATATTTGGTCAATAGATTTCCACAAAGACTCCAAAAACTGATCGATGGTGCTGTTCTCAGTTGCCATGGAGTCAACGTTCCTGGTTAGTAAGGCAGCATACGAGGGCTCTCTTGCTCGGTAGTCTTTCACAAATTTGAAAGTGTTCTTGATGACCCTCAACAGGGAACACAGAAATGCCTCAAGGGATCCTAAACAGCCAGAATATATCATTTGATTAAATATATTAAATTGGGTTTGGTATAGAATTTTCAAACTATCTCGATTTGTTTTGGCCTCAGAATCATATGCTAGAAACATATATACGAAGAGAATGAATGAATGAACATATCCGTTCCGTAGGTCCCAATAGACACGATTACTGTCCATTCCAAATATTCCTATTCCGTCCCAAAAATACTCCCTTAGTAGGGCTGAATGAATCCCTTGCCTGCTAACTGAGGGGCAAGAAACGTCCATTCATAAGCTAATAAACTCTGATTACTATATACTTACCTTTAGAAGCATGTCTGAAATACATCCTCGGCTTAGAACATTTCTGCAAATGGGAAGTAGTGGCTGACACAAGGGGCACTACGACATCAAATTCAATGGATGAAGGGTGGTGATAAATGTTCAGGAAATTTTCCACAGCATGGACAGCCTGATTGAGAACCCTGTGGTCTGGAGACTTCAAACTTTCGAGCAGGACATTAGCACATTGCTTGTAGAGTCCTTCATTGGGAAATAATTGAACGCTAGGTGGTTGCATCGATAAAATGAGTGACAGAACGCGAAGACCTTGCCTCATAATCTCTGGGTTCTTAAGTTTTATGGCTTTTGAAACGCCAACAATCACCGACTCTATACCATAAACGGAATAGCCTTCGCTGTAAAATACTTGTGTCTTCACAATGGGATACAAGCTACAAAACACTGAGCCGAGAACAATGTCATTCGAAGTTTCCAGATCTTCTAACAGCATCTCACCAATACCAGAAGTCAAGAAAGCTTTTGTATACACATTTTCCTCCGGATCGTTTCTTAAGATCTGAGTAACACACTGTATAGCTCCAATCTGAATTGCCTCGTTTGATGACAACATCAACTTCTTCAAGCTTTCCACCAAGGCGCATTTGCCCTTGTTTAAGGGCTTTAAAACAGAATTTAGTACGTCTAGTTGCGTTGATAACAGCTTCAAAACCCCCAGAGCGTTCGTTAGAACATCACTGCTTATTCCACAGGCAACAACAGTGCAAGCTTGATTGCATATTCTCTCCTTGAGTTGAAGGCTAAACGTATTTAGCGCCCCTTCGTTTGAGCAAATTTGTACCAGAACAAAGAGAAAAGCAGCTTTAATAGTCTTGTTATCCTCAGGAAACAGAACATTGGACAGAAAATACTCTATCAAGTGTGGCGAATCCTTAGTGAGTATCACCGACAAGGTAGGGATGGATTTTAAGAGTCTTCCCAGGGCCAGCACGAACGGGTAGGATTTCTTCAAATTGTTCAATCTTAAAATTTTGGTCTGAATGTTGCCCACGATTTTCTCCACAAGAATTTCTGAACGTAGCTTCACGGTTACGATATCAAGAGCTTCGATTGCTGTGTTCATAAGCAGTTCGTTCTCTGAAGACAGCAGATCCATGATAACGCTGCTTAAATGAGAGGTGATTCTCGCATTTTCGGAGAGTAGGTCCAGAAGATTTGGACTGTTCGAGAGAAGAAAAACAATTTCTCGAAGAACCTTGCGTTTCCGAAGGTGAGGGACGTCAGGATTTTCCAAAAGTTCTACCAGGCAGGCCACACAGACGACAGAAATGTTAGCCCCTATCATCCTCCACTGAGAATCGTGCTTTGAATGATCTGTAGTGAAGAAACTCAATGAATTTTCTGTGTTTTCCATGATTTTGCATTGACAACTTGCAGGGCTCACAGCGACGCGTATGCGCCCACGTACTTCACGGTATGCGGTTATCAATCTCACACAGGCGCAATGCCGTCTGTTTGGAGGGAAAATTTCAAATATAACGGAATTTTTCAGGAAACATTTCCACTGCGGACAAATTCAGATTTGCGCTGTCGGAATATTCGAGGCAATTGTGTGTTAGTATGGCATCTGATGCAGTTGAGGACGTCCAAAGAGGTGAGGGACATTCTCGGATAGGAATCGAATGCCTTCCATCGTTATCCGATACATATGAAATTGGAACAACCTTTTCGAGTGGACTTGCCGAAATCGTAATTTTCAAAGCTTGTATATAAACCTTAAGCTTTGATTGTTAGTACACTGTTAACGCTGATGAGAAATTTTGTCCACTCTCATGTTATTTTATTTCCCCTCATCTTCCAGTCCAGCCTTAACTCTCAAACTAATTTATGTTCTGAATGCCCATAGTCAAGTGAGTTGTGGTAAAAAGTGGTGGAATAAACGTGATGTATTATAACTTCCATGTTTCAGTCAAAACTAATGTGTTACAAGAGAATATTCCTCCTGATGAGATTACAGCACCTGTGAAAAGACTCACAAAGGTGAGCACCTGAATCAAAGTAGCGCTTCATACAAAGTCATTTCTTTCTGTAATGGTCGATCAGTAATCATATGATTTCTTTCATCATCAATGGTAAACCATTTTGAATTTAAGACATTATCATTCCTTGTGTTGTTATGTTGGTCTAATGACTGCATGGACCATCTTGAATTAATATAAACCTCGAGTATTCAGACTCCCTAGCTTTTTTCCTCTTAAACAATCATGGATGCCTCTTGTGATCTTTTTAAATATTCAAGGTAGTTTATAATTACCACAGCAAATAGTCAACAATAATTGTTCTGCTAAATCATGGAATATCACCTGCTACTTTAATAGCCAACAAGGTGATATTCTGCAAGATTAAGCAGGTGCACTTGGGTGCATCATGGCTAGTCAAGGCAGCATGGTGGCAAATTTAATAGTTTGTTTTTAGGGAAATGTTGAAATTTATTGGTTCACCTTTGAAGAGATATGTTACAGTTTTATTGAGCAAAGTTTCAACAACAGATTTTGCGCAGTTTTTATTTATTTATCCTACAGTGAGAGCCTGAACCCACTGTATGCGTTTTTGTAACTTATTATGTTCACTTGGCCTTTATTGGGTCATTTTTACCCTGGACACGGACTACATTGTAACAACGCCAGACGCCGTGACAAAATGCGCCTAATTTTTCATCTTTGCACCCTTAGGCCGCATGGGCTAAATGCGGATTTTATTTTTTAAACAGGTGGATGCCCACGCTCTTACCTATCCGTTAGAGTCGCTCGTACATTGTACAACTGTTTATTCATTCAATGATGTGTCCCATTCAGAACTCAACTTAGCACTGAGGAAGGACTAGGCCCGAAACGTCTGCTACAAACATCATTTTTAATTTGGCACTGCGTTATTACTATTTACAACTTTTGAACTGTTTACTGTGCCACGCAGCAACTGAACCTTTTGGATTACGAACATCTTAAGTTTACAGTAGCTGACCAACAGTCATGTATCAATTTCTCAATAACCTACAGGTTGAGAAAGCAAGACTTGAAGCCCTTTCTGCTTTTGGAAACTGTCCATTTAATTCTCTGGTAGTCAAGAAAGAGTCTTTTAAGTCGAAACTCAATGCAACTGCTAAAACCAGAGCTCCAGCAAAAGACACAGCAAAGAGACTGACTCGGTAAGAGATTTTTAATTATTGCAGTTGAAGGTCTCCGGCTTGCAAACCATTAATATATAAACAAAGGTCAATGTCAAGGCAAATATGCCATGTTTCTAATGGGGTTAAATAAATGATGAGTCACTGACAAGAACTCAATTATTGAGTTCTCGTCAGTGACTCATCATTTATGTAACCCCATTAGAAACATGGCATATTTGCCTTGACATTGAACTTTGTCAGTCAAAATTTTCTCTTTGCAGTTGTGTTGCAAAGAAACGAGCATGGAAAGAAATGACCATGTAAAGAAACGACCCCCATTTTTTTATTAGTGTTACTTACACGTAAGAGGCTCACCAAAACATGACTGTAAAGATTACAGAACCTTTTTAAGACTTTCAAGGAATTTTTTAAGAAGCAGAGTACAAAGGGATTAGTTAGTTTTACTGTAATTGTATTCCGTTATCCTGTATTTACTGTCAGTAATAATTTGTAAATAATTTAATTTGATTTATTTTTGTAATTGTAATTAATGTAACTTAACAGGGAAGAGCCACCCAGTGGATCTGTTAATAATCATTATTATTATTTATTATATTATTATTATTATTTTAAGAAGAAAAACGTTTAATAGTATGTAGAAGTTGCATTGTTTATGTATAAATCAGGGCTGTCATTAAGTTTTGAAGCAGGCGTAACATGAAATTTGTCACCTGTAACATCTGATCTTGCTCCTTGAACATTGTTTATTTACAAAGCAACCATCATCCGGAACATTGACTGAGCTCAGCTGTAACAGGTGTTACGGGTTACAGCCTCTAATGACAGCCCTGTAAATGACGTGAAACTTTGCATTTGGAGCTAGGGAGGAGTATGAATTGATTACTTAGTGGTCCAATTCGCTTACATTATTTGCAAGATCAGGCAATTTGAAATCATTATACTCTTGTCTGAAAGATTATAGCCCAGAAAAACAATTAGGCTCTAGGTTTCACTTTTAATCATAGTTTTTGCTACATAATAACTATTTTTTGGGTTGCTCAAGTTTCGAACATTTCTTGTGCAACTCAGTAAAATCACTTAGAATAACGTGCATGCAGGGCGAAAACAAGCATGGGGACCCATCTTTTAATTGCATTTTTTCATTGTTCTATGATTTTATGACCATCAATTGTGCCAAGTCTAAAAAAATCTGGATAGTATGCCATTTTCATGGGAATTACCTTAAGGGAACATTAAAGCTTTTTTATTATAAGAAAGGTTATGATTGTAGTGGTATGATGTGTCCGTTTTCTTGTAACCAACTGTGCTTCTTTGTTATACTTTTAACTCATTTTCTGGAACTGAGAAAATTGGCACCAGGCAGTCTGCTGAAAGAAGTTTGAGGCTGAAAAATGTTTGAAAAATGAATGCATACAGGTTGTTTACCATTTAGAAAAAAATTCCGGAAATTTCGGTTGGGAATTTTGGTTCGGAAGGAATGGTACGTTTTGTTTACCATTTGCCTAAAATTTCCGGATTATCACATCGCGCTCGCTGATTGGATAGATTACGCTCGGCCAAAAGCCAAGAGGACTGAAACCAGGGCGAAACAGAGAAATTTCTAAATGGTAAACGAATTACCATCGGGAACGTCCCAACCGGGAAAACAGGACTACCTTTTCAGAACTCCCGTTTGTCCCGGGAATTTTCCAGTGGGACGAACCAAAAAAACGTTTACCATTTACATTCCAACCGGAATTTCCGGGAATTTGTGGTAAATGGTAAACAACACAGTCTTGTTTTGGGCTCACAGCTGAATAAAACAATTGTAAATAATGTTTCTTTGTTTGATTTTACAATGTACATGTATCATTGTATGTTCCTCTGCAGGATGCAAAATGCAAGACAGGAAGCTAACGAGCTTTCAAGAATATTCCCCTTGGCCAGAAACGAAAAGCCAGTGCTACAGAAAAGAAAACAGGGCTGTCTCCAGTCGCTGAAAATGCAAAAAAGAGGCTAACCAGATTGGAAAGATGCAAACTTGAATCTGTGAATGCTTTTGGAAATCTCACTTTGTGTGATTTAGGGGGAAATGTGGAGGGAAGGAAGAATTTTGGAAGGAGAACTTTGTTAAAGAACAAAAAAGAACAGAGGAAATCTACAAGCAAGGGGAAACCAAACAGAAGATCAACTTCAAGAAGAAGTAGTTTGCGTCGAATATGCTCTACAAAAAGCAGTCGGCTAACAAGGGTTCAGGCTTCTCAGATGGAGGTCCTTCAGAGTTTTGGGGGACAGAGTTTGGAGAAAGTTTGGAAGTCTTGCAAGAAAATGCCCACTTGCACTGAACGCAATGAACTAACAAATAAAGATGATGGATTCGTTGACACCAGTGAACCAGTTGGTGATGCTGTGGCTACTACTGAGGCTGGAGGTCCAGCTGACGTCAGCTGTCAATCAGTGGCAGAGAATGACATGGTTGTTGACTCACAGGATGTTGACATGGCATCATATGGTGTAACAGGCAGTTGTCAAGAAAAGAGTGAGGGTTTTCCGATTAAAAACACTGTAGAATTTTCATCGCAACAATATCTTGAGCTTGTTGATGAATCCCCTCAGATTTCTGAGTCCAGTGATAGTGAGCTGCCTACTGAAGGTCCTAAGTCAAATAAAGTGGGCATTTCTGTAGCTCAAGATCAGGATGTATCTGCTGTAGTCCCTCATGATCAGCCATGTGACTGTCACATGCACAGCACAAAAGGAACAAGTCCAATTCCGGAGCAAAATCCTCCCCAGTCCTCTGCACAGTCAAATGATATGCAGCCCCAAATTGCATTGCCTGTAGAACCCAAACCTGTCACACGTCTGGAGAAAGCGCGTTTGGAAGCACTGCGGAGCTTCCATGGACAAGCATTTGATCAAGTCATAAAGTCTTCATCCAGGAAAATGGCCAAGTACTTGACTCCTGTTAAACATCAAGGAACAAACACTGAGGCTTATAAAACAAGGAATACACCCTCACAGACGGAGGATTCCTATTGCAGGCACCATCCACGTCCTAAGAATTCATTTTACAGTAATCTCAGAGACAACAGTTTTTACAACAGGGATGCCCTGTTGGAGAGCAGCAAGATAGTTGTGTCAACAGCAAGGTCCCTGGACACACCCTCTCCAGACTGTTCACCAGCGAATACTTCCAACCCTTGATTCACTTACATATTATTAATTAAATGAGTGGTTTGGTGTGCAGCCTCCAGCTTCCATCTGCCTCTTGAGTGAACTTACGAAGCTGCTTTGTTTAATTTGTAAATCCAGAGAGACCACAAATTTGTTCATATTCATGAATACGCAGTTAAATGTTGTGTTCATGTTCTCATCTATGATATTAATTTTAGGCTGTTGCAGTTTAGGTACTTAGTGAGTGGGAGGGCCGGACATGGAAACATTTGAATTTCCACAAAAAAAATATGCAATAGGTTGTTTCTATTTTTTGTTCTTTGGCAAAAAGTAGAGTGTAAATAAGGTCTCTGTTTTTTAGGTCACTAAAAATTTCCATGAGAAAGGCTTTTTGTTGTTTGCTGTCACTGCCTTTTTGAGCCCTTAAAGAGTGGATGTGGAAGGTACAGCTAAAGACGTTAGATGTTAGTATTTAAAGCTAAAAATAGATTATTATATCATTGTGATTATCATTATCATAAGCAGAGGAAAGTTTAAAAAGGTTTATGTTAAAATGGGCCTGTGACCCAGTTATTTCTAGCGTTGAAATTGTTTCGAGAGATACATATACATACAGTTTTACGCAGTTGTGAGAAGAGCAAGAGAAAAAAAGATGTTCAGTATTAAACGAGTGATGAGCTTGTGCAGCGTGCGTTCAGCATTTTTTATTAGTAAGTGCATGACGTTGCTGTTTCCCTGCTTTCGGGTTTTCAGCTTTTGTATGGCGGTTTTATTTCGTGTTCACTTTGAGTTTGTTTGCCACGCCCTCACTTTGAATAATTTGAAGCTGAGTCTCTCAACTGATCAGAATATAATCATAAGCAAACGTGACTTGCTTGGACGCGTTTTCCCAAGGCGCTTTGACGTTCCTTGAGAAGTAAAATTATTTTAATAGTAAAACGGAGTCATTTCCAAAATTTGATTATAGATTATCGGAACTTTGTTTGTCTTCAAATCGCGCCCGCCTTCCCGCAGTTGAATTGGCTACAATAGAGGCTTGCGTCAATGTAAATTAGTAACGGAGACCCACCCATGGTGAATTTCCAATGTGGCGGCTTGTAGGGTTGCCCTAGAATCACCCTGATTGGCTGACTCGGTAAGACACGGTTCCTTTGAAAAGGTTCTCTTTTACTTACTTCATTTGCGTTCGAACTGACTGTGACAAAAAGATTTGATAAGATTACTGTGTTGATAAATAAAGTTACTGGTATATTGCGACAATCTACAAAGGAATTCAACTCAAATACTCCCCGATAAGAAGGACAAAACAAGCGCAGGTAATTTAGTTAAACGAATGTTTTTTTTCTTTTTCGCGAACACGATCGCTTCTGAACTTCGTCCGAGAGGTATTATATATTCCAAATAATGTATGTTATTAATTCAAGAGACGTGATGGTCTCTCCGGATATTTTCTGTTCCTTGAACAGTAGAGTTTTCAAGTAAAAAGAAAATTTATTGATGACTCCTGGATGACTGTTATCACCGCTGTATCTTAGTTGATTGATTTATTTGTTTAACTTAGTGTTATTTTTTTATTTCCCAGTGAACACTTTCTTAGGATCTCAAAGGAACAGTATTTTCTGTTCCTTGAACAGTAGACTTTTCGAGTCAACAGAAAATTAATTGATGACTCCTGGATGATTGTTATAACCGCCGTATCTTAGTTTATTTATTTATTATTTCCCAGTGAAAACTTTCTCAAAATCTGAAACGAACAGTGACAGAAGAGAAGCTTTTTTTTTGTTTCACACAGTTCAGGCCAACTTAAGCTTGCGTCACTTGGCTACTGAACTTACTGACAATGATATTGTCAAGAACTATCACCATTTTGTCCCATTAATGGTATTCCAGTACAACAACATATATTTTTTCTACTTGAGTTTATTTGAGGTAACATAAATTTTGAAAGCTCCGATTATCCTCCTTTATCCTGCAAGATATTTCGTTCCCGTGATCTAGCCGGCTAAACTTCGTGTACCCTGTCAATTCTTCTCTCTTTTTCGGTATCTCGTCCTTTAGTGATTGAAGTGATTTAGTGATTTAAACCTAAATAAAGAGATTGCAAAGTTGTTATTATTATTATTATTATTATTATTATTATTATTATTATTATTATTATTATTATTATTATTATTATTATTATTATTCGATTCTCTCCAGTTTTTCTACTGGGTAATGCTGATTGTGTCTCAGCAACTCCCCGTAGCTTAGAGAGACAACACTTTCCGCAATAGGTGAGCAGTTCCAAGAATGGCTGATAATTGTACACTTCCAAGGAAGTCAGGTATATCTAGCTTGCCAAACCAGGTCTTTGCACTTTTCGATATGCTTCCAAGAGCACCAATCACGATAGGTATTATTGTGACTTTCGAGGCTCCATGAATCCTTCTGATTACAAATGCTAGTTCCTGGTGCCTTTCCACCTTCTCCTCAGTCCTGGTGATGTTCTGGTCCGCTGGCACCGCTATGTCAATAAGTGTCCATTTCTGTGTGTCTTTGTGCACTAGAGTAATATCTGGCCAATTATGCTTCAGCACTTTCTCTGTGTAAATAGTTATGTCCCAGGTATATAATCCTCACTCACATAATAATATATATTATTAATTATTATTATTATTAGTATCATTATCATTATCATTATTACTTGCACAATTATCATATTTTAACAGAATACAACATTCCTCAAATTCAATGTTGTTATTTGACTTCCAAAGCATGAAACTACTTATTCTTGTATTTCTTGTATTATTTATTGTTAACTCTTGTACAACAGACCCAGGGTCTGTTTTCATTTCGGTTTTTCGAGTGTATTCCTTTTAGCTTTTCGTTATAGGACAGCAGTTTCAGTTCAGTTCAGTTTATTCTTTTTTGCACTATTTACAAACATTTCTACATTAAAGTACATTACATGGGTAGAGAGATAAGTCAGCAAACTAAATTACACAAGTGATGAAAAGCAAATGTGCGCAGTGACCAAAGTAGCTGAAGCTTTCGAGTTGGTAACTGCCACGGACAATTAATTAGCATGAACAAGTACATAGACATTTAAAGAACAAAGAAGGTAAAGTGCAATAGGCTATATAAATGATACATACATTACATAATAGAAAAAATACATTAATTCAAATTCCTTAATAATAAAAAACTAACAGGCTATGGGCAGACTAACACTAAAGAGACAGATTGAGTATTTAGAAGATATCGTTTGTATTGTTTATAAAGATGGTTGTAAGATAGCTTTTTTTAATTCTAAGGGGATAGATTCCCAGATTTTTGATGCTACAAAAGAAAACGTAGTTGCACCAAAATTGTTACTTATACTTGGTCTATAAATATTCAACTGAAAGAGTGAAAAGAGTAAAAATCTGTGAATTACTGAAAAGCGAGTAGACGTGTGTACGTCGAAACGACTGAGTCGGGCAGTGCTTTGGGTCCTCACCTAAAAAAATACTAGAAGAGTAAGCATGGTCACCCACGATCCAGGGGGGCGATACCTTAGCCGGTTTCTGTAACATGGCGTAAATGGGAGAATTGCTACTCCCCCTGCATAGATGCTACAGTAGTCTAATAACTTTGGACTTTTATTTCTTTTCACAGAGATGAAGGGCTTTCTTATCACAAGAGCTTCCTACGAGGAGAGGTGGTTCGAATACATAATGACAGGATTTTACATCTTCATCTTCGTAGTTACGATCGTCACCAACATGTTTCTCTTCACGGTGTACCTCAGGAACAAGACTTTTCGCGACCTCAGCACGTATCTGATCGTTCTGATGGCTGCAGCGGACGTGCTGTATCTCTGTACCTCGTGTTCTATCATCACTATAAAGAACCTAGACGTCCAGCTTAGACGCAGTACCTGCAAAGCTCTGTTGTATGTAGAGGGATCCGCCAGATTCTCCTCTTCGTTGTCGCTGATGCTTATTAGCCTGGAGCGCTGTGCAGCTGTGTGCTCCCCGACGCTGTGCTATTCCATTAGGAAAATTCCCGGGGTCAAGATAAAGGTGGGTCAGTGATCTCAAGCTTACAATAAACTTTTACCAAAAGTCTACCACTTATCACAGGCTTACCAATAAGGCTTACAAGGTTTGTCATACAGTTCCCATGGGTTTAATATACATTTACCACGTGGCATAGCCTTACCACAGACTTAACAAGGGCGTTCCGGTACTGATCAAACGCGTACCACAGACATACCACGCCCCTGCGCATGCCACGTTTACCAAAGGCGTACCACAGCCGCACAACGTGCTCCACATGTCTGTCTAGGCCCTATCATGCATGGATTGATCAGTTTAAGAAATTATTTTAAACTCACACTGCTCATGACAGGTTAACTAAGTTAGTCAAATGAGGAATGATCCTCGCAGTTGTGAACGCAATTTATGCAATTGCGAAAAGAAGCCTGAAAAAAATTCAGGACTTCAACGGGGTTTGAACCCGTGACCTCGCGATTACCGATGCGATGCTCTAACCAACTGAGCTATGAAGCCACTGACGTTGGGAGCAGGTCAATTATGGGTTCATATGTTCCCGTGCGTTCACAACTGCGAGGATCATTCTTCATTTGATTTCATTTCCGCAGTTCATATATGATTCATTTCATATATCATTCACACTCATGTCTTTCACGGGAACATATGAACCCACAATTGACCTGCTCCCAACATCAGTGGCTTCATAGCTCAGTTGGTTAGAGCATCGCACCGGTAATCGCGAGGTCACGGGTTCAAACCCCGTTGAAGTCCTGAATTTTTTTCAGGCTTCTTTTCGCAATTGCATAAATTGCGTTCACAACTGCGAGGATCATTCTTCATTTGATTTCATTTCCGCAGTTCATATATGATTCATTTCATATATCATTCACACTAACTAAGTTAGGTTAACTAAATTTGTTCTTTCATCAACGTTTAAACCTTTATTCCTCTAGGCTTTCTTTGGTGTGCTAATTACCTCCCTGATACTCCGCATAGGCGTTCTTTTCGTCGCATGCGACCCCGAAAAGTGGGCTCCAGGGTATCGTATAGCGGTGACAGTTGCCACTTACATCCTCCCCCTGGTGGTAGAATTAACTGCGTACTCCATCGCCTACCACAAGATTAACAGACGAATCAGGAATTCGAAACACAGCAAACAGGTCCTGCTGTTCATTAAGAAGTCCCTGACGGTTTTTGTCCTCATTGCGGTGGTTTTCTCAGTATGCACTCTTCCTGCTTCCATCTTGGTCATTCTTCAGTCCCTTCGCGTTTACACACCCTCCTTTCTGATCGGATATTTGGGGGACATGATCGAGTGCATTCCGTGCGTTACAAATGTGATCTGCTACGTGCTCTGCAGCCCGAAATTTCGCATGGAAATCAAGAAACTATTCACAGGTATTTCTCACACTCTTCACGCATGTAAATGTCTTTATTCATTCATTCATTCATCCATCCACCCACCCACCCGTCCGTCCGTCCGTCCGTCTGACCATTTGGTCGCTGGCTCTTTGGTTCGTTCGTTGAGTCCTTCTTCTGTTCATCTGTTTTATTGCTGGTTTTATCTTTCGTTCGTTCGTTCGTTCATTAATTTATTTATTGGTTTTTCCTGTATCTGATATTTTTCTATAACTAGCTAATCATTTCTGTAGTTATTTGTGCAGCAGGGACGAATCTAGTGTCGAACTGAAACAATCCTCGGATACCTCGGTTAAGTACTTTGCTGGATAATAGCCAAACTCAACCTTCCGTTATTGATCTCACCTCAACCGTTCTGTTGTTACATATCCTTTGATCTTGCAGTTCTTCACCTATTCTCACATTAAGGGGCTATTGTTACAACGTACATTACGTTAACAATTCTGTAGATGGACACTAAATTTCTGGTTGTTTGTTATCATCACCGAAATGTCGGAAAACTTGCACATTCGTCTACTTTTGCTATGTTGTGAAGACCAAGAGAATGAGGAATGTTATTAGTCAAACTTAAAAAGTTACATCATTCCTGCATAGATGGTAACGTGATGTACCTAAAAATGTCTCGTCCGCTACTTTAAATATCTCAGTTATGATCCCTCTTTGTGTCTAAGGCCAGGAAAACTATAGCTTTAATGTGTGCATTACCGTGGTTGTGAACACAGTACTCAGCGTGCGCTCTTTCCAACAGGTTGTTGTGGAGAAATCGAGCATACAAGTGACTCCAGATTAGCCGATAAAGACCAGAATGCCGCTGATATCGAGGGCCAAGAAAATCTTGCTATAAACAGAGTCACTGCAAAATTGGATTGGGTTTTCGGCGATGATCCCTCCCAAGTAGCTATTCCGGGCTCCCCTCCGCCAAGAAATGATAAACCAGCCTTTGATATACCCAGTACCGTGCAGGAAGCGCCCGAGTTTACCCTGGGAACTAATCTAGCGAAGGAAGAGATACCGCTCAGAGAAGAGACCCCCAAACGACCCATTATAGCAACTTGGCCGCGCATGCGTCGACTTTTTGATGGCAGCGAGACTGCGAAGCGTAATATGTCCATTGAATCATTCATTTCCGGGTCAACTTCAGATGGTCTCTTGTCCAGGGAAAGCTGCGAAACATTGGAAAGCAATTTGCTCGAGTGTTCGAAGAGCACTACGACAAAGGGTACCCAAACCGAGTGTAGCATGATAACTGTTGAAGCAACAGTGATGGAAGGTAAGGAGAATAAATCGAACCCGCAGCCTGCTGCTGCAGCTAGTTAGCATGCGTAAACTGTGCACTTGATTTTACCGACGGAGGCACATGCGCCACTTCCGTGAAGAAAGTGTATTCGCTTAATGGTGCATCGCACATCCTAACATCAATTCGATTCTAGCGTAATATCACATTTACCGAACATTTAACACTTTTTCGATACGATATCGTAAATTCATCCTCCTTGATCTGTATGGTGAAGTCATCGCCCAAAGTTGTGTCCAGACTTACACTAGTTCGTGTATAAAACCATCCTTTTATCCCTCTTTGTTTGTTCACAATTATCGGACATAAGAAAGAAACACACACTCATATAAAACCCAAAATGAAGATAAAATAACAACATCCTCTTATCCCCCAATGACTGAATATTCCTCTAAATTTGTAAAATCATTTTTACAATCTTTGCAGAATCTTCCCGGTTGTAACACGGAGTTGGAGAATAAAAGGCAGCCTGAAAACCTTGAGTTAACACATAAGAGTTATGTGTTATCAAGTTAACATAGTATATCGTAAATGATGATAATAAGATAACGTTTTCAATGTATCAATAAGAAAGAGTGGTTGCCAATAGTGTGATAACAGGTTTTTGGCCTTTATTAGCGGTTTTACGCATGCTTGCAAGAGTTCATCTTCTGTCCAATGAAGTTTATGTCCAAAAGAAATAGATCCCATAGCGGAACATTTTAAGAGTTAAGGTCATTTTGTCATTTTTTTGTTCAGTGGAGTTCATGGGATCGGATGCAATCGTGGGGGAGGGGGAGATAGCTTAACCTCACACCTCATTAGATAACTGAAAGGGACCGTAGTTTCAGATTTTTCTGTCTCTTTGAAAAGCAACTGAGCGCGACAATTAAGTGCTCAGTGCAATTACCCCCCCCCCCCCAAATAAAAGCCCACTTTGTTTACAAGTTAATATATGTACTAGAGCAATGAAACTGGTTCACTTAGCTTGGTTCAGGTTCGTGCAGACTAGCAGTGTAGCTCAGTGGAAGAAAAAAGGGTGATGTGACATTTTCAAGTTCTTAGTTCTTAATGTTTTGACGAACGAGAAAAGGTACTTAGTTCCAGTTTCAACATAGTTTGTGAGGCATGTTTAAGTTAACTATCATTGAAACTGAATAACTTAAGCCTAAATCAGACTTGGAGCAAATGTCGGTTGACCAGTGAGCGTCGTCTGTATTGAGTTTTCACTGAAGAGGTCTAATACAGCATCATTCAATATTATCTCATCACGGTAAAACTCTTACTGTGATCAGATATGGAGGACCTTCATTTTAAGAGGTCACGTAGCCTGCGAGCAGACTCTCCAGTTTTTTGTTGCGGCGCGAGTCAAGCGAGCGGCGAAGCCATGCTACAGGTCACGAGGCCTTTCTCTGCGCACGCACATAAGCCCCCACCCTCATCCCACCTCTGCCGAAAAAAGAAACGTAAAGTGTCCTTAGGAATTGCTGTTCGCTTCTTGCTCAGAAACCACATAAGTATGCACAAAC
>JAEMWC010000326.1:157500-165000 GCA_016490735.1 Pachyseris speciosa
TTCACAACTGCGAGGATCATTCTTCATTTGATTTCATTTCCGCAGTTCATATATGATTCATTTCATATATCATTCACACTCATTTCTTTCACGGGAACATATGAACCCACAATTGACCTGCTCCCAACGTCAGTGGCTTCATAGCTCAGTTGGTTAGAGCATCGCACCGGTAAATCGCGAGGTCACGGGTTCGAACCCCGTTGAAGTCCTGAATTTTTTTCAGGCTTCTTTTCGCAATTGCATAAATTGCGTTCACAACTGCGAGGATCATTCTTCATTTGATTTCATTTCCGCAGTTCATATATGATTCATTTCATATATCATTCACACTCATTTCTTTCACGGGAACATATGAACCCACAATTGACCTGCTCCCAACGTCAGTGGCTTCATAGCTCAGTTGGTTAGAGCATCGCACCGGTAAATCGCGAGGTCACGGGTTCGAACCCCGTTGAAGTCCTGATTTTTTTTTTCAGGCTTCTTTTCGCAATTGCATAAATTGCGTTCACAACTGCGAGGATCATTCTTCATTTGATTTCATTTCCGCAGTTCATATATGATTCATTTCATATATCATTCACACTCATTTCTTTCACGGGAACATATGAACCCACAATTGACCTGCTCCCAACGTCAGTGGCTTCATAGCTCAGTTGGTTAGAGCATCGCACCGGTAAATCGCGAGGTCACGGGTTCGAACCCCGTTGAAGTCCTGAATTTTTTTCAGGCTTCTTTTCGCAATTGCATAAATTGCGTTCACAACTGCGAGGATCATTCTTCATTTGATTTCATTTCCGCAGTTCATATATGATTCATTTCATATATCATTCACACTCATTTTTTTAACGGGAACATATGAACCCACAATTGACCTGCTCCCAAGGTCAGTGGCTTCATAGCTCAGTTGGTTAGAGCATCGTACCGGTAAATCGCGAGGTCACGGGTTCGAACCCCGTTGAAGTCCTGAATTTTTTTCAGGCTTCTTTTCGCAATTGCATAAATTGCGTTCACAACTGCGAGGATCATTCTTCATTTGATTTCATTTCCGCAGTTCATATATGATTCATTTCATATATCATTCACTTACTTAGCGTTGTTGCCAAGGGATTTTTACGGACTGTATTTGCAAAACACGGTTTTCGGTGTTTTTGCCACTATAGTGGTGAGACGTGCGAAGAGGTGAACATGTAAAATTTATAAATTGCTATTGCGCATGCGTAACTTGCCCCAGGCCCCAACCGCGCTTTAGAGAGAAAAAACCCTAAAACTTGGAGAAAATTATGTGAAGTTCCGATTTTTTTTGCCAGTCGGAGATATTCCAGCCTTCTTTACAAGCCTACGTAAGCAATTGCTGTTAACGTACATAACTGCAATGATAATGACAAAATGGTATGAATTTGCGTGCTTATGACGTCATAAATCTCACAAAAATGCGAATTTCCAAAAATCGAAACGTAGAGTTTTGCACCTTGGCGATCGTTAACCATTGGCACCATTTTCGATATCCAGAAGTGTACGCCACTCGAGTATTAGGCCTTTTTCTCTTCTGGTCACGTGACTTACGAAATATGGTTGTGACTCGAAAATCTTGTAAAACGTTTTGATTGTAAAACCATAGCCAGACAGCTTGTCTGTGCAAGTTATGGTTTCCAAGATAATATGAGGGTTGGGAACTTTCCATAGCAACAATGTTAGCTAATTTTGTAGTTAAGTTAGTCCCCCCTTAAGTACGAAAAAGATGACACGAATTCGCGTCTCATGGCCGATCCATGCGCTGCCCGTTGCGTTAGCGCTGGATGCACGACATGCATGTGATAAGCATCGCAAAACTGGCGGAAGGTTCTTATGCAGTGTGAAATTTACTCGTGGCGAAAGAGAAAGATGAGAAACCAGATCGAGGAGTGAGTGTCGACCTCGAACCTTCAAGAGAACCGGTGGTGTTACAACGTTAATACCTCAAATTGCTCCAAGCCTCTCACAGAATACAGATACATATGTAAAATCTTATAGACCTCAACCATTTTCCAGAAAATTGCTTTAAATTTCGCGGTTATAAACCCTTGCGGTGGCCGCCATCTTGGGCAACGCAATGATCTATAGGATTGATATCCTTTTATGGCTCCCTTGCTCCCAAAATTGTTGTTGTTTTGATATTTTCATCGTATAAATGCAGCCTTTTATGTAGCCTCCAACGCAGACGTCTTTGGACTCATCATGCGTTCCTCCTCCATGAACGTCTGATTAACTGAACTGCCACTTACATTTGTGGCGGTCAGCCAATCAAAGACTGTCTTTGAATTTGTGGACGTCGCATGTGAATCAGTTTGCGGAAATTACTCCACGGGTGTCGAATTACAATAACATTCTTACACAGCTCGTTCTTGGTTTCTTCAACATTGAATAGGGGATGGGTCTGGAGCACAAGTTATTTAAAGTCATATTGTTGGGACACCCATACTGGAGAAATATTTTGGGACTCCATTAGTGACCTGTTTTCTCAAGTGGTTGTGTAAAAGGTTGTGGGTTGTGGCTTAGTTATTATTATTATTAAGATATCAGAGTGTTGTTTGTTTCAATTGTAAAATACAAATCATGACAGCCTGCCATCATCACTCTGGTCCCCTGCCATGGGCAGCAGCTCTTTTGCTCCATCGTAAGTGAAGCCTGCAGATGTGGTACACCCTCCAGTTGAACCAATGATCAGGGGCACCCAACGAGAAGTTTCGGTGGATATCAGTTCGGTGGAGGGTAGTTCGCCTAACGCTTTCGGCGTCGATTAAGGAGTGCACTCGGATTTTCGTAAGTGAAACGTGGCCTAAAAGATTCGTAATGTGGAAATTATAACTCCCGAGGTTTTCGGAAAGGTTGTTATTGCTGTTTTTGGCAGTAAAAAACGTCAGCTAGCATTTTCGGAAAGAAAAAAAGGTTCCCTAGAAAGTTAACTTCAGCTAGTATTTTCTCAAAGAAAGATTTTGTTCCCTAAAACTTTCGGGCAATTAACATTTCAGCTAGGGAATCCGAACAGATCAAAGTTTTTTAGCTAACCAAAACATCACTTTAAACAGACTTCAAACACCATAAGGTACTTAAAAACGCCTTTCTACAACTTTTGATTGCTTTGGCTCGTTGGGTGCCCCTGAATGATGGGTGAGGAACAATATTGTTTTGTATTCTAATGCAAGAAAGCCTAAAATTAAACGTGAACATGTTCAAATCAAGGTTGAAGTACGCTCCAATGAAAGTACATACATGTAGAACTGCATGTGAAAGATTTTAAGATGCTAATGCAACATACTGTAAACTTCTGGTGACATAAGGTTTTGTGTGCACCCAAAGATGTGAGCAAGATTTTGGAAGATTGTGGCTTAGCTAAAATACTGTTATCCACTGGCCTTCCCATTACAGTAGAAGCAAGACATGTGTCAACAGAGAACCTCCAGTTTGACTATTTAGTCCCATAAAGGGTAGAGGTTTAGACAGCAACAACAACCTTTATTGTAATCTCTTCTTTTACATTACAACAACAACTATGACGACGACGACGATAATAAGTAGAGTACTGGGTAGCTGGAATAACCACATAATAGTGGAGCCAAGCAGTCAGAGGTAGATGAGTAAAAGGTAAATCGGGCTTGCAGTGGAGAATTCTACAGATTTCTAAAGCATCATCCTGAAATGTAGGGGCAACTTATGGTATTTTTATTGACTTCTGATGTATGGTTTGTTTTCATAGGTCTTCCAGGCCCACCCCATCATCAACACAGTGATGACTGCCCCTGCCCCCACAAGGTGGTTCTGGACCATACCCACCCCAGGTACCTGTAAGACTTGGACCACCTGCCCCACCCCCACCATCATCAGTTGCTCCACCACCACTATGGCAATATTGGTAAGTACAGATTGTTGGGTGCACAAAAAGTATTGATAGATTGAAATGGCTCTTTTTAATGTCATACATGAGTGGTTTATAGTTCATTTTCTTTGTGCAGTAGTTCATAGCCTCTTTGTTTTCTTCTTAAGTACTTATCTTTGTTTTCTTCTTTAGACAATCTGTAGGTAAGTTATAGTACTGGCCCTGGTCCCTGAAAGCCGATTAGCGCTAATCGACGAATAAATCCTGCTAAAATTTATCCTTCGGTTGAATTCTGTTCCACAAAGCATGATTAGCACTACCCTACGGATAAACCACAGTTAAATTTAACACACCTAGCGGGGTGAATTAACTGATCACTAACAGCGGAATACAATTTTTCAAAACAAACAAAATGACGGAATAAACCGTTCGTAAATTTGGTGCAGGAAATAAGGGAAAACAACGTACATGTATATCACAAATAATACATCTTGGAGATTTTAACAACCGAGAACTTTCAGTCCATTCAAATTCAGGACAGTATGAATTGAATTTTTGGTAGAAAACAGTCATCTATGTACAGTGAATGATGGCAAACCGAGACGGGCATTAAAACATGCAAATCTTGTATTTTTCTTACTCAAAATTGATAAGTTGTCCTTAAGCTAAAACATTTGCAGTAACATCATTAACTAACTCTTTTAAATGGTAAGATCTTAAAGATAAATAGCTATTCTATTTTAGCAAAGGCTTCACGAAGCAGAAAATAAGCATTATAAGCTCCAGCAAAGCTTTAATTTTAGCTATGCTGAACGCGAAAGAAAAACAACTTGCAATGAGCAAAATACTTTTTCTTACTTGTGTTTGTGTATAATATGTTTTCCTTTACCCTTCGACATAACGTTTCGTCTGTTTGAAAAATACAACTAATTTCATCAAATAAAATTCTTGCAACAAACTGCATTAGAAAGAAGTTAAAAGGAAATAAAAAGGCATTTTTCTAAAGTGAATGTCACCTTATTGATTTGAAAAAGAAAATTTTATTTTATCTCTGTATGCATTCAACCGATTTAACAATGCTGTTTCAAATTTTACAGCTTTAATATACAGATTCAGCCAATACTTTTGTAGCTAGAATCAGACACTGAAAGAGTCAAGAAGATCTTAACTCTCCCATTCCAGCCAATTCGGCTTACAAGTTAATTTCTCGCTTACAGAGGTTATTTTCCTTGATCGGCAAAGCCGGCTTGCACTGAATCATTATTTCCATTCCGTTTCCTTTAACAAATTATTGTTAGATTAAAAAAATGTACCTTTTTTCTTAACCCCTTGAGTGCCTTATTGAGGTACTCAGTACGTCACAAACACCGTTAGTGCTTTGAAAACCTAAAACTTTCCCAAATCCCTTGCTATGGTTGAAATGAACGATTCTTATTGCCAAACGCTCAATTACGTAGACTTCATCACTCCATAAACTGACCAAAACTCCCAATTTTCATCAAGTATGACCGTTTATTTTGTTGGAAAACCAAAAATGTTGGCTTTGAACGCCCAGTGACAACACCAAAAATAAGCAACTTTGCCTTGAAGTTTTTCTGACAAAAATATCTTTTGAAGCTAAAATTCTACGTTGGCAGCAAACTTCGACTCCACTTCTTGAAATCTGTTCCACTTTTACCTGCTCACTTGTTTAGCGTGACGCGGATAACGCTTTTGATTTCACTTTCACTCACTGGTCCAAAATTTTTGCTTTAGAGACCCAAAGGAATTCTGGGAAGGTCTTGGATAACGGGCGCAAGACAGTCTGCCAATTTTCATTGCGGATATTTTTTAGAATCATGTCGAGCCACCCGGTCCTGCTGGCAAAATATTTCACGGATTGCATTATTTACAAGTCAAAACTCGCCAAAATTGCCATGCCAGGTCCCGGAATCCACTCACAAAACGACTAAAGACACAACTTCACTTCATGGGTTGCTATCACTCGCTCGAATACCTTGAGTGGCCCACTTCGTGTGAAATTGCTTCTCACCTCTGTTTTCTTTCAAAGGATTGCCTCTGCCCATCAACCCAGCTTTATGATGTTAGGCAGGGGGCTTCTGAGGTGGAAAATGGCTCGAAAAACACACTTATAAATCAAATAAGCAACGAATTGTAGCTGCAGTGTTCATTTAGAAATAAACGACAGCTAGCGTGACAACAAAGATAGAGCCTTCCGTGTTATGGACCAGCGAAATCGCCGTGATAACCCCTTATATGGAATAGCGAGGTTGTCTTGACCTCCTACCCTCAGGAAATTGCAAGAAAAAACGTGCAAAAAGTTGGCATTCAAGGGGTTAAACTATGACAAAAATAAGAAGGTTTGATTAATACAATTTACGATGCCGTTCTTTCTGTGAATCAGAAAACAACTAAAATATTATGCTTCAAGTCTGTGCACTTCTTTGCTTCGCATTTTCCCGTGCATCGTCATTTTTGCGCATGTGTCCTTGTGAATAACTGGTCTGACTGGTTTATTCCGAGTTTAATTGAGGGCTAGTTAATCGAAGGATAAATCTGGTTTTAGTTATGCCTTTTTAACCCCCGATTAGTTATTCCGGAATTAATTAATTTAATCTTGAATTAACCCTTAAGCGGAGGATAGTTTAATCGGCTTTCCAGGAACCAGGGCCTGCTCATCAGCAAACAAGACAAACAGAACCTCAGTACATAATAAGGGTGGCATGAAGTCAGAAACTAGAGGCCATATTGGCCTTCACTGGACCTTCCAAGAGGCAATTGGAAATTGCAATTTGCTACTTAACTGATTCACCTAAACGGTTGTAATATTTAATGACAAAGTTAGCATAACGAGATCTGAATTCCTTTCCATATTTTATTTTCACCATGGTATCATGTTGATCATGTACAAATTATTAGTCGCAAAAAAAAACTCTAATACATCACATTTTTCAAATACATTCAACGTTAAAATCATAAAAGGTTTGAACCCAGGAGATACGACATTCAACATTGCTTGTGTTATGTATGTCTACAAAAGGGTGACCCAAAAAACCACTTATGTCCAGGACTGAGAGCGTTAGCAAAAATTTGCTAACAAACGCAAATGGCGAAAGACTCGTACTACTGCTGCACGACAGATGTATGTAGATCAGTGTAATCGAGTTAATTGTCTCATCTATGAGTCTAAAATGAAGTTCTACTCATTGGTCATTGAGGAGAATAGCTCTAATCAATTTGAACTATTCAAAGCCGTCGAAAAAATGCTGAATCTCAAAGCGCCCCCTAAGTTGCCTTCTCATGATTGTGCGACGGATCTTGCAAATCGTTTTGCAGATTTCTTTACAGAAAAAGTACAGGCTATTAGAAATGACTTTGTTACATCTGTAAATACCGCTGACCACCAGGAAACTACAGCTCTAATAGATCCAGATCACAAGTTGCATTCTTTTACACCTACAACCGCTGATGAGTTGACGTTACTTGCGAAGGCGTGGGGAAAGTCCTGTATGCTTGATCCTCTACCGGGTAAACTCATGAAGGACTGTTCTGACAATCTACTACCTGTTATTGTAAGAACAGTGAATCTATCATTTGAGGAAGCGGTAGTTCCAGCAAAGTTTAAGCACGGTGTTTTAACTCCAAAG
>JAEMWC010000326.1:170000-172500 GCA_016490735.1 Pachyseris speciosa
TGATTGGTGTCATATAATTTGGAATAATAAAGAGATACGCATTGGGAATAAACCTGTTTACTATAAAAAATATTTTGAATCTGGTATAATTTTTGTTAAGGATCTGTTATTTCATTTGAATATTGAAGAGTCATTTAACTGCATTAAACGCAAATTTAGCAAAACGAATCTTTTAATGTGGGCAGGACTTCGTCATTCTATACCAATTAACCTTAAATTAGATACCCCTCAGAATTCTCTGGCACCCACTCCAATTCTAAAAATAAAAAATAACACTTTTGATGTAACAAAAAAGAAATCAAGAGATTATTATAATTTGTTAATCAGTAATAAGGCTCAATTTCCGAATGCTACTAATAATTTAAGAAGTGATTTCCATTTGTCTACTGACCAGCTGAAGCAAGTCTTTAGACTTCCTCACAGCGTTGCTTTTGAACCATACGTGAAAGCTTTTCAATACAAAATATTAAACTCAATTTTATTCACTAATGTTAAATTGCACAAAATTGGTTTCATAGAGAGTGACCTCTGTAGTTTTTGTGAGACAGTACCTGAGACTTTACACCATTTACTTTTTCAATGTAGTCATTCAAGGCTGTTTTGGTCCAACTTCGAATGGTATTGGCTCTCTTTAACGAATGACAAGATCCAGTTATCTCTTCAAGATGTAGTAGTTGGAATAATTTCCTCTCAATACTCTTCACTTCTAAACCTTCTAAATTTTTTTATTATCATTGGAAAATTGTATCTATGGGACTGCAGGAGAGATCACGTGCACCCTGACTTACAGAGATTTAAGGTCAGACTGAAATTGAAGTATGAAATTGAACGTTTTATAAGTTTAAAAAATAAGAATTATAATATTTTTAAAAAGAAATGGATCTTTCCACCTTCTTTGTTATTCAACCAAGTATAAATGTAAGTATATGTATATATATATATATATATATATATATGTAATATATATAATATATGCGTAATGTAATTTCGTTTCCTTTTAGCTTGTTAGTTTTGTTTCATTAGTAATTATTGTAACGCAAGTATTGTAGAATAGTGTAAATTGTCAATTGTAATGTTTTGTAATCTGAACTACTGTAATTATTGTAAAGCAGTTTTATTTTGTTACAATAAACTATAAAGTTGTTGGGAAAAAAAAAAAAAAAAAAAAAAAAAAAAAAACTTCGACATTTAGCTACAATAAGGAGATTTCTATCTTATCAACACTTTGAAATACTTATACATGCGTTTGTGACTTCTAGACTTGATTATTGTAATTCGCTACTATCCGGACTGCCACAAAACCTCGTTCAAAAACTTCAATATGTACAGAACTCTGCTGCCCGTTTACTATCATTCACTCAGAAGACTGAACATATTACTCCGATACTTAAAGAACTCCACTGGTTGCCTGTTGCTGTCAGAATTGAATTTAAGATCCTAGTACTAGTTTTTAAGGCATACCACGGCATTGCGCCACTCTATATATCTGACATGATCACTAAATATGAACCGACCAGGTCTTTACGCTCTTCCTCCAGAAGACTCCTCGTTGTCCCGCGGTACAACCTTAAGACATACGGAAGAAGAGCTTTTTCTGTGAATGGTCCTATGTTATGGAACAGCCTTCTTAACAATATTAGAGAAACTGAATCTTTAAGCACCTTTAAGAAGCAGATCAAAACATTTCTTTTTAAACGTTCTTTTTAAGAAGCATTTTAACTCTTTTATTCTTGTTGAATTATTTTTCTTTTAAATATTTATCTTGATTAGTTATTCATATTATAGTCTTTTGTATATTTTAGGTATTACTGTGATCTATTATTTTCATGTAATATTATCATATATTTTATACCTATTATCATTGTAAAGCGTTATTGGTTTCTTAGTAGAAATAACGCTATATAAATAAAGATTATTATTATTAAATCTCGATAGCAATTTTAACAAGGAATTTTCCTGTAACTGCCATAATGATCATTAACAAAAATCTCAAATACAACAAGAATAACAAATTCTGTAAGTTAGGCGAAGGCAAATGACAAAGGTAAAAGTCACCAGCCTAACCAAGCTGCGATTATACCAAATATAGCAAAAGTGACAAGGAATTTTCTTGCAACTGAGTGGGGGCCAGTTCTACAGTATAGTTGCAAGCAGATATACATGTACATATACTGTATATATATATTTTTATGGGTCGTCGTTTTATGAGTACCTTGGCGTGCATCTGGACCCTACACTTAGTCTAGACACACTTTTATAAATCATACAAGAAAGCAGCAGGAGGAGTGAATTTATTACGGCGAATCTGTGCTAACATTGACACCTTTAGTGCTGAACAAATCTACAGAACAATGACATGTCTATTTTCACTTACTGTGGCCAAAACACGCTTGGTTGGTCTGAGACACGCAGGTACCAAATCAGAAATTTGGAACAACGAAGCCAAAGAACTATTCTGCCTAATTCCAAATGTCTAAGCTGTGAACTCCGCCTACCCACA
>JAEMWC010000326.1:177500-310000 GCA_016490735.1 Pachyseris speciosa
CACTTTTTTCTTTGGTTAAGTGAGGTAGCTGTTGGATTACTTAGTGAAATGGTTTTCTAATAAGTTTCTTACTTTACATGTTGTACCATTCCAGTTTAAAAATATGTTAGGTCTGGTCAAACAGCTGGTATTTTGACTTCCTTTATTCCAGACATGTGATGTACTTATATAAGGACCCCAAATCAGCTTAAGGTGATTACAAATCACATGGTTGTTCTTGACATATTCATTTAAAACTCTGGCCAATTTATACAACACAAATTTTATTGACACTCCCTGAAAAGGGCTTTTCGATGACAATTTTATATATATACACTTAAATAGAATGAAACAATAACATTAATTTTATTTTCTTAAATTTACCATAAGAAGAGAAGAATAAATAAAAGTAAATAAGGGCTATGGTAGAAACTGACAATAACAACTTATGGGATAAATAATAAGATAACAGCTTCTTTATTTTATATTCTATTTTGGAAGAAAAAGGTTGTGGTGGGTTTCACCTCAATAGTCAGGCAAATGTTTTGGTACACAAAATCCATCACTAAGCTTGTTTTAAAATCAGTTCGGTGTTTAACTGGATGATATGCTATCAATATCTCCTGTTTCCAGCTCTGAAAAATTAGTTCTGAATAAGGTATGCCACTAAGCTGATCATTGGGCTCCAAGTAACAGAGGAATCTTTGATTTAAAATCTTACCAAGTTGCCCACTGAACCTGTGACCTTGTGATACCGGTGCGATGCTCTAACCAACTGAGCTATGAAGTCACTGACGTTGGGAGCAGGTCAATTGTGGGTTCATATGTTGCTTCTTTTCGCAATTACATAAATTGCGCTCACAACTGCGAGGATCATTCTTCATTTGATTTCATTTCTGCAGGTCATATATTATTTGTTTCACATTTCATTTAGACACATTCCTTCAACAGGTTCAAACCCTGTTGAAGTCCTGAATTTTTTCAGGCTTCTTTTTGCAATTACATAAATTGTGTTCACAACTGCAAGGATCATTCTTCATTTAATTTCATTTCCGCAGTTCATATATGATTTATTTCTTATTTCATTTACACTCATTCCTTTCACGGGAACATATGAACCCACAATTGACCTGCTCCCAACGTCAGCGGCTGCATAGCTCAGTTGGTTAGAGCATCGCATCGGTATCGCAAGGTATTTTTCAGGCTTCTTTTTGCAATTACATAAATTGCGTTCACAACTGCGAGGATCATTCTTCATTTGATATTGATATTGATATTGACACTGACACTGACACTGACACTGACACTGAGGGAACCCAATATGCCAAGGCCAGTTTCAGTTGGGCCCTCAATGAAACGTCAGAAGTGTTGGAGACTTAAACAAAGAAACTGTGGTTTTTACGTCAAGTACCGGACACGGATGGCGTAAACCAAAAGTCAAAGAACAAAAATATGAAACAATACCTTATCAGGACTTCTTACCCTTGACAGAACACAATGTTTTCTGTGTTTTATGTCATCTGCGTCCGGTCCACAAAATAATAACGGACTTGAATGCTATGCATGAACACCTTACTTGACTGTGAGATTTTAAGTGGCTTGTGTGATGTTTCATTTGAATCCTTGTAACCTCTTTGATTTCACCCATGTTACCCTTGACTAAACTATTGCCATGAAGCAGTTTTCTTGTTTGCAGCAAATGGGCAGTTAGACATTTGTCCCACTGTGAAAAAGGTGCCTTCTGTGCTTGTCTTTCATAAAATGTGAATATTTTCATCATGTTGATCCAGCTTTTCCTTAAAACTGAAAACAAAATGTTCTCGATGTTAGTGGAATTCATTATGTTGTGGTAACAACTTAAAACAAATGCTATAGTGCTGGTTAACAAAGGTTTAAGCAAAAGTCAAGGGATGGTAACTGCACATTTAGTCGATGTGTGTATGGCTGCTAAACTTTGGAAAACTCCCCGTCTGATTTCCCAACCTATTTGTAATAACTGTTTTGCAGTTAAGCCAGCAGTCAAGTATTGTTTTCCTTAAAAGCATGCAAACAGGATCACTGTGAAAATGATATTAGTGGAGGTGAGGTTTGATCTGACATTGTTTTGATGCACACCTCAGTGTCATTCATATAGAAATGTCAACTAGCCACCATAACGATAAGGATTAACATATGAAAAGCAGTGCTATTTGCAGTAAAAAATCCACTCTAGCCTAACATTCACCCATGAATAAGCTCACAACTGCAGAATGGTATCAGTTGTCCATTTTAAAGTTGCGTGTTCAGGGACCTGGGTTTTTGAGTTGGAGTGGGCCTGGATGTGACCTTCTTTTGATACATACCTCCCTGTCTTTCTCATGTAAATATTGACTAGTTAGCATAAGAATAACTTGATTTACATGAGAAAAGCAGAGAGGTTTATATCAAAATAAGTTCATAGGCCAGGTCTCTGAGGATTCAATTGTAAACAGGATTATTCAATGACACCACCATGTGTAAGATTCATTCCCAAGACACGACTTTCTAAGGTTTTCAACTCCCATTGCGAGTCGCACTGCTATGTTTCTGACATGGTTATGTCAGGAGCCCATAAATAGGAGCTTCACTCACTCATACAAGCCCCTTGAGTCAACCTTTGCGCGTATCTTTTCTATTTTTAGAACGCTGTAGGTTTCTAAATTTGCACGCACTGTTTAGAATGCCCAAGAGAAGGATCGGGACAACGCGTTCCCCACCTTTAGCCATTTTATTACGGATGCTTGTGTGCGGAATTTACTGGAAACAGATTTTCCCAGTAAATTGGAGCCTCCTGCAGAAAAAGCAGTTCTAAAAATAGAAAGATACGCGCAAACGTTGACTCAAGGAAACAGTGCATATGGAGGCTCCTATTCATGTGCTCCTGGTCATGTGTATTTGTCTCAATAAATAAATTTTCCTAAACTGTCCTTGTCATCTTTGTCTCCTGACCAAAATCTGTTGGAAAATTCGTATTGAAAATATAAAAATCACTATAGTGTATTATTTCAGAAATCTTTAATTTCTCAAGAGATTATTTTCGTATCGTCTCGCCTTTAAAGTTTTTCTGATTAGAAAGTCTGCTTGGAATGAAAGCTCTTCCTACGTTCTGTAAGATATTCGGGAGAAATTTGCAATTAAAATTTTTCCTTACTGAGCAGCAACTTATCTGTTGTGACGAAATTTTTTGGATGTAAGATCTGACAATTTGTTCTAAGTGTTTCTCTTATGGTTTGGCCCATTCCAAAAGGTTGTAATTGCTAAAGAACATTACCACACGATTATCAAACTTCTCAAGCATTCTAAAACACTCCTTTCCTTTTACTCTACCGAGCCGAAAATCGTACAAAATGCATTTCATCTTTTGCTGCCTAATCTCAATATGTAGAAGTTACCAAGTTTTGTCTTTCTTGAGAAGAAACATCTTTACCGGTGAAAAAATTAGTTGTAATTTTTCACAAAGCGCCATCCTTTTTGCATATTTTTGGGCATAATGTCATCACATCTGTTGTTCATACTAGTATTTTTTTCTAAATCAGAAAAAAGTCAATGAAAACGAACCGGCTATCGAGATGTGTAAGATACTGCAATATCGTCTATATGCCTAAATGTTTTTCCCCATCCAAACGCACAAGGTTGCTGAATTCGAAACCGTTTCCCCTTGCATTTTGAGAATCATTAAGTTTAAAGTAAAATCCTTCGAGAATATCATTTCGTCCAATTGAACGTTTATCTTTTCTACTTGGTCTTCGTTACAAGAAACTAATATAATTGCAAAATTTAACTTCTTCGAAAACATTTATTTTTCCGGATTATCTCAAACGTCGTTTTTAGAGCGAGATCTATTCTATATTTTGAAACTGCGTCTCTACGGGAAATATCCAAAACAAAACTCGCAAAAATAAATCGTACCAGAAAAATCAGGTTGTCTAATTAATCTTTTTTTTTTTTTTTTTTTTATAAAAAACCAATTCAGTGTCAAATTTATTTTCTGCAAAACAGTTCATTTTTGTGGATTATTTCAAAACGTCAAATTTGGCCCGAGATCAAGATTGCGAGAATGCATTTCCACAGGGAATAATATCCAAATCGAAACTCAAGATTAAAATTGCTCTACAAAATATGAGTACTTTATTAAAAAAAACTCTCCTATCGATCTTTATGACAAACTATTAGATTTAGTCACCAAATTAATTGCATATATATTTCTTCCAAAACAGCGCGAGTTTTAGATTGCGAATTGAATACCTGTTCTTCTAACTCTGATTCATGGGCTCCTGTTGGCTACTGATTTGGTCGCGAAATTCAATCGCCCTACACAGTTCAATATTCGAATTATATCAAAAACGCCATATTTGGCGCGTGATCAGCTTAGCTGGTGCAGATCGCGAAAACAGAACTCGAAAGGAAATAATATTGTAATCTAAAATGAAAATCACAAAAATGCTAAGCTTTCAAGCTTTCGCTCGACAACTTTACAGTTTAGTTCCTGTTCATGAAAGACGGATTTCGATAAATTTAGTCAAAAGCTTTATAAGATGATTGAACATCTATGTTTTTACTCTAGGCAAAGGTTTCTCATAACGCCAAGAAAACTAAACGAAAGCTACAAACTAAACTGATGCGGGTTTCAGCGTGCCTTTTTGATTCCGTTGAGCACCTTAAGTAAAAACTGTATTGCCGATGGCATTCGGAGCCGAAGGCTGGATGGCGTTTCTCAAGACTGCCGAAGAATTTTCAAGCCCTAGAAGTTCTTTGATTTTTGGAACCTGTTTGTGCGAAATAGCCCAATTTCTTATTTGTTTATCTTGTAAAATTGTCAACGTTTTTGCTTTCAATAATTATAATTTTAATTTATGATAATGAACACTGTTAAGTTCACGTAAAACAGAGTTAAAATAATTCCGCTAGCTCGAACGTGTTTTCGACAGTTTTGAGAAATTCACCCAAAATTAACCCCGAGTAAAATGGTCTAAAATGCTTGTACCCACGTTTAAGTTATATGAAAGTGTTCGTTTTGGTCTTTTTGCTTCTTCGAAAATTGTTCTTTCCTTTTTCCTGGCTTGAAAAGAACTCTTCTTAACTTTGTGCATGAGCGACGTTGAATTAACCTCTCGTGATTTCCACTCTTTACCCACAGTCCTTTCGTGGCAATAGCCGGCTCGCAATTCAAGCTGAAACAGAATAAGCAATATTAAATTTATTGCAATAACTTGTCTTGATTATGTCTGCTTCAACTAACTAAGCGTCAAACGAAAGATTTCATTTAAAATATGATTAACGTTTACACAAATTCAGTTCACTTTCTCAAGATTAAAAAATTTGATCAAGCCTTCCCTCTAATTTAGTTTTAGAATCAAACCACTGAGGAAACAAACTAATATTTTAGAAAGCGATCTCTGATTAAGTGGGTGCGAAATGTCACTCATCAGTCAAATGAAAATTTGAGCAAAAACCCCCGAGACAATTATTATTGTCTCGGAAAAACGAAAACCAGCTAGAAATTCCCAATAAGCAAACACTACATTACTGCAACATATCATACTTTGATAAATATCTGTGGTCGTTCTCAATCACATGAAATTCATATAACCCTTAAATTTGTCAACAAAAAGTCGAGAAAACGTTTTTCCTTTTTACAAGTCCAGTCTTCTTTTATAAACGTTCCTTGAAAGCTAAGGTTTTCGGTTTCATATTTTTTCGTTATGTGTTTGTTTCTTAAGTCCCCAGAAGGAGGGTAGGGTAGCGATATGATCTGCGGGTACACCTGGAGTAGTCACCCGATTAATCCTAGTTATCGATAAAATCTGAGATTCATATACTCTCTCAATTACTGGTTCTGAGGGAAACAAAACTGATTTATGATCGCGACTGTTGGGGAACGACAAATCTAACCGTTTCCCTCATGACCAGTAATTGAGTGTATTTGTTTTTCAGCTGGAGTTTCAAAAACTTAGCTATCTCGAGATCTCGGCAGGCGGGCCGGCCCGCCTTCTCACATAAACAGAACCAAAATTTTATGAAAAAATAAGGCATGAGCCAAGCCAGGTCGGGAAAGCGGGCCAGCCCGCCTAACAGGGCTGGAAAACTTGATATAAACACCACGGAATAGAATATTTCACACCGATAACAAAACGAGCGCAAGTAAACTCCAGCTGTATAACATTTACGATTGTGATCGACAAAAAAAACGAAGGAAAAAAAGCTTGAGTTCGACTGTTATCGAATAATGACGAGATTGATTTGTCGATTGTTATCGATTGATGTCTATTGCTATCGGTACAGCTCTAAATAGCTAGCCACCTAAGATAGATATTGACATTATCTAATCGTTCAAACATTATACTGCAAAATTGATTCAGATCATATCATTTTCAAGTGTCTGTAGAATCAATGCTTATAAGCTTTATCTGAAAAAATATCTCGTTTGTCATCGATGGGGTTTTGCCTATAGATAACAATCGACAAATACTTTTCTCTACACGTTTTATTGTCGTCTATTTTAGATAACAATGAAAAAATCATTCCGATAGTATTGATTTCTTTTCGAAATCGATTTCTATCGAATGACTACGCCAGGATGGGATGTTTAACAAATCGAATGTGGTTTAGCGTTGTCTATACTCTTATCGACAACGATACAGTGACGATATTCGTCATCACAGTGGTCAAAATGTTGTGGACTCACGAGGCGCAGCCGAGTGAGTCCACAACAAATTTTGACCACTGTGATGATGAATATCGTTGTGGATAAGAGTATAGACAACGCTAAACCACATTCGATTTGTTTTTTACCACAATGTCAGCGTCAAAGAAAATGCTAATTTCAGAGCGCGAGCTGAAAACAGGCATTGCGCGACACGTTGACGCGAGCAGCGTTGTCTAGACTCTTATCGACAACGGCAAATTAGCCAATAAGATTGCGAGATTACCAGCAATTGTGGTAAAAAAATAAATAGAACAGTTTTTCATTTTTCCAAACTGATGTTTTTGTCTGAGGTTTGTGTGTAAGTTATAAATTACCATTCAGGCTCCCCCAACCACCCCGGCGCACAATAGGCCCTCCCCGCAAAAAAATCTTAACAAATTGTACAAAACGGAAAAGTGGCATTTTTTTCAGTTGATTGATTGATGAGTGACACTTAGGTGTTTCTTATTGTTTTTGTTGAGCGAGTTGAAAATTGATTTGGGAGAATGAATGGAAGCAAATAAGCATAACTAAACCGGTAATTTTCTCTTCAAAAAAAGACTAAATCTCTACAGGGATGGACAAAATAGCTAAATCACGGTAATTTTGTTCCAAATTTGAACTTATATATGTTGGAAAATGCAACAGTAAAATATTATCAACAAACTAATCGCTTGAAATCGATATTTTTTCCTATTCCGTAAATTTGGTAGCAGGAGAAGACGGCCAATGACTTGCTAAAAAGATTAGATACTTTTCTGCTTCACCATAGTTAGCATTACAATTGTTGCTAGACATGGTTGGCTCCACTCAAAACGTGTTTGAATGAGTTGAATAAAAACTACAAAAATAAATTTCCAGGTCTCTAAAAATTATCGAAAATAACTCTATTAGAAATCTACCGAAATGTAATGGCACAATCTAGATCTTTGATGGATATGATCATTTTAATTCTCAGGGCAAATCCTAAACTTTACAACTGAATTTTCAACAAAATGACTTCTGCACTTGTACTGAGCCAAGAAGCTTTCTCTTGACTGAGCCTAATTTGGGAGGAGAGCACCTGCAATTTTGATTTAATTTTCGGGCGACTGAAAATTGTGCCTTTTCCGAGTAGGTTCGGTACTATAATCTAACTGAATAACGGAAAGAAGTGAACAACAGTTGAACTTATCTTGATTATCTGACGCCGACTCGAATATTCTTGTGCTCAGTTTATACGTTCTCCACTCGTGGATCTTTCCCAACTTCTTTAATTTTAACCTGAAAACATAGAAAGAAAATCCAGGGATTAGTTTTTAAGGCAATTAGGTTTACCACGCAATACTGAAAACAGAGCAAGACCTCGGACTAAATTGTGTCATCTTAACGTGTATTCCTCATAGGAACAGAGATTGGGATATATGTTATGACAGACTAACTGTTCCAGGTATCATGAGGACAAACCGAGTGCAACATAGAAGACAAGACGAGAAGAACCTTATCTTCTAGCTACAGTCGAAGATTGCGGCCAAACATTTTTGAAGGCTCCATCCATGACTTAAGTCCATTCACTATATCTACAATCATCCGAAAAAAAAGAAAGAAATACCGCAAGTTATTAAATCCATGCACTCTGATCTGGAGAGGAGATGTCGCCGGCTCTTATCGATGAACGAGAATCTTGAGACTGATTCAATTTCATTTTCCTCTATGAAAGCAAAGAATCATGAAGGCTAGCCATAGCTTTTCCGGTAACGAGGCGCATAGACGGTCTCAGGGAAGGTTAAGAAGTTAATTCTGTGTAAATCCTGATTTAAAAACATGAGCCGAAAGGTACGTTGACTACGTTTTACCGAAAAAGCAAATCTTTCAAATAAACTGCCGGCTTGAACAAACTTAGTCGAAGTTCAAAGACCAACTAACCTGCAGGGTTTTAGATTCCCGAATTGGCGGACGTCAACAAGACAAGAAGCCAAAACGTTTAGTTTGAACTTGAACTTTTACAGCACACGTCGAACGACGTAAACTACATAAAGTAATGGGTGTGTCTGGTGACCCTTCTCTTTTTATATTCATGATGTCATCCATGATGAAAACTATTTTTGCTCACCTGGAGAGCCGTAATTAGCAAGTTAGCACAGTTCACTTGTCAGAAGCGTTGTGGGTTGCTTTATACCTTTGTCACATACTTGTACTGAGTGTGTTGTCGACAAAGCTCAGCTCCGGATGAAGTGGCCGAAATGCATTATACCTGACATAGGCCAATTTACACCATGTTGGCAAAACCTTTTTTTTTATATATATAATCTGCACGAATCGACACATTACTTTCATAGTAGATACATTTTACTGATAGGTATTCGACTAAAAGTAAATAATTGGAATGATATTTTCTGTGCCATTTTCAGTATCTAACACTTACAGGACAAGAGACTAATCAACAAACTAGTCAAGAACGCCTCCGAGACGAAGCCGATCGACACGCCTTATCGATGTGGACTAATTTACACCAACTTGGGAAATGCATTTTTTCTCGCAACATGTATAAATACACACATAGCTTTCCTTGGGGTAAACTTTACCCCCAAGGAAAGCTATGTGTTGATTTATACATGTTGCGAGAAAAAATGCATTTCCCAGGTTGGTGTAAATTAGCCCACATCGGTAAGGCGTGTCGGCTTCTGAGACATTTTACTTAATGATACTTCACAAATTAATGTGATCAAGTAAGCTGAAGCCACTCAAAAGGCACTAAGGCCACAAGGTAGCGGGCATTACCCCTTAAATCTACCAAAGCAAAGATTGAGCCCAAGCATTAGCAGCCATGGACAGCTGTTTCGGCCTTGTTAGGCCTCATCAGCATGGCATAGCTAATGCTCAGGCTCAAGTACCCACATATCAATAAAACAAGCAATGAAAACGTAAAGCTTGTGGGATGTGGCTGGAGTGACAAGGATACTTCACAAATTAATGTGATCAAGTAAGCTGAAGCCACTCAAAAGGTACTAAGGCCACAAGGTAGCGGGCATTACCCCTCAGTAAATCTACCAAAGCAAAGATTGAGCCCAAGCATTAGCAGCCATGGACAGCTGTTTCGGCCTTGTTAGGCCTCATCAGCATGGCATAGCTAATGCTCAGGCTGCTAATGCTTGGGCTCAATCTTTGCTTTGGTAGATTTAAGGGGTAATGCCCGCTACCTTGTGGCCTTAGTGCCTTTTGAGTGGCTTCAGCTTACTTGATCACATTAATTTGTGAAGTATCCTTGTCACTCCAGCCACATCCCACAAGCTTTACGTTTTCATTGCTTATTTTACTTAATGCATTTCCCAAGTTGGCGTATTCAGCTAGAAATGAATAATTGGCGTGTTAGTTTCAATGGTTGCATTTTTGGCAACACTTCTAGGACAAGAGACTAATCGGCTTCTGAGACATTTTACTTAATGCATTTCCCAAGTTGGCGTATTCAGCTAGAAATGAATAATTGGCGTGTTATTTTTGGTTGCATTTTTGGCAACACTTCTAGGACAAGAGACTAATCAGAAGGGTATTAACCGAGGGTGGAATTCAAGGAGAGAGTGAGAGAGAGAGAGAGGAAATTTTAAGTTAGGTTGCCAGCAAGCATCAGGTATACTGTGACACAAGTTTTTTTACTCTTTTTGCGAACACACAGAGTTTAAATATGCCGTGGCGACAGGACCCGTTTGGACTGGATCATGATGAGAGCTTTCTGGGAGTCCTAACGACTGAAAGACACTCATCAACGGTACGTACCCATTCAGTCATTTCCTACCGCATTCTCATGGTAAGACGTAAACTAAACTACCACTAAATTCTCTTCAATTTGATACGCCAACTTCACCGCGAAACGGATCAGATTCAAAACGAAAATACTTGTTTATCACCGGAACAGAAGGATAAGATTGTCTTATAGTTACAATCAAATTTTGCGTTGACCGAACCTTACCGAAAAAATTCAGATTAAGTACACCTGAAATTAAACATGCGACGATTGGCTACATCCTGCAAGCCAAACGCAGACTGTCTGCGATCATGAACCTGACTCAGTGTGTGTTCAAGTTTGCAGAGGGAAACGGTGACTTAATTTATTGGAATAAAAACCGTTTGAAAATAATCTACGTTGTAGGCTACGTGTTACTGCGAGGTTAGTGGGGTTTTGAAAGTGATTACGTATACCTAACGATAAAATCATCAGAGACAGTAGTTAACGTAAGAACGTGATTTTTCAGTATACACTCCTTTTTATAAGAACGTCTAATTTTCAGGGTGCTGACGCTGAACGCTCTTATTTTTTCACATTTGAGCCTGCATGTTCTGTCAGGAGCTCCTGTTCGATGCACTGTTTTCCCTTTACCAGCCTATTTAGATTGCTATGAAATAAATATAGAGCTAAATAACTAAATACTCACTCCCGATCCTCATACGTCGACACAATAATGTCTATTAAATACAAGAGTTTTGGCGAAACTGCAACCTCTGTGTCGTCGTGGGCTCAAGAAGAAAATTTTTAAAGATGGCGGACGGCACAAGCGTTTTGGACAAATACGTGACTGTATTGTTCCTTAAATGTAATAAATAAGTTTACAAGTCGACCTGATGAAAGGAAGTGAACAAAGGCAGTGTATGTTTATAGTTTTAGCCATTTCCTAGTAAGGTTGTCTTCGTTTAGCAGTCTCTATTTGACATATCGTCGACGTTGCATATATTTGGAGTGAATTTTGAACTCTTTTCCTTAAAAAAAAAAATAAAATAAACACAGTACTTCGCATAACAGTTAACTGTTCTTCCAACATCTGTTCGCGTCATTGAATCAAAGGAAAATAACCTCGTGCATTTTACACAAGTGCACGTGATGTAACGAAGATGTGATAAGATCGCAGTTGTCAGATGATAGCAACTACATGTTTACGCCTTAGAGTCAAAACTGGGTGACGTAGATGGTGAAACAGTTGAGCATAAGACTGATCAAGGAGCAGGCTCTTCCAAGGTACGGTTGAATGTTTGGATCAAATGAGAGAAATGAATATGAGTAATGGATGTGGTAAAGAGCTAAGCATTAAACCAAGTGATAGCTTCATACATGATCAAGATGCTGGCACTGCAAGCATGAACAGCACCTGTTCAAATGCAGGTGATGAATGTGATGAGAGTTTGGATGTTGGACCAGGTGACTGTGCCGTTGATCAAGGTGCATGTTTAACTTTGAGGAAACCATTGCATCAAAGTAGCTCTGAGATCGCCAACACAAGCTTAATTCCCAAAGAAGTGAATGACAATGAATGTGAAGACCTTGATGTTGGGTCAGATGACTTTTCCAATGTGGGTAATCAGCATTCTGACTTACCTTCAAGGAAAACTGAAGACTTGCATGACAAAGTCACTGAGTCAGAAACAACTAAGCAACCAAAAATGGTAAATCAAGCTGCTGAAAAGAAAGGTTATGGTTTTGAAAAGGATCCCCCTTCTTTAAATGTTAACACATTTCATGACCAGCTGATGGATGATAATAAAGACGATGATGAGGATGGTTATTACAATCGGTTCTACTTTGAGTCAGATCACCTGGCACTAAAAGACAACAAACAGTAAGTAATGTTGCCATAGAGGTAATTTTTATTGTGGTTAAAAAAAAGCAAGTAACGCTAAAAAAAAATTGGAGTTGCTTTTCTATTTAACATTTTACCAAAACTGATTATTCTTGTTTTAAAACGCCACTTTTTTGTCGCTGAAATTTTATAAGTTTCACCACACCATGTTAGTCTTAAATGCATTTCCAGCCATTTCAGAGGACTTTAATTTAAGCATGTCCCCGGACCCCCCAAGTTCACTCACGTTCCAAGGGAACCCCCTCCCCATTGCAAACTTGCTGCACGGGCCCTGAAAGAGGTTATATTAAACGAAGCAGGTTATGGTCTACCCGTCTGAGTGCTGTGGCCCAATGGGCTTTGCAGTAATGCTGTTACTATGGAGGAGTGACGGACAAATCGTTATGGCATCAAAGCCAAGGGAAAAGACAACAACAACAACAACAACAATCTTTATTTTCGTGCCCGGAAATTACACAGTGTAGACAAATACAAGAGATAAAAAATTACAATAGAAAAGAGCACAGCCACTTAGAAATAGCAAAGCTAATCGAGCTAAGTGGCTGGGCCAAGCGGAAAAAAATTTGCTAATACACTTACTGAACATAGAGCAATAGACAGGATTACGTTTACACACACACACGTACACACAAATAACAATAGACAAGGGATGTGTACACACGAGAACTGGAAAATAAAGTACATTAATGAACCAGTCAGTAGTTGGAGATAAGTGATTCTTTTATGCTGATCTTAAAACAAGTACGACTTTTAGATTTTAGTGAGTCTTCAATGGAATTCCAGACTTTAACTCCAGAGAAACGAATGTTAAATTTGCCATAATTGGTCCTCGCTTTGGCCAGATAGTATGAAATCTTACTTGCCAGTCTGGTTAGATATTGATGCACTTTGTTGATACTCATAAAGAAATCGTTAAAAATTAAGGGCAGTCTGTTGGAGTAATAGTCATACATGAATAAAGCACAATACAAGTATAATAAGTCACTTAGTTTAAGTAGTTTTAATTTCCGAAAGAGTGGACTAGAGTGGCAATTATATTCTGAGAATGTTATTATTCTGACGGCTCTTTTTTGCAAGGTGATAAGAGGTAAGAGAGTTGTTTGATATGTAGTCCCCCAGGTTATTAGACTATAAGTCAGGAAAGGATATATAAGTGAGTAATACAGCTGTACAAGGACCACATCAGTCACAGAATACCTTATCTTAGATAGTATGCCAATACATCTCTTAATCTTTTTTGAAATATGTAAAATGTGATACTTCCAACTGAGATGTGAATCAATGATGAGACCCAAGTACTTAATAAATTTCTCTTGTGCAATCTCCCTATTATCAATTGTCAATTTGACTAAGTGACCTTTGACCTTTTGAGGGGGATGGAAAATAATGAAATTTGTCTTATCTATATTTAATGAAACCTTATTCGCCGTAAGCCAGTCAGAGACCATTTTCAGATTATAATTAACAATGGACTCGAGTTCTGCTAACTTAGAATTAGAGTAAAATAGATTTGTATCATCTGCGAAAATGTGAAAGTCAAAGACATTGCTGCACTTACTGAAATCATTGATATATAGGAGAAATAGAAGAGGGCCTAGCACAGAACCCTGTGGGACACCATGAGTAATTAGGGTGTCTTCTAATTTAATACTACCTATAGTAACATACTGCCTCCTATTGCTTAAATAGGAAGCAAACCAGTCATTAGCAATACCACGGATTCCATAGTGGCTTAATTTCTTTAATAATATGTTATGATCAACAGTATCAAAAGCCTTAGAGAAAAGGGAAAAGGGAAGCCAAAAGCCTATATTAAGCTACCGGTAATAAGCTTATATGGTTAATAAGGCTATAAACCTTAGCATGAGCTTTTCCTTGTTGTCACACCGTTGGGGATGGGAAGCAGATTCTTTGAAGGGAATTATTCCCTTATCCCAAATTTTGTAAACATCTGTTTATTTGTGCATGGTTTATTGAGTGACAAAGATACATAAGAAGGAAACATCACCTAGGTAGATGTAGTTGATGAAAAGTGTTAGGCCTGTCCACAAGTTGCTGGCAACTTTTCAATCAACTTTCAACTTTAAATTTTCTGGATTCCGGATTCCATGTTTTAGGTAAACCTGTTTTGAATCAAGAACATTATTGTGAGTTGTTGCTTTCAATTACCATAGTTTTGTGCAGAGGTCTATACAGTCAAATATTTCCTAGGTGCAGATTCCTTTTAGGAAACTTCCTCAGTATCAATTTGTTGTTCAGTGAAAATTGGTGCTGACTTTAATGAGTACTTTAACAGTTGACTCAAGGTGTTGTCTTTTCAGCTATCACCTACTTTTGCAAACCTTGTTGGTGTTGGAATCACAAAGGACTCAAGCTGTTAAGGTAACAAAGATTCTTTAAACAAGATTTGTAAACGTTTGAACAAAACATTTTAAAATAAGAACTTAAGTGACTCTTAAGGGTGCAGACAGTGCAAAATAATCCTTAAAAAGATGAAAGCTTCTTGAAAGTATATATCGGCCCTGCTACATTAAGATAGCAGTATATTCAGTAAATAATATTTGATAATATTATTCCACTGGTATTTTTGCAAGGTCTCCGGAAAGATCATTGTGAATTCATGCTATCCTCTATTAGAAAGAAACAAAAGCTTGCTGAGACAATAAGTACTGCATGGGTATTTGGGAGTGAGATGTAATTGGCAATTTTGTGACCCCAGTGACTCCATACCAATCCTTTCTAATTTTAGCTTAGTTTTCACTGGTTGGATGATTTTCTATAATTTGTCCTTAGCTGATTGACTAAAATTAACGAAACCCATTATAATAATGGGCTATGAAAAACTATACAGTAAATGAGTGATTGCTTCACCTTCCTTTTATTTAAAACATTTAACAATAAAACTGATACATTCCTATTAGAAGCATTTGTGTAAACATGGTATGATGTTTTTCTCTTGTATCAAGAGTTGTATTGCTACATGTTTCAATAAAGCCCCTGTGAAAACGAATCATTGTGAAATGCTGCTAAACCGTACCTTGTTTGTTTGTTACAGGACCTTGACATTCTGTACGATCAGCAAGCTAAAGCTCTACAGGATCCCATTGGTTTTGTGGAAAAGATTCAAAATAATGTAATGTTTATAAAAGACAAGTTTTTTTGCAGTTTACTCTTGATTGAGGGAAGTTGATTTTGTCAGTTGCCATTCTTGCTCAATTTATGTGCAGTATCATTGAGTCATGTGTAAGCAACTCAAAGACCTGAGTCATAATAATAATAATAATAATAATAATAATAATAATAATAATAATAATACCAGTAATAATAATAATAATAATAATAATAATAATAATAATAATAATAATAATAATAATAATAACCTTTATTTACCCTCGGTAGTATTTATAGCACAAAGGCTAGTGGGGCTGAGCAAATACAGAAACAAATTCAAATTAAATCAACTGAACTGAAATCGAATGAAATCAAATCAAATGTTGGTTTTTGGGGAGAGGGGAAAACCGGAGTACCCGGAGAAAAACCTCTCGGAGCAGAGTAGAGAACCAACAAACTCAGCCCACTTATGACACCGAGTCCAGGAATTGAACCCGGGACACACTGGTGGAAGGCGAGTGCTCTCACCACTACGCCAACCTTGCTCCCCCTCAGAGTCAGAAGAGTCAGAGTCAGAAGACTCATACAACCATTCAACCTGTGTTTCTCAGCAACAAGCTCAAGCAAGAGCTGTCAAAATTCTAGAAAGAAGATTGTCGATTGTTTGTCAACAATGCTTAGTCTATAAATGTCAGTGTGATGTGGCATATAAAATTGGCTACACGTGCAGGCACTTGCAGTAATACTTGGTCAAATAAGGACACCAGTCATCTTCTGTTAATCGCTTCAGAGACAATCAACATAGAATTCCAAAAGAACTTGACAAGCAACCTTTTGTACTCAAGAAGTGCAGAAACAAACTTCATTGTCTAGGATGAATGTGTTAGTAGTTTATAAACAGATGTCCATTGCCCTGTTGTATCTTATATAGGAGCCTCTCAATCTCCCAAGTCATCAGAAGGTTGTCAAGCTACCTTCCATTCCATGGGAGGAGTATACAGTTTCACTGAGTGCAATAGACAGACAAAGATTGAGCAATCCACATCACACAAGAGCTGCTTCTTCACAAAACCTGACAAGAGGTTGGTTTTTATGGCCAAGTTAGAACTGAAAGGTGTCCTGCTTGAGTGGTGTGTTTACATGATTTGTACATCTCAAATTTATTAATAATTCATTCAGAGATATACTAATTATGATACTAATTATCATAACATTCAGTGAACTTTATTAATATATGAATGATTAGCTATTTGTTTTGGAAATACAGATAGCTCTAATCTAGATCAATTTTGGCTTGCACTTTGGCATGCTGGCACCAGAGGTAAAGTGGCACATGGGAAGCAAGGGTCTCATAATACAGTTAAAGGAATATAATACAATGTAGTGCAATATGGTATTTTATTATATAAACACCAATGAAGTACCAGGTAAGCTTTCTTCACATATGAAAAGGTCACCATTGCTATGGTTACATAAAACCTTGCACCTTTTGCAGCAAAAGTGGAATGGTTTGGTATTTCATTGGTGTTTATAAAATAAAAAGAACATTACATGGCTGCTTGGGGATAACAAATTTCTCTTGTGTTGAAAAATATTTCACCAGTGACAGCAGCGAACTAGTGAAATATTTGTCAACACTTGAAGAGAAATTTCATATCTCCTCACGTCCATGTAATGTCCTCTATTTATGTAATAGTATATGAGACACCAGGGCAAGGAAGGGTGTTTGACCAGATGTACAAACACCAAGAAGTGAGTTGGAAAAAACAAGGTGCTGCTGAGTTATTTTAACCAAATTTGAGGTGTTGGGATATGTGATGAAATGCTCTTTCGAGAGTTTGATGACTACATATAGTGTGGCTTCAGAAAAACCATGGATAATTCTGGAGAAATTAAAGGCAAACGTTCACAAACGTTTATGATAATTATTACATCATATACTCAAACCTCCTTCATGGTAGGGATTTCCTTTGTTTTTGGTTCATGAATTACCACTGTGGAAAACATCCTTATCTTAAAAGATAGATCACTTGACTAAGACTTGAGTTACACTTCACTTTGCCTTCTGAACCATAAAGCAACAACGAATGTTATTACTTCCATCTGGATGAGATGCTAGTTTCTTGCGAGGTGACATCCAATATTTTCGGTTTTCACTGGCACCCATTTATGTGTATGCACCTATAGACAGACGGGAAGGAGTAAAGTGTCTTGTCTGAGGGAACAACATGATACCTCCCAGTCCTTGATCAAAAGTGCGATGCCAGGGTTGTCATTAAGGGCTGGGGTCCGGGGATTTTCCCCGGCCAATTCTGGCCACTTTCGTAGAAAAACAGCATATTGACTATATGACAATGTGTGATAATGAATATATGACAACAGCTGGATTCCCCGTCTACTTTTTGCACATCCCTGCCTACATCAAAAGTTAGTGACAGCCCTAAACACCCTAACCAAAGCAATGCTAGACCACCAATGGTCCCTTATTCTTCTTAGGGAAAGTAAAGTGAGCCAAACACACAAGCTTGTGCAAAAAGGGAAGGGGTGTGATATGCACAGGAGGCAATTGTACAAGCACTGGCATGTTTTGATGGCTTTACCATCCCTAAGACAATCAAGGCACCAGTCTTAGTCTAAAACAACACTTGCCTTCACATACAATGTAAAACAGGTTATTTTTCTTTTCTTAAATTGTAAACAGCCAGTGAGACTGCAGCAAATGCCTCTGATGGAGCTGAAAACACATCAGTCTCTTCAGAGAGCAACGTGTACAGTGTGTTTGGAGGAGAGTTTGTAGCAAGCAAACGAGGAAAGCCACTGGACAGAGAAAGGTGGGTTTCCCTGTGCATATCTTACAGGCTAACCACCTGTCCTCGGGAAAACCTCATTCGGTTACTGAAACCAACAGTCGTGTGACTGTTAAACCTATGGTCCTGCTAGGAGCGGGAAGGACTGAGGTGGAATCACTCACGTGTTTAATATGAACCAACAAAACAACCAGCTCCCAGTTGGCTTGTTAGCTCAGTTGGTAGAGCACTGCACCGGGTTCAGCTTTATTTTCACTACTGTAGTGTTAATAACTGCGATGATCACTCTCATCTTCAAAATGTACACTATGACGTAAAATTTGAGTTATTCTGTGCATACTGCGTGCACATCTCGGGATTGCTCGACACACTAGGTTTCTGTATTTTACGGAATTAGCAGTTCGTGGTAATGGTAATAATAATAATAATAATAATAATAATAATAATAATAATAATAATAATAATAATAATAATTACTTTGTGTGAGTGTAGTCCTGAGAAGGACTGTTTGTGGTGACATTGACTGACGTTTCGACAACCTGAGAGGAAGTCATCATCAGAGTCAAGTGATTGGGGTAAGATGGTATAAGTACTCTGGTCGTAGATGTGATTGGTCAACGAAGTCGTGATGTTATTGGTTGTCTGTCAGTTAAGCCGTGATGTTATTGGCTGTGAAGACTGTAAACCGTGGTTGGTGCGTTTCGATCCGTCTTTTGTTAGTCAGTCAGTCTTACGTTCAAATTTCTGCCAGTCTCACCGATATAAGCGGCCTGACAGTCGCAGCATTCGATCTTGTAAACTGCTTCCTGTCTGTCCTTTGGTTCGTCTTTGTCCTTAACGTTCGTCAATAATTGTCGTAAAGTTGTGATGGCTCTGTCAGCGACACGGATATCGTAAGGTTGTAGTATCCGTGCAATGGTCTCAGAAGTTCCTTTGATGTATGGTATAGTCGCTGTAGTGACTGGTGTCGGGTCAGGGGCACCCAACGACAAGTTTCGGTAGATATCTGTTCGGTGGAGGGTAGTTCGCCTTGCGCTTTCGGTGTCGATTAAAGAGTGCACGTGGCCTAAAAGATTCGATATTGGGAAATATTAGCCCCTGAGGTTTTCGGAAAGGTCATAATTGATGTTTTGGCAGTCAAAAAAAAATAGTTCTCTAGGAAGTTCGTGGAAAGTTCTTTTCAGCTTGCATTTTCTCAAAGGAAGATTTTGTTCCCTAACATTTTCGGGCAATTAAAATTTCAGCGAGGGAATCCGAACAGATGAACTTCTTCTTGGTTATGAAAACATCGCTTTCAACAGACTTCAAACACCATAAGGCACTTAAAAATGCCTTTCTATAGCTGTTGGTTGATTTGGCTCGTTGGGTGCCCCTGTCGGGTTAGCGTTGGTAGCGTTTGGTTCTGTCCTGTAAGTGTTGCGTCTAACAAAGTCGCGGTTGTAGTTGTTCTTACTGAAAACGTTGTCTAAGTATCTGCGTTCGTCTGCTAAACTGTCGCTCGAGTCGCAAACTAGTTGCGCTCGTCTCGTTAAGGTCCGTATTGTCGTTGCTTTGTGTGAAGTAGGGTTGTAAGATGATTCGTCAAGTAGTCTGTCAGTGTGTGGGTTTTCTGTAAACTGTCGTCTGTAGTCTGTTGTTGTCACGGCTAACAAGGCAGTCTAGAAAAGGTATCTTACCATTTTCCTCGATCTCCTTGGTAAACTGTATGTGGGCGTTCTGTCTGTTGAGGTGTTCGTGAAAATCGTCGATTTCGTCTTTGTGTACAGCTGTGAAAGTGTCGTCGACGTAACGTAGCCAGAGCGGTAGCGTTCGTTCGTAAGTCGCAAGGGCTTGTTCCTCGATGTTTTGCATGACGATCTCTGCTACAACAACGGAAACTGGTGAGCCCATAGCTGTCCCGTGCAATTGTTTGTAGTGTTTGCTGTTGTACTGAAAGTAGGTAGACGTAAGGCAAAGGTTCAGTAAGTCCATTAAGTCGTCTGTTGGTAGTGGCAGTTGTAACGTGGAGTTGTTGATGGCGGTCTCAGTACAATCTAGAGCCAGTTGGAGTGGAATACTGGAATACTGGTCACTACAGCGACTATACCATACATCAAAGGAACTTCTGAGACCATTGCACGGATACTACAACCTTACGATATCCGTGTCGCTCACAGACCCATTATTACGACAATTATTGACGAACGTTAAGGACAAAGACGAACCAAAGGACAGACAGGGAGCAGTTTACAAGATCGAATGCTGCGACTGTCAGGCCACTTATATCGGTGAGACTGGCAGAAATTTGAAGGTAAGACTGACTGAACACAAACGAGCGACGAGAAATGGTGACATCAACAACAACATTGCTGAGCACCATTTACTGACAAACCACACAATCGACTGGGACTCTGCTAAATGCATTACCTACTGTACTAACTACCACCAACGGATCGCACTGGAAAGTTGGTTTACTAACTTAGAACAGACACCACTGAACCGTTGTCAACAGCTTCCCGCACCTTACAAACGACTTATTGACGATATCAACAACAGACAAACAATAGACACACCGACTAATTTGACTAACAATACACCTACGAACATTTGACTAACAAAAGACGGATCGAAACGCACCAACCACGGTTTACAGTCTTCACAGCCAATAACATCACGGCTTAACTGACAGACAACCAATAACATCACGACTTCGTTGACCAATCACATCAACGACCAGAGTACTTATACCATCTCCTGACGTTACCCCAATCACTTGACTCTGATGATGACTTCCGCTCAGGTTGTCGAAACGTCAGTCAATGTCATCACAGTCCTTCTCAGGACTACACTCACCCGGACGATCGTGCTTCACTTAGTTATGATGTGACTCCTGGGTTCAAACCATTTACAATAATTACTTTATTACTTTCCAAATTATGGCTTTTCAAAGTAATTACAATATTCAATAAAATATCTTAAACTATAGAACAATAAGAATTGATTAAAAATTTGAAATTTTCGAAGTAATTACAATATTCAATAAAATATCTAAAACTATAGAACAGTAAGAAATGGTATATAAATATTCGTATTCAGATTGAATATACCTCACAGCACTTATAATTCCTAATAATCTGTGGGACGTTTGAAGAACCCATAACGGATTTATATACCGCACATATCACTTAGTCTCATGGTGGTTTACAATTCCTCTGTGGGGTGAGGTCGGACCTCAGCCTGTTAAGGTGCCATTGGCAGACGCTATCAGTCCTTACTAGTCAACACATTGTGGCAATATCCATATATGGTCATAGCGCACTCAATATTCGTCGTGCGTACTCAACAGATATCCTGCGATATACGTAATTTTGTGTGTCGCGGAGAAAAATGGCCACTTTTCCACCTTTCTTTGCAATAAGAGCAGAAAATTTTGCTTTGCCATTAATGCGTTGAATAATAAAACAATTATCCTGCTCAATCTTGCGGAATATCGCCTGATGTTAGCCAACTCGGACTACGGCCTCGTCGGCTAAGTATCAGGCGATATTCCGCGCGATTTCGCAGGATAATTGTTCAATATTTTATCTCACCCACCCACCCAACCCACGCGTGAATGTGAAAGACAGATGAGAGATAGACCACCACACCGGGTACTACGTCCCCGACTCTTTTTCGATCAGTGTATGGGTTCTTTAACGTCCCACAGATTATTAGGAATAGGTGTTGTGAGGTGGGACCTACGGTTTATCTTCCTCATCCGAGAAGTAGTAGTATTAGCTAAGAGCACCCAAAAAGAAAATGGAGCGTCACCACGCATTTTTCAGAGATAATTAAGCTTCAATTTGGCAGTAACTTCCGTATAGTATTGTGTATGTCAAAACAAGGCAACTTCCGTATTCAGATTGCAGCAGATAATGCAAAAAACTGACGAATCTTATCAGCTAAGGTTTATGATTCTATTCCGCATGTCTAGTCTTCATAAATATGTACCTTGTGTGTACCACAGGCCGTCTATGTTCCTGGCCTGTTGGATGCTCACAGAATTTATTCCTAGCGATAAGGAGCATCAAAGGCAGCTGTATTAAAAGCTTAAGGATCCTCAGACCTGAAGGCGACAATATCAAAATGCATGTTCTTGTCACTGTTCGACGTACATTTCTTGTAGAGCTAGTTGAGAGAACTTGTCGAAAGATCAAGACATTTTATCTTCAGTTATTGTTTTCTTTATTCTAATGACCATTTTGTATGATTGAACAGCATTATTGTCAGTGTAAATTAGATGCCTGCCATTATTTCGGCTTCAGGGATTAATTGTCAGATAAGGCTCATCCAAGATTAGCTCACATTAAATAAGTTAAAAAGAACATAACTCACTCAACTGCCCATCCAGACCTTGCGTGCTGGTAGAGCGGTTTTCAATTGAGTGTCGTAAATCAAAACCAATGTAATTACTCTGACCAATCAGAACAGACGCAGTCAGCACAATGAGCCAATCAGAAATACGAAGCATGTAATAACTGACGCTACGCGCGGGAAAATGCGCGCGTTTAAGTCGCGATTGCTTTTGGTGTTGCTGAGTCACTGGTTGAGAAAGTGGCGCGAGTTTTGCCAACCAATCACAAAGCGAAGTACCGCAAAACCAAAGCAAACGAGGATTACTTTCGACACTCGATTGAAAACACGCTGCAAAGAAAGGTGATACAGCACGTGTCAGAAGCCCATCACCAGGAACGTACCTACAACTGCCCTATAGCAGAGATATCAGTGACGTCACCTATTGTTATTAATATGCCAACCAGAGAGCTATTGGCTGGTGAAACAAAGAATTCTTTTGTTTAACGTTTTGAACATTTAAATAACAAAAACAATTTTTGTAAACAAATATCTTCCCTATAATCCTTTCGCGGCGTTTTCAAAGACCAATTTATTTTTAGATTGAATTTTCCGCGAATACCAGACTCCCACAGGAGTCCCGATGACCAATCACAAATATCTGCACGTGCAGAGCCTTTGTTTTCGCTCATTAAACCGATTGTTTTGTGGTGCTCGCGTTGCTGTTGCCTTCCTCGTTGCTCTTTTTCGCGCGAAAAGATAGGCTGAAAATAGATCGGTTTGTAAAAATGCCGTGACAGGCTTATTATGGGAGTTGTACGCTCTGGATCCTACTGGTGGGCTCCTGCTGATGTAAAACCCTCGGCTTAATGAACGATTGAAAAGCTTCTACAAAAAAATATAGGATTTTGAAGTTGTTAAAAAAAATCATTAAAAATTCGCGTTTTGTTCAAATGGAAAAAATGTACGCAGACGTTCATTGGGTGATGTTCATATGAAAAATAATTAAAAAAAGTGGTTATGGGCACTTTAAACGAAAGTATTCGATCCTCAGAAAAATTATGAGTCAGGGTTAATTTCGTCCACTGCGTGAATAATTTGAACTTATTCATGATTTTGCTCTGATTTGCAGCTTGACTAGTGTCTTCAGTACGAGAGGAAGCGAAACCCGAAGCCGCCTCAGTGACGAGACGAAACCAGTCACATTCAATCAACCGTGGACCACTGAAGAGCAGGTATGGGTGGGCCAGGAGATCAAATTTGCGGGAGGCACACTCTGAAATCCAAAGAAATCACCCAGTTCAATCAGAACAGACGCAGCAACTCAATAAAACCGCTGTTTTGAGTAGCTGCGTAAGGCATCAAATGACCCCCCCCCCTCCCCCCCAAAGCAAAACAAAACAAAACAAAACAAAAACAACAACAACAACTACAACAACAACGCCGACAAGCAAACAAAATCAAGACATAGAACAAGTTATACTTCGACATTTTCATCGGGACGTTGGACGCGTAATGTTGCTTATCAGCCTCGGTTTCATTTTCAACCCAACGGAGCAATGAGAGTGCAAAGGAAAACCCGATCGGAGAAATCGTATGTGGACGAAGTCATGATTGCTTTCATTTTTGCTGCATGGAAACAGTTTAAAAGCGATAATTTCTCGGGATACTATACCGAGTTATAAAATGTGTCAGATTTCAGTCATTTTTTTTTCCTGTGCAGCAAAATGCACAATACAATTACGTTCCGGTGTTTGGATTGGCCAATGCACAATAGCAGGCACGTGGCAGTGTGTTCATTGGTTAAAGCAAACCACATAGTTTAAAGGTCGAAAGGCTAACATCACGCGACGGTTGTTTTCAAGTTATGCAAATTCGCGTATTTGAGTTGTGAAGCTAGATAGTTTAAGACAGCACAGTCTGTCCCCGTGAAAAGGTTTGCCGAATGTTAAGAAAAAGTTGGAAGCCTCGCACGTGTAGTGCTTATCGGCTAATCGATGTCACAAGTCGAATTCGAATGCTGTGACAGAAAAATTACAGATTTGCACAAAGTTGTTTTCGTAACGTGATACCTTCCATTTAATACGTGACCGCAAGCGAACACACAAGGTTAAATAATCCACTTCTTCCGCCGGGACAAATTTTCCTGCACATATCTTTGTAAAGTTGTGAAGCTAGATTTTAATACAGTACAGACTGTCCGCGTGAAAAGGTTTGCCGAATTTAAGACAAGGTTGGAAGCCTCGCACGTGCTGTAAGTATCGACTCGAATTAGAACGTTGTGACAGTTCTATATTTAGAAAATCGCAAAGTTGTTTTTGATGTAATTTGATCCGGATTATACCACAACTCAATCGCTGTGACAGTTCTATATTTAGAGACAAGTTTGCGAATTTTTAGTTTTCATGTGACGTCAGAAAACATTTCGATTTTTTTACCTTCATCAGGTAAATGACATTTTAAGCCAAGCAACACGCTTTGTTTTGAAAATAGAGCAGTTTGAATTTCAAGTTCTTTTTACAATGCGTGACATCTGGATTGCTTCTGAGAAACATGTCACATACACGGAAACAATTCGCCTTGTGTTTTCGAGTTTTGAATATCCAATATGTTAAGAGAAGTGTCTATGCGAATGTTTTCAAGCTTCACAGAGAGAAAAAACTCCAGATGTTGCCACTTAATTTAGAAGTAAACAGCAACAGCTTCATCAGGTAAATGACATTTTAAGCCAAGCAACACGCTTTGTTTTGAAAATCTCAAGTTCTTTTTACAATGCGTGACATCTGGACTCCTTCTGAGAAACATGTCACATACACGGAAATGATTCGCCTTGTGTTTTCGAGTTTTGAATATCCAATATGTTAAGAGAAGTGTCTATGCGAATGTTTCCAAGCTTCGCAGAGAGAAAAAACTCCAGATGTTGCCACTTAATTTAGAAGTAAACAACAACAACTGACGACGAATATGGATGGCAACTTTCAAAACAGTTAAACGAGCTTTGCTCGTACATGGACAAAAAGGCCTTATGTGAACCCAAAAGCAAACCACGAGCCGGATAGTTTCGAGAATCAGAAAGCGTGCGTTCGGCGTCTGGAGCACAAAAGTATCCCGAGTTAACGCTCATAGAGCGTCTAGTTTTATTGAATTGTTAGTGTGAGCTGCTCGACATATGTCGTGCATTACGCTGTTAGTGGAGAAGATGTCTTTTGCTTGAAGTCTAGATTAACTCATTGTTGGAAAATATTTGTAACTTTTATTTGACGTTTTTTTTTGGTTTGGAGCTTTGGCGGATAAAATAAATTTACCTTTCGCCATAAAAGAATGTAGAAGTGAAGTATATAAATGTTTAAAGGGGTTTGGTTTCCAAAGAAACTGTGGTACTGCGTCGGTGGGGAAGTAAAACACGAACATTTGGTTTATCAACGGAGTAGATAATGTAAATTGACCACCATAAAGCTGACGTTTCGAGCGTTAGCCCTTTTTGAATCTCTTAACGGTGGTCAATTTACGTTATCAACTCCGTTGATAAACCAAATTTTCTTCCATAAATTTTTGCCTACTGGTTTAAAGTTAATTTAGATTTAGAGTTTAAAGCGTGCGTTTTGTGAAGTGCAATTTTCATGCGCACTGAGAATCAGGTGCTTCGTCAATTGTCTAACCTTATCGCTCGTTAATTATACAGAAAAAATAGTTTCCGTTGCGCAAACTGGACTTACGATGACAATGCGAAAAAAAAAAGTGATAATTGACACGTGGTTTGAGTTCGCTTCTGTGAAATAAAACGTCATCCGCATTAAGGAACAAGTAACTCATTAACTAACTAAACGTTTTGATAGCTGACCATTAGTAACAGAAAAGAAGTCCCTCTTCCGCTAAGCGTGATTTAAAGCAGCCAATAGGTAAAGCGCCTGCTATCTAGAGCAAAATACATTGAGTCGAAAGAAGAGAAAGCCTACTTTCGCAAACGACAAACTTTTTTCCCATTTGTCGTGCAGACAGTATTGCTGTTAACAGCCGTCATTTTACTTGAATCGCAAAATGACAAACACTTCTTCGTCTACATCAACGAGCTCTTTGGAGACAAAAGCAAAATGTCATTATTTGAAGGGATTGGTGTGGCAAAAGTACTACCTAACAGATGAGACATATGGAAATCTCGTCGCACTAGCCAGTCTCCATTCGATTGCACTCGTACCGACCATTTTCTTTAACGTGGTGGTCATTTTAGCGGTGGTATCAAAGCGCCGATTGCAAACCACTTCACACATTTTGTTGGCGTGCCTAGCGGGAATAGACTTGTTTGGGGGAACTGCAGCTCAGTCCATAACCATCGCACTTCAAATAAGAAAAATCCTTGGCAACGGCACATTCTGTGACTTGGAAAAGGCTGTCATAGTTTCGATTATTGGAAGTGGTTTTGCCTCGGGTGGTCAAGTTGTGTTAGTAAGTATCGATCGATACATCGCTATAAAACACCCTTTGAGGTACCAGCAAATTGTTACTAGAAAGCGCGTGAAACATGCTGTTCTTCTGAATTTAGGTGTCGCTGCCGTTGTTACAATTAACGAAGCTGTGTTGGCTGCAATAGACAGTGGAACGAAACAATATTTAGCTTACAGTAACGCATCAGTTACGTTATTTGTGATCATCTGTTTCATGTACTTAGGGGTGATGTGTTACACTTATCGCTACATTTTCTCAGAAACAAGGCGTCAGATGAAACGACTCAAAAGCGAGCAAGTGTCCGATGAAGAAGCTAAAAGATTGAAGAAGCACAATAAAGCAGCCAGCACCCTAGCGCTCCTTCTGAGCGTGTTAGTACTGTCCTATCTTCCGACATTGATATTTTTTGTTGTGGAGGCTACTTCAGAAGATATTTTAGAACCGCCTTCTATGATCATCCTGTGGCGTTGGTTCGACAGTTTCGCCGCGTTGAGTTGCATTTTTCACCCTGTTATTTACTGCTGGCGTAGTAAGAAGTTACGGCAAGCTTTTCTAGAAATCCTCCATTTAAGACGGCCAGTGAACATTCCACCACCGATAGAAATGCAAGTGATCGAACAGCATCGATATGAAGTTCCGCGGACCAGGTCTGAAGCGTTCTTGAGAAATCTTGTAAAACCAGATCCAGTTTTGAGGTCAGTCGGTCAGGTGGAATCGGACTGAATCGTGTAGAGAGAGCCTGTAGCTCTCCAGGTCTGTGATTAGAGAATGAAACAATAGATGATACAGCTCAAACAATACCCCTAGCTCTGATCACAAAAGAAGCTGCAGGTCATAGGAACCCATGAAAATAGGAAGAACGTACAGGATTACTCATGTTGTACGCCACAAAAAGTGATTAAAACGAACTTGCAGTCATTCCGATGATTGAGGCGTGTAACTAAGGGAGTGTTTGCGATAAATGTTTGGCAACCTGTTTGGAAAAAATAACGCTTTGGGACTTATGTTCATTGAATTGGGAGCAATGTGTTTGATCTTATCTCGTATGTATTTCCATAGCAACGCCTTATAAAGTTATGAGAAATCGCTATGTTTGATTCCCAAATTCGTGGAGTTGAGCGAGATCTGTTGTTTGCCCTCTGTCTTAAGATGTTTTTACTGAAGATCTTGTAATGTGGAACTGAACCAGGTGATGAGGTTTTGTCAGGCTTCTCATCGCCCATTTGGAACAATATTGTGACGAACCTGCCTGACAACAAATTGGAAAACTCTTCTGTTCAGGTTTTAATGGGCGCCACTTATGTTTCGCTGATTGCTTATCTTTTTGTCCTCCCATATTGTTTCTTTCATTCAAACTAGAGTGCAGATTGGAGTCTTATCTGTAACTTCATTAGTTACTATTCGATACTCCTTTAGAGAGGTTTTCAATTAAATTTCGAAAGCAATTCTTGTCCCATTTTGGCTTGGCTATACTTTGGTCTCTTATCGGCGGGCAGAACTGGCGCCACATTCTCACATTTATGAGAAACAGGCATTTACCCACGCCTATCGCTGACTACAGACGCTACATGCAATTCTCCTGCTGCGATTGGCTACCCGCGAGGTCAAGATGGAGCCATCTTGACCGCTCGGGATAGCCCGTTCGTCCCGCGTTTTACTGTCTTTTAATAGCGTCCTTTGAGTCATATAATAAATCTTAACCAAGCTTGTTCGGTCAAGATGGTGTGATATTGACCAAGTTCTTTTTTTGCGTGTGCATGGACCTCGACTTCGTCTCGGTCCATAAACACGCAAAAAAAGAACGAGGCCAATATCCCGCCATCTTGACCTCACGCTTGGCCAATAACCCATATATATATAAACAATAACATCTGGCCAAATTTAATAAACTCAGAGTTTTTCACTGCCAACGTTGTCATTGAGGGCAGTTCTTAAGTTTCTTATTAATATAACGTCTCTTTTATTTTACAATGTAAATCAGATCGTCCATCTGCTAAAACGTCTAAGGCATTGAGCAAACTAACAAGTACGACATCAAATACACCAAAATACCTTGACGACAGCAAACACGGAAAAAAAAAGGAAAATACGAGAGCAAAAATAAAGCCAAAGTACGACAGCAAACGTAGAACAAAATACGACAGCAAAATGCCTCGGCAACAGCAAAATAACAATTGCATTTCAAACTCAATATTATTTCTTTACGCGTTACTTTCATTCGTTGGAGAAATAATTGAATGCTGGCATTCATGTCACTTATCTAAATCCCTGCGGCATACGGTTTTGATGCTGTCCAAAAAAACTCGCAGTATGTGTTTTATCAGGTCTAAGAACACTACTTCTCGTTTATTAAACAGTACTTTATTAAAGCTACTCCCCCTCAAAATAACACTTAATTTGTTCACATTTCTTCCTCAGCGCGCATGCTCATTTTATTACGTGGCTTGAATGGTCCAAAAACAACGGGAAGATAGCGAGCAGAAAGCAAGCTGGGCTGAGTTGCTTGAAGCATGGTTAGCGCTAACCATTGGTTAAGATGTATTAAAACCTATAGGTTATGATGGTATTTAACCCTGGTTAGCGCTAACCATGCTTCGAGCAACTGGGCCTTGGATGGTAGAGAGTGGACGCGTTGTGTTCACCTCGTTTTTATAGCCTTGGGACTTGGGGCGAGGGGATTTGGGAAATTTTGGGTACCTGTGGACAAATCCTGGCTATGCTCCTGTTTTATGTTATCTTTACTTGCTCCAACTTCGTGTTCTTTAGGCCAAACTGGAAAAACTCCTACAGATTTACCCTCAGGAAGAAGTAGAATCCAAGCGATGGGAGAAAATTGCAGCTGCTTTGGGGAACAGAACTTTGAAACAGGTTTCCTTTTGTGTGATAGACATTTTTCACCATATCGGCTACAAGTAAATAACCCATTTTACAGTTGTGTGCTCAGTAAGCTGGCCTTTTAGTCGAATAGAGGCTGCAGTCGATTTTGCTTCGATAAAATCCTCAGTGCTCATCGTATGTAAATTATGCTCGCTGGTTTATATTTATATATGAAAAGCAGTCAGCGTACGGTCTCGTCTGCTAAGTATCAGGCGATTTTCCACGCGATTTCACAAGATAATTGTTAATTATCTTATTATGGTAATGGTAAGGTATTTATATACCGCTTATATATCACATAGTCTCATGGCGGCTTACATCACTGGCCGGGGGACTTGGCCAGACTGCTTGTGCAGTTTACAATTAATGAAGTAAGTCATGAGTGACCCCGTAATGTAGGTGTCTAGGACAGACACTAGGGGTGGTCACAGCCAGAGTTTTATCTTAGTAAGGAAAGCAATCAGTGGCTGGAGATGCACATAATTTAAGGCCGTATGGATGTCAGTATTGCTGCTAGTACTACTGCTTGTTGTAATGTTGTAACATTTTATACGTGTACCAGTGAGTTTGCTCTTCGCTGTTTGTTTCTACTAGGTTGCTAGTCGAGTCCAGAAATACTTCATCAAGTTAGCGAAGTCTGGGCTTCCTGTTCCGGGAAGAATTCCAAATCTTCCGCGGACTGGAATAAGAGTAAGTGTAAGGGGAAATCAAGTCGAATTTCTAACTTCCTCTGAAGGCACTTCACTCTTTATCTTTGGAATTCTTTCGTCCTTAAAATACTTGCCAGTTCACCCTCAGACAGACAGACAGCCTTTATTTTAGCACGATAAAAAATTAAAGCTTAACAGCTTGTGGGGTCGTGCGAATAAAATCCAAAACATCTAAAAATTAAAATGAACATTATACAAACTATATTATACATACTAAAATCGTTCATCTAAAAATTAATTGTTAGTTAATTGTTAAGACTCTGACTACGAACTATTTACATCAAACAGTGAATATCAAATTGTTTTAAATTGTTTCAAATTGTTTTAGCATACATGCATGCATGCATGCTAAAATGACCCTCCAAATGTATGAATGTCCTTAAAAATAGCTAAAATCTTTACTTCTAGAATAAGCCATTTCCGAATTACCTTTGGCCTCTTTTTCAAAGCGAGTTCTGGTGCTCATCTTTTCATATAAAAATTAGTTTCCATTCACAAATTTAACTCATTTTTATGAAAATGGAAACTAATTTTCATATGAAAAGATGAGCACCAGGACTCGCTTTGAAAAAGAGGCCAAAGGTAATTCGGAAATGGCCTATTTGCAGTCGATACAGAAGTCTCCCTGAATGTTAGTTCTTGACAAAGGTCACAAGATCAAAGTGTCTTTTCCAGACATTTGTAGCTCTTGTCCGCAAAGTCTTGTATATTACGAATTATAGCGTTTCACATTATCGGGCCTCTATGGGCAACAGAATTTTTTGCCTCGTTTCGTGTCAAAACGTGCAACCATTAGTAAATCTTTTTCTCGCTGACAGTGTCCCGAATGGTGCTTGTGTCTGAAAGCTCATGCGGTTGTCTATCTACCTTCAGCTGTTCCTGGGAAACACACTCGTTCCTAAAGCTTCTCCCGCCGCAAGTGTATCCCTCAGAGCGACGTTTAGGGAAACTTTGTATGTAGATTAAGCATGTTTGAACAGCTTCCTTTAGTTTGTAGAACAGGGAATACTATGTTTTCGTTTCATGCGTACGCGAATTGTTTGTTTGTTTGTTGTTTTTTACAGAGTAAACGGTCTTCCCACCACTACCAGGCCCTTGGTTTTCGCAATTCCACGTTTTTTCCTTCTTATCGACCCAAAGTACTGATGGACGAAGACGATGACACATCAAGTATCGCTACTGATGACATGTCTGGTTACGTGTCGGTGAGGTTCCTATTCGTTTTTGTTTTTTTACAGCCTTTCATGGTCGTCTGTCGAACGATTCCAATAAGAAACATTACCTTAGAACTATTTATATATACAGCATCTCACATTCAAATTTTACTGAAAATTTTATTTCTAAAGTTAAATTGTTATTAAAAGTGAATTGTTTAATGAAACACATTGTGCAAATTTCATCAACCTTGATCGATCTAAATGAGATCGATGTCGAGCTGTTAGATTTCATCTCTCGACGCGGTTTCTTGGTCCTTTTCTTAGCGTTCACATCTCAATACATAACGTATTCGGATCAAACTTACCTCCAAGAGTTGAAGACACTATGTGTCTGTAGGGAACTATACCTGTAAGTAATCAGACCAGCCCGAGTATAGGCACAAGTGTAGCCTCTTGTTTCTTGTAGGAAGAGGATTCAGTTCCAGCTCATCTGCAAGATACTGATGAATATAGAGAGCTGATGGAGCTGAAGAGACTGAAGATGCAGAAGATCGCGGAATTCCAGGTAGAACATTTATGAGAAAGGGATGATTGTGTGAAATTTACTGCCCAACGTACCACAGGGCAGTATTTGCGCAACAGCTCTTTTTTCAGTTGAATGGTCACAATTTAGGATAATTAGAAGTCGTGTTAAACTCCGCCAATCATTGTCAAATAAAGACAAAAATATTTTTTTGGTTATTTAGTACGGTGATGGAATGTTCAGCCGTCGTTTGCTTTTCTTTCTCCATATATTAGGCAGATTTAGCAAAGACAACGTGACGATAGTGACGAGGACGCGCGCAGATCTAAAAACCGACTTGACCAATGACAGAACCGCAAATTGAATACCAGAAGTCGCGTCCGTTCCTTTCCGCGCGCTTTCGCGTTCTCGTGTGACGTTGTGTTGACTTTGCTAAACTTGCCTATTATATAACAAATGCGGTCTCATAAGGAGCGGAACCCACATTTTCGCGTTCAAAAGTAATCAATCGAAAAGCTGGTGAAAGATGAATTGGTTTGTGAAAACCCCGTGATTAAGACTTAGTACGAGAGGTGAGTTGACTCTGTCTGAAAGATCGTGAAAATTGGCTTTTGCTTTTCCTCCCCTCTCCACTGTTTCTTTGCTTTGCCTCAGAGGGAGGGGAATGTGATACGGAAATAGTTCTTGGAATTACCTTAAAGTCTGGCTGGAAAGACCGAGTGAAGAACTACATGCTGAGATTAGTATAATGTTTGAATTTCATTTGAATATTATCTTTCCGGCAGCAAACGGAGGGAGGAATGCTGCATAACGGTTTTATGGTAGGAAAAGGCCTCTTATTTGTTTTATTCTTTCAGTTCCGTAGAATAATTGCTTGCTTTTATGCTGACACATCTGTGTCCGAGTATGAAGTGACATCATCATTTACGTGATATGGCTGTTGAAGTAGAAGCCCGCACGGCCACTTGTTTCGTCCCCGGGCAAAGCGCCCATACACACCTTGTCCAACTTTAAGTAGACCCCGTTTATCCGGCCACCGCGTTAATGCGGCCAGCAGCCACATCGTGAAATCCCAACATGTATACCCCTTCCCTCTTTAATACTGCCACTCAAGCCATATGTACATTCTAAGGAGCAGGCAGGTGACGAAAATAGCGAGAAACAAAGTTACTTTGAAAAGGGTAGTATGTATAGCAGTTTGTTCCAGTTTGTAAAATTCAGTTATGGTCATCTCACTTGAAAGACACCGATCATGAACTTTGACTCTACCCCGTTAACGCGGCCACCCCGTTAATAGGTCCAAATAAATTCTTCTGGCCTAACCTGTTGGTGGCCGTATTAGCTGGTTTCCATTGTACGTACATGTACCATATCCTTGGCGTTCTTTTGTGAAGACGACGGGCCGGGAGTAAATCAAAAGGCCATACTATTTGTACAGACCGGACGATTCAACGAAGTAAGATGCATTTTGTTTAGATTAACTGTCTTTTTCCACGAAGGCGCACATATAGTTACCTTTAGGTAGCAATGAAAACCGAGTTAAATGCAAGTTTTCGTATCGTGCCCCATAAACTGTTCGTTATCGGTGACAACGAAGAGTCAACTGTTTATTCAGAGACAGATTTGACATTCATCACTTTCTCATCGCAGTCACCAAATTAGAATTTTAACGCGCATGCCAGTTACGAAACACTGAAGCGTCAATTGTTTGTCAATATCTTGTCTTGGCAGTGCGATGGCTGTGGAGTAAATCCCATATCAGGCACGAGGTGGCACTGTAATGACTGCTCAAGGGATAACAGCGTTGATTTTTGCACACAATGCGTTGAAAGGTTAGTGCTGTCATCGCTGTCATCTAAAAGTATGTAACGAAAAATTTTTTTTATCAAATGGTCTGAACTTTTTCACCTGAGTGATCGACAGTATAGGTCAAAATTATGGGCGCATTTTCTGGTTTAGGAATTAGAGAGAGAAATGGAATAAGATTTTCCAAATGCTTATTTTGAAACCGGAATGCACTTGGCAGAAGTCTGGACCGAGCTTATGTACTTGACTTCCGGTGCCACGTCACTGGTTTTGCAGGCCGCGTATGATTTCCCGCCAAACATTTTTGATTTCCCACATTTTCCTGTGTATTCCAAGTAAACCACGTTCTGTTCATTCCGTTCATTCTGCTATCGGAAGCAAAATGAACGGAATATCATTCCGGAGTAGTCCCAAAAATTGCGCCCTAAGACATATCAAGAGCAAAATAAAGACAAAAGCGTAAGACACAAAACGTTGCAAGTAATTAAACTCTTTGCATCTCCCTATAACTGGTTTTTTGTGCATAACTTATGAAGTTCTTTTTTTAATAAATTCTGATGGATTCGCATCTCTTCCGGAGGTTGTGGGTAAGTTTCTGTGTTTGTGAAACGCGAATTACAATGGGTACTTCATTTTCTGATTCTGAAAGACTCAAAGCATTTTTTGTTCCAATTCTTTTTTCCATATGTTAAGATTTAAAGACCAGCTGGATTTTTTAACCTGCCTACTCTGCTACTGAAAATTTGTGTTTAGATAAAGTGCTTCACTCACTATGTTACTTTTCAGGGGTAACACGAATGTTGGATCTCACAACAGCGAACATAGTTTGGAGGCAGTTGATAGAAATTCGTCGTTCTTTGTGGATGGGGACTATGTCGGTCTTAGTGAAGGCAGCACAAGTGCTGGGTATAATTATTTAGATCCAAACTTCCTCCCCTCTGCTAGATAGCACGTCGAAAGATAGCTTCGTGGCATGTTTGTGAATGACATTGCCTCGGTTTCAAAACAAGCCTAATTCGTAGAACCTACTCGGTTTCAGGAAGAGGCAGATGATTTCATGGAAATGGATTTCTATTCCGATTCAGTTGCTTTTTATAGAGAAAAAGTAAACTTGCTGTGCAGAAAAATTTTGATATTTCAAATTGTCATTAACGCACTCGAAGTCAGTACTTTAGTATGTTAAAATTATTAAAGTTTTGATTAACAGTTATGAAAAGGTCCAGTTAAATGAAATGCAACACCAGAGAAACTGCGCAATGTGGAGTAAAACAGCAGTTGAGTACTTTTCTTATTAACTTCACTCTGACTGTGCAATCGGTGAAACTATTAATAAATTCATGGAACAGACTTGTTGCGAAAACTTCTTTGGGCGGTAAACTTGCGTTCCGACGTGTTGAAATCTGCGTTTTCTACGTAAAAGTAAAAATGGACGCGAGTGCAATGTGGACATATGATGTCTGGTGCTACTACTACTACGGATCTGTAATTTGAACATTTCGGCATCCGCGATTCAGTTTATTTATAATGTGGAAATTGCTTATTCCTGTCACAATTTTAAGAGCGATTCTAATTAAGTTCTAATTCTAACTTCGCAATTTTAAGAGCGATTCTAATGAAGTTCTAATTAAGTTCCGAAGATAAAGGTTAACCGTTAATTCTTCGGCATTCTTTTATAGTAAACACTGAGCTGGAAGGAGAGAGAAAATTAAAGTGACATTATTTTATGCTTACTCTGCGGTAATAAGTGTTAGCTCAGTGTGAGCGGTTTTCAATTCAGCATGGAAAGTGAATTGCGTTTGGTTAGTCGCGCCACTTTTCTCATTCAAGGAGAGCAGAAAAACCAAAACCAATCACGATGTGCACGCGCGCATTTTCCCGCGCTTTGCGCTGGTTACGTGTAATTGCTTTGAATTCTGATTGGGTCATTGCGCCTCGTGCCTCTGTTGTGATTGGCCGGTCCTCCAGGAGTAATTGCTTTGATTTTGATTTTACGACACTCAATTGAAAACTGGTCTCTGATAGTACGGTATGTATCTGTATGCCTGTAATTATCTTTGTAACAGCAGTAAAAGTTGGTTAAATAAACAACAACAACAACAACAACAAAACAACAGTACACCTCTACTTACCAACCAGGCAGAACAGCTCTTTCCCTGCACGGTTTTAGCGTTTCTTGTGAATGCTAACTGAGATCCAGCTTGACTTTGAAAAACATTTGGAGTTTGAACGGGAAAAAGTGCTTAACTGATGTCATGTTAACCAATGATTGCATAATCTATTTTGCGCCCTAAACAGACGAAAATTGCTAATTATGCCGGCAGTGCTTTTTGTTTTAGAAAGAGTCATGAAAATTGTGTTCGTAATAACGAATTATCCCAAAAATTGTTCCAGCACAATCTGTCAAAGCCTAATTGTGCCACCTAGTCCCAGTTAAAGAATCCAATGCAAGGGAAGATTAATTGTAGCTTTATAATGCCAGATGAAATCGCATGCTCGGTTGCCGGCTTGACATCGTTGTTGCCGATCAGCCATCCAAGTTGGAACCTCGCTTGACAGGGGTTAATTAACTTGGGACGAAAACCCGCCTCGGCGCTTGTGCCACTAGTCCTAGTTAACGAATTTAAAGGATGATCGTAGCTTTATAGTGCTCGTAATAATCATTATAGATCAGTGAATACGTTCGAATATCCATTGCTGCGGTGGTCTGATCTGTAGGTTTGTAATATGACGTGACAGGGTTGTGATCAGATCAGTGTGCTTCCTTGTCGGCAGGTATTTAGCTGTGAATCGGTACTGAAACTTGCGATGATAAAACAACATTAAGGTGTAAACAAGGATGTGGTTTTTATTTGAGGAAATATTAAAATATTTTGACTCAACCAGCGTGCGCGATACAAAATGTGTTCAGCATCTTATGTCACAAAAGCACATGTGTCTCACTAATGAACCTTATTTTTTCCTTCAAAAGCTAGGGAAAATCATGTAAACGCCGCCAACTTTGGTTGACTTTGCTCTGTGTTGTACAACACAAAAGTGCTTGATTTAACGGGAGACTTACTTGTCACGCACTGGCGTCACGGAGTCTGGCTGCTTACCATTGTTCAAATTGTTGAAAAATATTTTCGGTCTGCAAAGCCCATGTCAAACGCCGTACTTTACAGTTTCGGTCGACCCAAATTAGTTAAGTTCGCCTGTTGAGTCAAACGTCGAACTTCACTACACCACGCGTACAGGCTGAACACACGATATCATTTATGACGTAATTCAAGATGGCGCTGGAATGGTACACGAACGACGAAAAATAGGTACCCAAGTGGGTACGTGTGTCTACTGCCTTAGGATGTTAGAAACACACGAGTCACCACAGAGTGAGACATTTACCTTTTTTTTTGCCATGTTTGCACGTCAACAAATCGGCTAAAGGAATAATGGGAATCAAACGTGATTTGCAAGCGAGATTTATACCCATATTATGGTTTACTTGAGGGGATTTATCCTCAAACTCGCTAAAGAACGTATTAGATTATTAAGCAATATACCACAAGTTTCTATGGTTTATAGGCTGATAAACCATGTGGGATGTTGGAAGAACACTCGAAGAATTCTACGAGTTTACTGGAACAATAAACCATAGCTGATTGACCAATCAGAGCGCACGCATTGATTTTATTTTTAGTGGATGCATTATTGACCCTCGTAAATTTCAAACTACGCAAAATTGTATTAAAACAGTGATGCGTACGAAATGCAATAAAGTGAAACTTAAAATTACAGTTTTCTTTACATCAGAAACAATGCAAAGATTACGAAGTATGTCTGGTAAATTTTGCAAGACGTCATTCGGTTAGTGACAATACGAAAACTTTCAGATAAGAATTCTCTAGTGCCGCTGTGCTCACTTTTAAACAGTTTCTGATTGGATGGCAGAATGCCGAGAAGAGCCGAATTTCTCTTCAGGTTTGATTGACTACGATTGTCTGCCGAAGTTAACGCTAACAGCTTTTGATGGCAAAGTGACTTCCTGCACAAGTGCAGTAGACACAAAAATCTCACAACTTGGAATCACAGGCCACCCAGGATGCGTGATTGTTAATGATTTCTATCGATTTCTATCGTGCAAATATTTTCCTCGGACTCCTTTAGAGGTAGCCGGGTACTTCACGTTGCATTTCTATGACTTCGAGCTACTTCGATTCTTCGTAAGAGAGAGGTTTGAGGGCACCGCATGCGCATTTATTGTTTGAATCCGGTGTTTTTGACGCCACTCGTTTTAAGGGGGGAAAACATCTTTTTAGTGTTTGTTGACTCATTTGGTAAAAGACCCTTGAGTTTCAACTTGACGTCTTTCTTAAGGTACCACGAGGGTGTGCCGGCGACAACTCTCTGGATTAACTTTCTCTTGGAGCGAGTTAGGACACCCAAATTGACCTCTTAATGGCTTGTACTTTTTCTTTATTAATCAAAATTACCCTTTACCATTATTTTGGCATTTCGATGTTGCAAACTATCTAAACTAGTAAGAATCCGTGCTAGTAGTAACGCCAGGACGTTTTGTGCAAAACTAAGTAAAGAATAAGGATTTAGAAAAGGGGGTGGTTGGTAAAGGCCTTGGCGAGCTCAATGTAGTTCCAAACGTGCAAAATGGAAGTATGGTGGTGGTAAGTTTTTGAAATTATTATGTTAGTGCAAAATATTTTGGTTTCAACAAGGACAGCACCCTGTGGCCAGTTGCCCGAGGGTGTTGCAGTGTGGTGAGAATGTATGTCACGTGACTTGTGGAGGCCCAAAAATCATCCCTAAGCCAAGGAACTGAGCCAGAGGGCAAAGCAACTGACGTTATATATGCAACCCCAACCCAACCATACATTTCAGTCAAGGGTTACTATTTCTGGTCCCTGAAGGTGTCAAATACTTGGTCACGTGACATCCGTTGTTTCCCTTAAAGCTGATATTCTCATGCTATACTATTTGTTTGTTAGTTTTAGATGAAAGAATTGATAAATGAACTCCGGCGAATGTGGGTGCAGCTATGAAATTTGACTCTACCCCGTAAACATGGCCAATCCGTTAATCGGGCCAGTGGAATTCTCATGGCCTGTTGGTGGCCGTATTAACGAGTTTCTCCCTTACCTACATGTACCATATCCTTGGCATTCTTTAGTTTTGTGAAGACGACGAGCCGGGAGTAAATCAAAAGGCCACACTCTTTGGACGGACCGCAGTATTTGTACACTATTTTCACTACTTGTAATACACTATTTGTACGGTAGACCGATTCCACAAACTAAGACACATTTTATTTGGATTGTAACTGTCTTTTTCCACGAAGGTGTACAGAATGGTTACCTTTAACCCTTTGGCTCCTGAACATTTTGCCAAAAAACGCATTTTAAAGCTTGTAGAGCCGTTTGCTGGTCAGAATCTAGCCGAAAAGAACCAAATCTGCCTAAAACTCTGTTTCCAGGTAGAGCTCCTGGCGTCCTTTTGTTCCTGATGCTTAATTTGAGCTTTCAAAGTTCGGGCATGCGCAGAAAGCAAAATTTCGAGAAAAGTTTCACCGCCCCCTCGCCTTCTACCTTTCGCTTCCTCTCCTCCCCTTTTCTTTTGCTTTTCTTGCCTCACTTTCTTTTTCTCTTGCTGGGCATTTTCTGGGCTTCCTTTCCGTGGGAAAAGATTTGGGGAAAACTTTTGGGATCGTAGGATTAGATGGAAGGAAGTGCAGGTGGGAAGTGGAACAAGATTTTCACTCAAATTTTTGGGTCAACGTCACTTGTTTTGTGTGTGTGTGTTTGTGTGTGTTTTCTCCGGCCTGTTTGACGGAATCGTGCTCATTTGGGTATGGTTTGAAAGATCACTTCTCCCTACACATGTTACATGGTAAAAGTTGTCTGCGAGCGTTAAAACTGCTGACGTCACAAGTGGTACAAGGGACGTGGTTCTGCACGGCCGGTTTTGGCCGGTGTAGGAGTCAAAGGATTAAGCAGTAATGAAAACCGAAATAAATGCAAGTTGTCCGATCGTGCCCAATAAAATTGGTGCATTATCGGTGACAAATATTATCGCTGTTTCTGGTGAACCATCATGTCCCCTCGAAGTAACCTCGATCTTTGGATTACCAGCAGCAAGGGCCCTGGGTACTAGACTCCGAAGGTTGCTTTCGTCATACCTATACACGCAGTCAAACATAAGCCTTCGAAGATTGAATTCTTTTTTTTTTTTAATCCCTACTGTATATTATTCCTTTCTCAAGGAGAGAAGTTCATAATAGGATGATCGGCATAAATAATAAATTATTTTGTATTTCCTGTTGTTAACTTTTTCCCTCTCATCTGTTAAATCTACACTTAGCCCGCTTAAATTTAACCGGTGCTTTTAATCTCTCTTACTAAAATCTAGCAAGCAAACTGATTTCTCTAACGCTTTTCCCCAATTCAGAGTGATTATATAATGTGCTCTATCGAACCAAGCCGGAGGAAAGTGCAACTTCTAGTTTTGAAACTCTTTTGTTTAAGCAAGAAAACTACAGTAAATTCTGCTTACTCTAAATTGTTTCACAGGCAACGACACATTTTTTCAAGGAATAGTTAACTTTCGATAAAAAAGATTTTGGATAGAAGTTATGCTTAACAAGAGGCACGGACATAAAAACTCTTAAAAGAAATCATAGCAAGACTAGGTTTAGGCTTAACTGGAACAAGACAGTGACAAGATACCTTACAGTTATTTGCAATTCACATGTTTGGTTTTTACCCCAACCTACTGACAAATTTCCAGGGAGGATTCTTTGCGTATCATTTCCTTTCAACCAAAGTGAAAGCTCTTTCAGCTTGAAAAGAGTTTGGTGCTTTGCTCAAATTCATGAAGACAAGACAGGAACAGCTTGGCTGTGTTTTCTTTGCTCTATACGAGGTGTTTTGTTTCGTGGACAAGTTAATTAATTAATCATGGCCCCTACAGCGAAGGTTTGTGTTACCTCTCGCCGTTCGATGGCGTCTCGATTCTTTCTCCCGCAGCTCGAAGACAAAGCATTTCCAACCGGTATAGCCGAGTCACTTTTCGGAGTCAGTATTAACCTTTCAGGAGTTTGTTTACAAGTTTCTGTGAGCACCGAGAACCTTACGGTTCCCAAGGAACTGTCTTGTGTGTTTAGTATATTAACCGGACTGGTCTTCAACCATGTCCACAATGAATCTATTTACTTCATTTTGTCTCAATCATCCTCTTTTTTCTGAATCTCGCCGACCCTCAATATTTTCCTTAAATGTCATGCGAAGGAAAGCTATATTTCTTTGCAAACAGGACCCGCGTCTTATTGTACAAGCCATTTTGTTTTCAATGCCATGCTTATTTGCATTTTATCAATTTCGCATCAAACTCATCGAAGCAGTTTGTTTCTGTTTTTTGCTGTTTGTTTCAAAAGGTATTCTACCGTTCAACAAAATCAATCCCAAATGTGCTTCAACCACTTCGGTGCTTTTCTTCAAGGAAAGAGGCCTTCTCTCCAGAGCCATTTGCACTGGAAATCTTAAGCGAGATTAACTTACAAATAGTTTTAAGTTTAATCTACAAGCCATTTTGTTTTCAATGCCATGCTTATTTGCATTTTATCAATTTCGCATCAAACTCATCGAAGCAGTTTGTTTCTGTTTTTTGCTGTTTGTTTCAAAAGGTATTCTACCGTTCAACAACATAAATCCCAAATCGGTGCTTCAACCACTTCGGTGCTTTTCTTCAAGGAAAGAGGCCTTCTCTCCAGAGCCATTTGCACTGGAAATCTTAAGCGAGATTAACTTACAAATAGTTTTAAGTTTAATCTTTCATATGACTGCTTTCTGAAATTTAAAGTGGCCTTGCTAAAAATAACGAGACGTTATCTCTTTTGAGCTTTGAATCATTTATCAAAGTTTATTTTGCGTTGTTAACCATTGCTTAATCTTTATTGTCGAAGGTTCTACACCGAAGACAGTAGCTTAAGTCAAAATAACGTTCATTAAGTTTTCGACAAGGGATAGAATTAAGCAACACTTCCTATGCCTAATTTTTATTCAGTTGTCATTTCAGCCCGTGTATCAGTCTTAAAAACCATCAGCCGGACAGCCATCAGCCGGACAAAATTGTTCAGGTGTGACAGCGTTGTTTATCGCAGGTTTGCTAGATCAGAAAGTCTTTGAATTCGACACGTACTGATTTTAATAATATACTATCTTGGAATTGGCTGCCTTATGGCAATTAACGATCGTATTTGAATGTTGATTCAAAGCTTCAGTGAAAAATGCACCTGCTCTGATTTACAAATTTAAATATGCATAATTTCCTAGAGCAACTTCATTTTTGCGGGAACGCCTTGTTTGCAGAGGATAGCTCGTGTCGCAAAGATGGGGCTACTTACCTTTACGGTCCTGGCTTTCCTTGGAAGTCAAGCGTTTGCACAGAATGTGAGCAACGAAAGCAGGTAAAATATAAAAAGTTGACGCCTGTTCGGCTGAAAAAAAATATAGCTTCTCTTCCAGGTTGCCTTCTATAATATCGATATGAAAAAAATAACCAACGGGTTTAGCAGCTTTGGGTCGCGTTTCTTGGGAAATGTCATCGCCACGAATATCGAGGAAGCAAGCACGCCAAGGTTACAGATTTTTCTTCGCTGCAAAACCCGAAAATTTAGTCAGTGACTAAAGTAAAAATAGAATGTCTTTCGACAAAAGAGCCAAGAGTTCGAGACATGTTTCTAATATTTTCGGCAATGCGTCCCAATAAAACCTATCCTTAGATTACAGAATACCTCTTTTCACGGAGTTCGATCTTCAAAGCGGAATGCAACCTAGTTTAAATATGAAATATAAGCTAATTGACTCTCTGACTTGTTATATTTACAAAGGAATCGTCGCCCACGAGAGGTTTGCGTTTCTACTTTTCTGTATTTGTTAAGCTTCGTCTATTACAATCACGGTCGCGGTAGTTCATCTATTCTTTTTTTTTTTTTCAAAGAAAATCAAAGGCTGAGATTAATCCCCGAAATACTGGTTTTGGCGGGATTGCGGTCCAATTTCCCGTTTATAATTTCACTGAATTTGGTTTTAAATTTCCTTCGGACTAAATCAAATTTGACAACTTGACGAAACTGCTAATCAAAGCAAGCCTTTCTAATTTTTATTGAGACGTTGATTTAGCACTCGGTTCTAGATTGATATCTCGGGAGGCGAACATGGAGATTTGGAGCCGTTTGGCCGAAAGAACTGTCTTTTGGGAACGATCCTCTGTAGCCTACTTGGTAGGTTTGATCGTTTTAATTAAACTGGGCCAGGTATACAGTTTGCACCCTATGGCTTTGAATTTAGGCATCTATACAATTTCGCTTAAAAATTCATCTGCCCTCGCAATGGATCTTTCGGCTTTATATCGGCTTTGCAATCACGTTAGCCTCGAGCTTGCTGTTTTTACTAGAAATCGACTAAGCTGATAAAGGCAGAGTAATGTTTTTTCTGCTGGTTTTGTTTTCGTGTCAGAAACAATGGGATCATGAGATTCAGGTGAGATCTTTGAAAACTCCACGGGAGATTTGCAACTTATTTTGAAACTGATTCCTTTGTTTCCAAAATTTATTCAGACTCAATTCTCTTCGATCTTGTTTTATGTACAAAATAGCCATTACTACTTCTTCCGGTCTTGTTCTCAGTTCATAAAAAGATTATCAAATTGATAGCGAAGAAAGTAATCAACTTGAAAAACTCTCGAACGCTTGTCACGGCATCAAGAATGTCTGAAATTAAGTACAAACTATTGAAAGCAATCAAGAACGAATTGAAAGTAATTTCTTTTTTTTTTCTTTTCTGATAGGAAAAATTTATTATCTACAGCACATTTGCACTAAGATACGATTACCTTAATTGTTAGCCGAAACGTCAATCAAACTGTTCTCAGCTAAAAACTCTTAAATGGCCTTGCATGTAGTCGCAGAAAAATCGCAGCCGCTCAAACATTGATGTCTTTTATAATTCAGATTTATTTATTTAATTGGAAATTCTTCGCTAAACCTGACTCCTGAATCCCGGAGGAAAAACATGTTTTCCTCTGCTTAGCAGCTGTGTTTCACTTTTCTATTGCTTTCACGAATAAAGGTGTGTTTCCATTTATTTTTACTCATAACCATGATATCTTACGGTGCTAATTTCAGCGATAAATTCAAATATACTTGTGGTTTGTTTCAAAATGCCATGTTGCTACTCATGGTCTCGGTCATTAATTTTAGATAACAAAAGTTTATCTTACGTTTTAAGTCCGATTAAAATCTACAGGAAATTTTGTTCTGTTTATTTTTTTCTGTAATGGAATTTTCTTTGTCCTTAAAACACTGAAAGAAGCGACGTTTCTATCGAAAAGTAACTGTTAGCTAGCACAATGTCCATTAGAAAATACTTAGGCAACAAACCATTATCAGAAAAGTGCAATCTTTAAGGTATTGTCCTTAAAGTCTGGCGAGACAGATCCTAAATAATTTTACTACAAATGTTTTCAGAGTTCATCTTTCGAAAAAGTACGTCGGTTAATTACGACATCTGATCCTTTCGAATCCAATACGCTGAAATATTACCTTACAAGGTGAATGTAGAAAATTTTCTTATATGTTTTTTTTTATGTTTCTCTCTGTTTTGGTGTTCTGTTGTCTAAATTTCTGTTCCGGCAGTCTTTGATCGGGGGGCAATATTGTGTTAAAATAAGCGGTTGTTGGTTTTAAAAGAGAGAAAAATAGGTATGTTTTTCTAACGCTGTGAAGGTGTAGAATTTTCAAAGTAACAGCTTTAAGTACAGTTTTACTATTGTCCTAGGCGACTATTTTAAGTCCGACTAATGACCAGACTTCATTCAGCGTTTGGTTCTATTGATGTACTGGCGCGAACGAGACTCGAACCTTTTCAAAAATGTCGATCAACACTTTTGTAATATGGTGAGCGCTAATGTACCTAATGTACGCTAATGTTTGTTCATCAACCTTGCTCTACCGAGAGATTTTTTTCTAGCAAAGAAATAATATCTCCACCAACTATTTTGTATTGTATTAAAGAAGGTGCTCCATGTATAGCTCAGTGACTGCGGCGCTTAAACGGGATTTGGCTACAATTCCTACCGGAAAACTTGAAACACTAACGAAAATCTTGATACTGAAGTAAGTGTCGCCTTCCTCAGCCCTCACAACATCGTTCATGTATTGCCGAGGAAGGGGAGGGGTTTACGACCCCACAATTTTATGTTCGTAGTGAATACCTGACCATATAACAAATGTGAATTTCTTGCACACGTTTTGTTATAGATGCGATGTAGTTTCTTTGGCTGACCTTCGATCAGGTCTCTCTTTTCCCAGAGCCCACTTGGGAACTCCCAAATTAGAACGCTCGAGCGCAGGTTATTTTTTGGCTGGAATTGTATTCTCTTGACTTTCAATTGTCCTTATTGGCGCACCATATTGTCGGCGAAGTATACGAGTTCATAAAATCATGATTGATGTGACTCTAAAACGAAAGGAAAATTTGACTACCAAATGAATCTATAACTGACGGATGAACGAACAACACGGTCTGCCTTTTACATCGGAAAGCTAATCTGAGTACCCAGATATTTTATCTTTGGATAAAACACTTGGTAAACTACCCATTTCTGGGATGGACCAACATCTAATCTCATGGGATTAGAAAGACAGCAGAGTTTGGAGCATCGTTATTTTGCAAATTCAAAATAATTTATTCTTAGGGGTTTATTGGGGGTCTGTTGGGTTACATTTCATTTTCGGTTACTTTTACCGATGATCAAACATGAAACATCTTATATGCTTTCCCTTAGAAGACTCCATTTGATTAACCCTTTGTTGATGGATGTCTGTACCGATAGTGTAATTCAAATTAAACGTTGGACGGAAAGTTCATGAAAGATGCATGACGCTTGATTTGTAAAGTGGTTCGATTGATATCGTGATAAATACATCAAAAGTGTCAGAAATGTTTCTTAAAAACACAGACGTTTCGGGTATATAACTCTTCTTCAGTGTAGTGTAATGGCTATTTATCTCTCCTTTTTGTTCTGCAGCCCAGTGAACCCAACTTCCACGCCTCAACAGCTCTCAACGCCTCTGACACCTAATTCCGCATCAAACGGAGAGGTCAACGTCACTGAACTGATCACCAAGTTACTTACTGGCTACGATAAAAGACTTCGCCCTAACTTTGGAGGTAAGAAAATCATTCGCGTACCTGTGTAAATGCATGTACGTTTGGACTTCTAGGCGATAAGCACATCAAAAATCAGCGTCAATATTTATTGCTAATACGGTATGAATCAGATAACACTTAAAATTCCCAGCTTACAGTAAGCAAAATTTATGTTCACACAAAACAAAGACTACTAATTTTAAAGAAAAGAGAGGACAGAGCGTTTGCACTCAATTTGATATAGTCAGAGGCTTAATGTACGTAACTAAGTTCTTCCTTGTGGTTTGTAAAAACATGGTTTGATTGTAGTCTAGTTGTTGCCATTATCAACATCGCAACTATACCGTAAATTAACAAATCGAAAGTGGTTTTGCGTTGTCTATACTCTTTTATATAATAAGGTGAATAGTTCGCGTGTTGTCTTCGGATTGGTTCTTAGCTATGATCTATTAGAGGACAGATGCACAGATTACGTCATCACGACCCACTTTTTTCCAGAAATGTGAAAATAAACAAGTTTTTCGCTTGCATTTTGTGTTTTGCTCATTTTTGTTTCAAATAGATTCCATGTTGCCGTGCGTCTGTTCAGTAATAGATCACAGAAGACATCAAAATGTGATAAAAACATCAGTGACACACTCGCCTGCGGCTCGTGTGCCACTTCTTTGTTTTTACCACATTTTGACGTCATCTGTGATCTATTACTGAACAGACGCACGGCAACATGGAATCTATTTTGTTAAATCGACAACGATATTCGTTATCACAGTGGTCAAAATGTTGTGGACTCACGACGCGCAAAATGCGTTAATTATGCATATTAATTATTTCCAGCATCTCACGTTTGGAATGACCATCCATCGTTCTCAACAAAAAAATTATAAGGACAAAGGTCATTTTTTTGGCCCACAATTTAACCGTTGGCTGTTAATAATTTAAAAACTAAAACTCGTGAACAATCAACCCAAGCGTAGAAAGTTAGATAAGTTGGATTTCCATTGGAAACGCTGATTTGTTAATCTTTTGAGTTTTTCAAATTGTCACGTGATGAAAAATATATAGTTAAGGAAAAAGAGGACAACAAGATTTATCTTCAGGGAAAGTTTCATCGGGTTCTAGGTGGTCCGAGAGAAAGATGTTGGCGATCAACCATATTTCTGAACCATATTTCGAAATCCAGGCCTAAACTGCTTGAATAGTATATACAGAAAAAAGTCAAACGGACGGTCAGCCAGTCAGTTACATTCAGTTTGCTAGGCCAGAGTTGCACCCTAAAAGCTCCTCTGCGTTGAATTTACTACTTTTGCTAGCATTTACTACTTTGGTAGCTAACACCAGATGATATGTGTCTTTTTCCAGGCCCTGCTGTCAATGTATCCGTGACCGTGTTTGTGGAGTTCATCGGCGATATCGACGAAATTAACATGGTATGTTTGTTAGCGTTGTGTAGTTAATTCCCTTTTTTATACAAGTGTTACCTGCATCTTGTATTTAAGCGACATGATTCGTCTGCAGGGTACACGGACTTTGTTTTAGTTGTAATAACTCTAAGTGGACCGGAGTAAATTCACGGTCCGTATTTCAAATCATGCTTTTAGAATTCTTTACTGCGGGATGGAAAGGTTTGTGAAAAAAGCTGCCGAATCTTAGTCTAAAAGTCCTTCTTCTTTGCTCCTTGTGGGAGTTTAGGGCCAAAAGCATAAGGCTGTTGGTTTCCGTAAGCATTTGTCAGGGAAAGAGTGGTTAGCCCAGCCTACATCCAACCCACAGTCGGATAGATCACAACATCGGCTTCTACTAATTGCATAGAGCGCTCTCTTAAGTCCCCTTCGAATTTTCGGTGAGGAGGTAAACGAGACAAGGCCAACAGGTTGTCGTAACTGGAGCAATAGAGCGCTTTTCAATTGAGTATCGTAAAACCAAAACCAAAGCAATTACTCTGGCCAATCACAACAGAAGGAAGCCATGCAATGAGCCAATCAGAATACGAAGTAATTACATATAGCCGGCGCAAAGCGCGGGAAAATACGCGAGTGCAAGTCACGATTGGTTTTGGTTTTGGTTTTGCTTCTCATTGGTTGAGAAAGTGGCACGAGTTTTCCTGGCCAATCGCAGAGCGAAGCAATGCAAAACCAAAGCAAAACCATAACTACTTTCGACACTCAATTGAAAACCGCTCTAATGCGATCATCTGAACTGCAGCAGATGTTGAGCACACAGTCACGATAATCTTACCTTACCCTGGTTTATGGTCTGGTCGGTCGTTTGATACCACGACCTTCCGCTTCGCCGCATGTTTTTAAAAACTGAGCTAATCTGGCGGCGGTTGTCAGATGTAGACATGAGTGTAATTGACGGCATGTGATTTCTTGTAGCTCGCCGGCTTTTTAATTGATCCTTTATCATTATGTATTGTTGTTATTTTTGTTTATCTTAGTTTTCTCTCTAACGTTCATATTGTTAGAGACAGACCAATCTTATCCACTTGAAGCTAGTTACCTACATTGTTAGATGCGTGTCCATATTAAGAGGGTGAAGTAAACATTTCTGGAAGTCAAGAGTTTACTGTTCTGTACATCTCTCGCAACAGGAGTTTACAACAATCATGTATTTTCGTCAGTACTGGAAGGATGAACGTCTTCAGTACAACAGCACAGGGTATTCCAAGCGGCTCGCTTTTAATCCAGAGATGCTCAAATTTATTTGGGTACCAGACACTCACTTCCCCGGCATAAAAGATGGTCTGAAACATGACATCACGGACACTAATGAAGTGGTGCGGTTATGGCCTGATGGCTCAGTGCTGTATAGTATGAGGTGGGTTGGCAAACGTATGCTAGATTATCGGCTTGTAATTTGGCTAATGTTCTGACACGTTTGCCTGTAAACTGCTAAAGGACCTCTCTGGATGAGCGTTCGACTGCCAAACCTGGCTCACTTCCGATGTTATTTTTGCAAGTGGGATACCTCATGATCAGTTCTCAAACTTGTGTCGCCCCAAGATAGAATTAAGAAAGACATAAACGAAATTTGTAGATAAAGTGGTCCTGGTCTTAAGACTTAAGACTCTTAAGGTTTTGTCTTAATGTAGTCAGATTTGCTCATGATAACCATGACTATGACCACTACTATCCTCATCATCATCGTCATCACCATCACCGTCGCCAACGCCACTAGCACAACCATGGCTTTGACTTAAAATTACACCGTAAGTATATATAGACAAACTTTATGTTCTTTTATTTCTTTTTACTCAAGGCTCAAAGTCACATCCCAGTGCCCCATGGATTTGAGACATTTTCCGATGGATAAACAAAAGTGTCTTCTGAACATGGAAGCTTGTAAGCTGACTTAGTTTTAGTCTAAGTTAAAAGATGGGCTGTTCAATGAAAAAAAAAAAACCAATATTCTCAATTTAGATAGCGAGGTCACGGGTTCAAACCCCGTTGAAGTCCTGAATTTTTTTCAGGCTTCTTTTCGCAATTGCATAAATTGCGTTCACAACTGCGAGGATCATTCTTCATTTGATTTCATTTCCGCAGTTCATATATTATTTCATATATCATTCACAAACATCGCAATCAACTGTCAAGTTTCGCTGCTCACCATTTATTTAACGATTAGACAAAGTTAGATTTTTTTAACCAAACTTTTTCAAACGGCCTGAGAGGCGAGGAGAGAGAAAGATCAAGGGTGAGGGAGGGAAGGACGACGCCATCCTGGATATGTAGGGGTGTTACAGATTGTTTGCATTCTTTGTTATGAGGCACAGTAAGTAATCATCAACTTTTTTTGTTATCCAGTCAGTTATGATGACAAAGAAATGACCTTGAACTGGCACAAAGAAAACCCTGTGGCGGTGTCTACAAGTATCCAGATACCAAGCTACACTTTGGCTGGTTACCGGTGGTATTCATCATCCGATAACTTCACAACTGGTAAGAGTGGGGGGCGACAACGAGCAAAAAACAAACAAACAAACAAGCAAATTGTTAATATACGCGGAAGAGACTGCAACACAAGGGTCGGCCAGCTGAGCCACTCCAGACGCTACTCTCAACCGGACTGATTTTGACAAACCTAGGCACTACCATTATCTCACTATTGATAAAAAATATATTTCCCATGTCATCAAGAATAATAAAAACAGATGATGCAAAAAAATAGAAACTGAATTTTCGGCCTCCTTCTGTGACCTTTGTCAAAGTTTGAGCAGACTCTGATTGTGTACAATTTATAGTTCCAATTTGCCGCTTCACCCTCGGTTAGTTAACAGAAGAAAAAGAGGTAAACCAGTGGCAACTGGAGATACCTCTGGAAAGCAAAGATTTCAGTGATAAGCACCTGTGGATTTTAGGTTGATTAGGGTTACGGTTAGGCAATAAAACCTCCCCCTCACCGCCAAAGAAAACACGTTTCGCTGGGCTTCGACTGGTTAAGGTCCAGTTGAAACGCTTGCACTCTAGGACCGCGGGTTCACGCCGTAATGTCCTGGAACATCAGTATACACTGCTAAGTTACATAAATATACTAAACGTACCTTGTAGTCTAAATTAAGAGTGTACATTATTATTACTGACAGCAAATTTTGCATTGCATCCTCAGGGCGCTACTCCCTTTTAACTATTGAATTTGATCTCAATCGTCGACTGGGATTCCACATGATTCAGGTGTGATATTCATCGCATTTCAACGTTTTTCTGTTGGTCGGGCTGAAGCAACAGCTCTAACGAGTCGCCCATTATAACTTGTCGCCCATCATCATCAACATTTTCCATAATGTGGTGAAAACTGTAAGCTCTGTCATTTACAGAGGAAGCAGTATAAGCAAGCCAATGAACTCTTAGACACCTTAAAAGACTTGGACCAAGGAAATGACTCTCTATATTGTCATGCTCGTTGCAAACTAGAACAAGCTACTTTGCACCGGCTAACCCGGACGAGAGCAGGCTTTAGTTTCTTAAGCCAGTCGTGACTCACTCAGAGCCTTTTGCTGCAATCGAAGCGACGTAAATTTTGTTGTTTGAGTTCTTTCTTTTGATACGATATATTTCAGATTTACCTGCCTTGCTATTTGATCGTGGTGCTGGCCTGGGTCAGTTTCTGGGTGGATCGTGAACAGACAGCAGCTAGGATTGCAATGGGAATTACTACTGTGCTTACCATGGCAACGCTGATCGGTAGTGCCAGGACCTCGCTGCCAAAGGTCTCTTACGTCAAATCGCTGGAATGGTTTCTGATAATGTGCTTCCTGTTTGTGTTTTCTGCCATTTTGGAATATGCGTTTGTGTCATATCTGGTGTTTAAGAATCGAGTGGAGGAAAGGGAGAGGGAGGCCAAGCGTAAGAAACACGACGACGTAAGTAACTTAAATAGAATTCGCAATGCCTTATCTCAACATTTGGGTTTGGATTTTCAGCCAAAGATATTCTTGGCTCACTCTCTTCTGATTGGGAATGTATAATAAAATGTTTTCTCTAAGACGAAGTGCACACTTTTGGTCATTTGCTAGGCCTTAAGCCATCAACTTATCAAATTTTCTTAATAATTTTTGTTTATCAGGAAAAAGCCTGCGATACTGCAGAAGATACCTTTGAAAACGAAAAATCACCTCAGTCCCCCGGCAGCCGCCCACCCTCGGGACAGGAGGCGGTCTGGATCCCAGGAAAGCAGCAGGTCGAGACTAAAATGAAGCCAGGGAGATGCGGGTCACCAAAGAAAGCCCCGAAGGAGGATCACTTCGTCAAGATTCTCAACACTGTGGAATTTTTCTCCAGGTTGCTCTTTCCGTTGGTGTTTATCTTCCTGAATATCGCCTACTGGCTTTACTATGGTGGAATTCTGGAGTAAAAGCGAAGCATGAGTCGGTCTTTTGCGATCTTAGTGTATATTGCTATATAAAGGATGCTCAAAGGTTTAACTGACTGTGAAGAGAGGTCTTGTCATTGTTAGTTTGGTCGCTGCGACGGCATTAATTCTAGTTCCGTGTACTAGTTATTCTGATGATGCGGATAAATTTATATTACTAGGTTAATTCGGTTATTTGATTATTGTATCCCATCTATTAGAGAAAGATGACGGAAACAGCTCGAATAATAGGTATCATCTTCTTTTATGAATTTTAATATTAGCTTTTATTGACAGACATTTTTGACAATGAATGATGAATTTGGCAATTACATAACGTACATTGATATTGATCTGCAAAACGTTTTTCCAGCAATAAAAGTCGATCAGGTGAATGCACCGATTAGTGACCTAAAATGATTCTGTTGGAAATCAAGGGTGTTAAGAATTCTACTCTAGACGTCTGCGTTGTACGTATGGTAATTAATATAGCTAGAACAAAGTTGAGGAAAAGCTGGAGAGGAAAAGTATGACGACGCTCTTTGAAATTTCAGATGAGGTGCTACCTATCGATTCCCCAAATTGTGAGCTATATTAGGTTCAAAAAATGTCAACTTTTAATACCCATTTCAGTTCTAACCTGGATTCCAAAATTGTTACCCGTTTTGCAGACTGAACGAGGTTATGATGTATCGAGACTGATTAATCTTTTGGTACTTTTGTTTGCTTTCTTTTCTCTCTTCAAGCAATTCCCTCAATATTGAGAATATTAAAGAAACTATGTCACGTGTTTTTAACATTATGTTGAAAAACTTGAAAAGATGTTGGAAGCAAAGAAAACCCCAAAATATTTGTGTAGTTTTGTTTCAAATTACAGTATTTCACCAGTTTAGCAAAACAATAAATAAGCAGCTTTGCCTTAGGATGGCAAGGATAGAAATGGACTGCAACTTGAAAAAATGTGGTCACATTTTCAAGTTCTCCTCTTGTGCAGTGGAAAAAAATAGCCAAATACAGATCGGCCGTTTACTTCTCTTTGAGAAAATAGCTTTTTTTTATCTTTCTTATGATGTTCTAGAGGCATTTTCGTTATGAGCAATGGTACTTGAGGGTCCCTGGTTTTTAGTTGACCGCAAAAACATTAAAATCACCATGAAATAGTCCCTTCAAGCTGGACTTATTTCAGATCAGTAGGCGAAGTCATACCGTTTTCTACGGCTGATACTTCTACCACGTTTTACAACAGCATGGCTCAAACGCCATATTCCTTAGCGTGTTACTTTTCTTTCTAGCTACTACTGGGAAGTGTAATAAAGTTTGGGAAGTTTGCCAAAGTAAACTGATTGCCTATATTCACAGGAATTAAACCGAGTTCATAATAACCCTGCACTTTATGAAAAGTGTAGAGTTAAGTACACACATAATTTCAGATTAAACGCCTGTTGTGTAGTTTAGACAGTCAAACAGCTTCACGAAAGTGGACATTTGTCGTTAGACTTTCATGTATTCAATTTCTTTTTTAGGACAGCTCCTGTCGGGCATGATTATTTATGCTTAAATTAGGCTTGCTTGGTTGTCTTGGTTGCTTAGCCTACAGAGTTAACCCGCCGACAAGCTTGTAGAAACCCAATAAGGTGGGCGACCAAGTGCATTTACCTAAAACGCCGTGTAGCGGAGAATCTACTGTGTAATTTATTTGCAGATTAGTCTGCTAATAAGTCTAGTTTTCGCAATAAATTAACCGGTTCTAGGCCAATATATTACGTGAAAATAAAGCTTATCACGAAACGTCTATTGCTGACTTTTAATCATAAAAAAGAATAAACAAAATCACAATTCTTTCTGTCAGAAAATACCGGTAAATATATTCCTCTCAAGGTCTTCTTCTTTCTTAAAACGAATCTGCTACTTTGTTCTCTCTATTATTCCGTTCTTCATAACGGTTTTGCGGTCCTACTATTTTATCATTGTATTTTGGTCAATTATCTTGAAAAGGCACAAAGGATCTGCTGGGTTCTCCAAGCACAGAAGATGGCGGATAAAGCTGTAATGAAATAAAAAAGTTACATTACAAAAATTACTTACATCTTTGACCACGAGGTATGTAATTGCTACTGGTAGATGCTGTTAAACCTTGTCAAGCCTGGCTCAACCAGAGGCAGAAAAAGGTTTGAAGATCCTGCATTTACAGACTTTACTGGTAGGTCTGGATTTAACCCCCTAAATTCTGGAAAGGTTGGCTTAGGCGCTCAATTAATAATGTGAAAAGATTAAAGCTTTCCTGGTTTTACCCGGTTTAAAATGTTAGTCTCTTTCAATGACATAACCGGCTGAAAAGACGATGTTCTCCTTTTTCAAAACGGCTAAGATTCGCCCGAAGTGTTGCCAAAAGCTTCCACTGTCCCTTTTGGAGCAAACCCATGAAAACAATCACATTTTCCCTGCTTTTTCTACTCCATTCATTCGAAATCTCGTATGTTTAATTGTCACTTGTAAAAAGAGTCCGTGCCGCAATCCCGTATACATAAGTAGGCAATAGATATCCGTTCACTTTAAGTCCTACGGGTGTGGTTGTGTTTCTATCCAGTGTAGACTACGTAGTACAGTGTCTGGCGATCTGATTAGTGGTATACGATGAGCCAGTCATATCATCCCGTGAAGTTATAGTAATGACCAATGAAACTGGCTGTAGAAGCGTGCAAATCCCTACGCAATGCTTTTTACTTGTTATGTTGTGTGCTAGGTTCTTACCTGGCACGGATACTAGCTCAGATGAAAAAACTGTAACTGAAGCAATATGTTCTTTTTAATACCGTACCAATTGTCCAATATTTTTACCTCCTTATAAACTCCAAGTACGGTGTTTCTGTATCACAAATACAGTTAACGCGATTTGCATACAGTACAAACAATTGCGACGTCCAATGTAAACCAGAAACGTATTGCTGTCTAAGCGGACGTTATTAATTTGCTATCAAACATCTTACTAGGGATTATCGAAGCATGTAGTCTTGAGTCCTCTTGCCTTGGCTCGATTTTGTAACTCTAGAACAGTTAGGCTGTCGCATCTCTCCCTACAAAAAAGATAAAAGAAAAGTAATGTTTGGCAGAAGGAAATAAAGGGAAAGGAGAACAAGAGGACGAGGACAACGAACAAGAATTTGGAAAAGAAAGATGGGTTTTTGGATACTTTTTTCATATCGTGTTCTTCTTTTTTTGGTCTGCTGAACTGTCAACTTTGTCACGTGCTCGCGTGGAGACAAATAAATCTCATAACTTCAGCTTGACCTGATTTCATTATTTTCCCCACAAAGGATGCTGGTCATAGCACTGTGCACAGATCATACAGGAACCAAGAAGATGGCATTGTTTGCCACCAGGTTCTTCCGTAACAAGTGCTTAGAGCATTCGGAATGTCAGGGATTCTATTCCCGTCGGGTACTCAGATGCCTTTCTTTTCCACACTCGTGAGTTATTCTTAAAAATAAATATATGAAACAAATAATTCAGATAAACATAACAGGTTAAAAATCCCAGCTGGCAGGAGGCACACCAGTTGACTATTTACAAGCGTGGCCGAGCTAGAGCGGGACTTGAACCCGGTGCCGGTGCTCTAACCGCTCGGCCAGCCTGCCCCCCATCCTGTTCTTTTGGGGCTCTTCCGTTACCGTGGGAGCTTAGGGGTACGCTTCGATCGCATGTTACTTACAGTGATTTATGATGAAGGGAATGACCCACTAGAATCCTGAACTCGGTCACATCTCGAACTGGGAGACTCGACAATTGGTTCTCCGCGAGATAACTACGGAATCGAAAAGAAAGAAGTGCGTGAAATTAAAGACAAAAAGTGCTGTTGTCAAGCATTAGAAGATTATCTATCTGATAGAAAACTTTGGCCAGGCTGGTGTGCATTTATGAGATCTCTCTTTTGTGTGTGTGTGTGAAACAATCAACACTTTATTCACAAACCGAGATCAAGGATCTCCACGAAAAGGGTTACAAAGTCTATAAGAAAAGAAAAACAGGAGGCAACTAACTACCTTGACAACTACATGATCTAACCTAAAGGACAAGACTCAAGACTACATTATATACAAACAGGCGGAAGGGGCCCCGGGAGAAAACAAGCCACGACCAGGCCGCAACCACCCTGAAGAACACATATATACACTATATACAAAATAAAAGCGCAGATAAGTAGCTATATATGAAATCCCTCCGAGTAAATCCGGAGTAAGCGTTCCCCAACAAAACAAAGTTCCTGAGAAAAGTCGTTGAAACGCGAGGCTAACAAAATCCCTAAACAGGATCCTTGATGAAGCGGACCACGAACAGCGCACGGCAAATACTGAGAAAAGACTAAATATATAACCAAGAGAAAATGACTTGATGTAACTAAATATGCAAACGTAGAAATCCATCGTCTACAGTACAAAAGTGAAGAATGACTCATGAATCAAAAAAGAGAGAGTCAGACACTCGGAGGAAATCAAGAGAAATCCTACGCTTAATATCCGAAGGGACATACCGAATAATAGCGCGATGCGATGATCCTCAGAACCATTATAAAACGTGGTCTTATTACGAAAGGCCCATATACCATAGAGGATGGATTTCACGAGAAAACGCGCAATGCGAGCCCTCTTAGCAGAAACGGAGGGCCAGCGATAAAAGAAAACGAAAATAAAATTGGGAGTAAATTGAATACCCAGCACCGAGGTTAAGATCGGAGAAAAAAAGTTCAAAACACGCTTGACTCTAGCACAATTTCAAAAACAGTGATCAATGGTCTCTCGCCGAGGACAAGAGGCACAGATCGCGGAATTAATGTACCCCCAATTATGCAAGTAGCCACGGACTTTAACAGCACGGAGGGTAATAAGCCAGGACAAATCATTCTTGAAATTCTCTGTAAACGAGTCGCGGACAAGAGACCAGTGATCACTAAGCGAAAACCCCGGTCCGAAGACCTGGGTCCAAAAACGCGGGAGAATTGGCGGGAAGAAAGATCACAATCACGAACAAGAGACAAAGTATCAAGACAAGAGCTATAGAAAGAAGTCGGGAAAGCTGCGCTGGGGGAAAGATTATCACGAAGATGAGACCATTGGGGACGAAGGAAAGACAAACGCCTGCCAATGAAATACTTAGACAAGAAAAATCTAGAGTCAATCGGCGCATCAAGGATAGAAACCATCCCCGCCAATTGCAGAGCCTTACACTTCAATTTTAAGTTAATTAACCCATTGGCACCCGTGCCGGCCAAAACTGGCCGTAAAAAACTCCATGCTTCAAAACATTGCAACTTTCTCAATCGCACGAATATTGCCTTAACTGTTAGTTGTGAGCACGAAATGGAATGTCCTTTAAATTTGGATATCCAATAAACGCAAGAAACGTAGCGATTTTTACCAAATATGGCCTTTTGAGTTTGGACAAGAACGAAACTGACCGTTTTTAACGTCAAAGAAAAACGACAAAAATGCCCCTTTTTGCCTTCATGTTTTTCAAGGAAATCATCGTCGAAAAACCAAACTTCAACCATCATAACGAAATTCAGTCCTTGTTCTAGCTTAGAAATGACTTTTTTGTTCATATTCCTCTCCCGAGCGTAGATACAGCCTTTTGTTCCAGTGCATTCGGGCCTTCTCGACATTTTCAAAATCTCGAGCGCGTTGCATGATGGGAACTAACGAGAATTTTTGACAGCGCCCGTTCCTTCCCCCAATTCTTTCACATAGAAACTAAGTCTACAGCCACTCCGACCTACCGCCAAAATTTCCTGCTTGTGGTCATCTTCAGTGCTCACAAATTCCAAAATATGCGGCGTTAGGTCGAGAAATTCATCAATAGTCGAGTCCCAAAGGTACTAAGTGTCCGACCGTGGCCAAATTCCCAGTTCGTCGAGTAACAAGCCAAATTCGACAACAAAGTACATCACCTTGCTCGATTATTTGAGAAAGTGGACTCTTAGCTACCGTCACGCTTAATGATGCTCATCAGGCAGCCGCTAAAGATGAAAAATGGCTGTAAACTTAGCAAAAATCGCAAGCAAACCGAACTTGGGCCATTGTTGTTGCTTCACGGATAAAAAATAGCTACGTCAAAATGACGTTTTCAGAAACCTTGAACCTCCAGTGCCTTAGGACAGCACCACTTTTCCCTGGTAGTTTCAAATAAAGAGTCACAAATTGCTATTCATCGTTTATAGGTGGAAAATCACTCCGAAAACGTAAAAACAGCTGGTAGTCAATGGGTTAAACCAACACCGCCGGCCTTAGGATCAAGGTAGCAAGTGTTACGCGCAACAGTTTAAATTTTGCTACCCCAGAGGGAGGGCCAAATAAGGCTCTTAACCCGCGCAAGGACCCACTCCGGCAGAATAAGAACTCTGGTTAGGTAAACAAATTTACTTAACCCAAGAGTATTAACAACAAGGGCCTTACCAGGGAAGGACAAGGATCTAGCCTTCCAGAGGTCAAGGGACTTCTCAGGCTTATTCAATTTGGGTTGCCAATTGTACTGCTCGGTAGGAACGACACCAAAACTATCCCAAGAATCTTCATCTTTTTGACCCAGGTGAGCCCAAGGGGCTCATCCAGACGAGACCTCCAAGCACCTAGCCACATGGCTTCAGTTTTTGACCTGTTCAATTTAGCACCTGAGCCACGCTCATAAACATCAACCACCCGCCCCGGGCAAGAGAAAACCACTAACCTCCGGATTACGACTAGCCTCCCACGCAGTCGTTTTTAGGGGACTCGTATCTCACCTCCTCCCCACTAACGCCTTGTTACCCGAAGCCAACATTCCTTTCCCATTGTTTGACTCGCGGACATTCTAGCCAATCAAGATCGAACAACTGACAGCGATGACAAGTAAAATTAATCCTTATGCGTGCTTCTTTCTCTCGCGAATTTGTAAATGTATCAAAGCGCTGGAGCCGATTTCTTTTTTAATAATGCGATGTGTTACAAGAGACTAAAGCAGATAAGAATTTAGACGCAACCAAGTTAGAAATCTGAAGCATTTATCAGTCGATCAAACATAGAGTAAACCGACGTGAAATTATCACACATGGTACTACAACAAAGCTCGATCTCTCATGGTCTTGCATTAAATCAGATGAAATTCGCCCACGCAGCGATCCCAAAACGTACTGGGGAAGCGTTCAGAAGTTATTAAACACCGATGGCATAGACTGCGCCAACTAGTAGTTTTTCTTCAGTTCACGAGATGCGGACGGTAAAATTATGCAGTGTAACCTAGCAGCTTGCTCGATCCACTGCGCGCTATGGTCTGCCGATGGCAAAGTTTCCTTCCTCCAAATCACTCAGACTAACCCGAAGATACGCCAATACTCCCGTCTTAAATAACTGACTTGGCCCTTCATTAAATTCACGAGAAGGGACACAACAGCTACAAGATGACCAGCGGCGAGGAAATCGAAGATTGAAGGCGAAGCTTGCATGACACTGAAATAAGCGTCTTTCCGTAACTAGTCGGCATATTGATGGAAATATTATCGCTCTTTCCTCTCACAAATTGTTGAATTGAATTCAGTTTGTAAGCATTTAAACAGGAAATTTTAAACGTGGAGTACACGGTGATCAAAGCTTGCTCAAGCTTGCTAAGCGGCGGGAAAGGAATGTTGGCTTCGGGTAAGCAGGCGTTAGTGGGGAGGAGTTGAAATACGAGTCCCCTGAAAACGACTGCGTGGGAGGCTAGACTACGACGAATCAAAGACCCTAAAACTTCAACGCAAATAACATAAAGAAGGGGAGACAATGGGTCCCCTTGCCGTACACCACGGTTAAGAGGGATCCTATCCGTGAGCCAATCATTGAAAATAATTTGAATAAAGGCACCATTATAAAACGTAGAAATTCAACGGGAAAAATTCGGACCAAAACCAAAATAAAAAGCAATTCAAACAGGAAAGAGCGATTAACTCGATCAAAGGCCTTCTCTTGATCTAAACTGACCACAATGGCAGCCTCATCCGTTTTCTCAATGTAAGCAACTAGACGTCACACAACAAAGTAACACTGGAAAAAATAAAACGCCCCGGGACAGAACAAGTCTGATCAGGGTGAATAATAAGATCGAGGACCTGAGAAAGACGGGTGGTATTAGCCTTCGAAATAATTTTATAGTCAACATTGAGCAAAGAGATGGGGTGCCAGTTTTTCAAATCACGAACGTCCCCGCGTTTCTTAAAAATTAAATGAGTAACACTGCCTTTCATAGATTCAGAAAGTTCTGCATCCATAAAACATTGATTGGCTACACGGAGCAGAAGTGGACCCAAAAGCTCCCAAGAACGTAAATAAAATTAAACAGTAAAACCGTCGGACACAGGCGCCCTTCCCGTGTTATGGCCCTTAAGAGAATCGGTCACCTCGCATGAGTCACTTTGCAAATTATCAAGCATAGGTTCAATTGAATCAAAACAACGCTGCTTACAAACCAGATCAATAGATTCTTCAGAAAACAAATTGGAATAAAATTGCACGTGAGCACGGGCAATTTCATCGCGTGAAAAGACCTCATTACCGTTACTACCAAAAATTGAAGACACAGAATTTCGCTCAATACGTTCACGTTCAAGCTTAAAGAAAAAGTGAGTAGGACGCTCACCGTCCTCAATAATAATAACAATCTTTATTTGCTTTTATCAATGTATACTTTTTTTTTAATTACAATCTACAAAATTTACAAAATATGTTAATGTAAACTAAATAAAAACAATAGGCAAGCTAGGAAGCTAAATAAACCAGTAGGTTTTCTTGTTAGCTCCCTCAAGCCATTGTTAGTTCCTCAAGCCATTGAACACGAGAGCGGACCTTGAAACCCTCCAAGGTCCGCAAAATGAGAAGTGGCAAATGGCAGAAATGGAAATGAGAAATGGCAGATTCAAGATTCGAAATCTCATCAATGACAGGGGAATCACCGGCTACGAGGCGCCGCTTAAGCTCACTTAAACGATTCGTAAGAAAGACCCGCTCACGCGAGAGGCTACGGTTATTCCGAGTAGCAAAGGAGATAGAGTATGCTTTGGGGAAGACTTAAAAAAGTCCCACCAGCATTTGACTGAAGGAAGGTGATTTATAACTTTGGAGAGATTACGAATCCGGTCCTCAATGAGATCGCAAAAATCTAAGTCATTTAAAAGAGACGAATTAAACTTCCAAAGACCAGGGCCACGAGCAAAACTCGGACTAAGTTCCAAGGAAAGACTAAAATATTCATGGTCAGAAATTAAAACAACAGCGAGAAATTTTTTCAAGAACGAACGCAAGAAAAAAGACTATCAGAAACAAAAAAGATATCCAGGCGCGAGCCAATGGAAACATTACTAGCGGGGCAAACATTACCCCCAAACTTATCAAGATCAGATTCATAACAATTAAAGTCGCCAGCAAAAATAAAAGCATCAGCAGGAAAACAAAATTCATGCAAATTCTCAAAAAACACTTTCCGGTCAGTGAAGCTGGTGGGAGCATAAACATCAATGACATTAATCTTAAGATTGTCAATCTCAAAAAGAAGACTAATACCCCTGCCATGATGATCTCTACGCCACGATAACACCTTACCATCAAAAAATTCATAAATCAAAACAAGAAAACTACCCTGTCTACCAACAGCAGGGGACCAGAAACATGGCCCACGCCTATCGGCAGCAAGCGAATTAAAAACATCAATATAGGAAATTAAAGACTCCTGAATGCAAACAATGCCAAAGGCAACGCGCATAAAACACGAGAACTGCACTACGAGTGGCCGAGTTAAAGCCACGTGTATTAATAGAAAGTAACTTGTAATTCATGATGGAGGGTTATTAGGATTGCGCTTCGAGCGACTAACAGGCAACGGAGCAGCAGGTTTACGAAGAGGAAAGGACGAAACGAAATCAAGCCTAGCAGGCTTACGCCCAGACTTCTTAACTTTCTTAAATTCCGCAGCTAAATCAACTACACTATGAAAAGGCAAAACAGACCCACTCATATTACAGTCATCTTCAGAGGAATCATCCTGAATAGATTGAGAGTCAAATAATGGCTGAGAAGCCTCAACGACGACAGCAGCCGCAGCAAGGGAGACATCAGATGCAGCGTCCACACACATAACTTCCACCTCAGCTTCTTCAGCCGCAGCAGCAAGAGCAGCATCGGACGAAGTTGACATGCCAATTAAAGAATCCACAGGAAGAGTATCCGACGAAGAAACCACAGGGACCTCGGCCAGAGGAGTGACATCCGCAACATCAGAAGAAGGAAAAGTCGGAGAAACATGAGAGGCATCAGAAGAAGATGAGAAGGACGACACCTGAGAAGCGCCAGGGGAATCCGAAGAAGACTGCGTAAAATCAGAAGACGAAGGAGCAGAAGTTGAAGACGACGAACCGGAAGACGAAGACGACGAACCAGAAGACGATGACGAACCAGACGACGACGACGATGACGGATCAGAAGCAGGAGGACGAGAAGGAGATCCGGAAGACAAGGAGGATAGTAGCACCGACAGAGGCGTAGGTCCAGGAGGAGGAGACGCAGAAACATTGTCCTCATTAGGGGAACGGTCACCATTAGCAGGGTCATCACGATGACTGGCCGGCTTACCACGCCAGGAGAAAGGACAGTCAACCGCATAATGACCAACGTCCCGACAAATACAACAACGAACTGGCTCATCACACTTCAAAGATTGATGGCCCAAGCCATCACAGTTGAAGCACACAGTATTAGGGCACGACTTGGCTTCATGACCAGCACGATTACACTTCCGACACGTTGGCACCTCAAGTCACGCTTAGTTCTAAGCAGCAAACGACTAAAACGAAGGTAGGATGGAACGGATTCGTTCAATTCCATAGCAGCGACTCGAATACCACTTTTTTGGACACCCGGGTCTGGAGTTTAGGACGACGAATAGTAGTCACCGTGCCAAACTTCTCGAGACGATAGCGGAGGGCCGAATCTGGCAACTCAAAAGGGCGGTCACAAACAGCGACAAATTTAACACGAGATGAAGCAGGAACACTAGATTGATTTCTCCGAGGAATGAAGGACGACTTACGAAGGAAAAGATCGCGATACTTCTCAGTGGTGAAAGTGATGCGCTTCCAACCAGAAGGGCCAGACTGCAGACAGCGAACCGCAGAAAGTGGAATCTCCAGATTCCTTAAATCAACAAAAACATCCTCGAGAGGCATATCATCGGTGGGAAGGCGAAACGAGGCAGAACAAGGCCTATCAGGCATGACATTATGCGGATGAAAATGAGCCTTTTCGAACTCAGACATCACAGGACGACGACAAGTACGAGCGGAAACAATAGAAACACCTGAATATCCGGCCGCAACAACATAACTGCGCGCGGCAGGTACATCCACCCGAGAACGGGGATCATCATCAATAATTATATTGCTTGCCATAGCAAATGGGGGGAAGGCGTTGCCGTTCCCCCCGTCGGGTACTTAGGACTTGCCTTTTGTGTACTACCACAAAGATGCCACGGTTCAAGTACCCACATATCAATAAAACAAGCAATGAAAACGTTAAGCTTGTGGGATGTGGCTGGAATGACAAGGGCTCAGTCTTTGCTTTGGTAGATTTAAGGGGTAATGCCCGCTACATTGTGGCCTTAGTGCCCTTAGAGTGGCTTCAGCTTACTTGATCACATTAATTTGTGAAGTATCCTTGTCACTCCAGCCACATCCCACAAGCTTTACGTTTTCATTGCTTGTTTTATTGATATCCTGATGTGGGTACTTGAGCCTGAGCATTAGCTATTAGCTATTCCGTTTGTATTTTTGTATTTTAGCTAGGCGAAGCTAAATAAATAAATAAATAAATAAAATAAAAAGGCCCAAATAGCTGTCCATGGCTGCTAATGCTTGGGCTCAATCTTTGCTTTGGTAGATTTAAGGGGTAATGACCGCTACCTTGTGGCCTTAATGCCCTTAGAGTGGCTTCAGCTCACTCTAATGAATAGTTCGTGGTATACACATTTGCATTACCTTTGGTTTAAACATGCACTTAAAATTATTCTCATTACCATTCACGAGTAAAAAATGCTTATAATATTTACGCGGGAATATATTCAATCTAACCTGTCATCCATAAAGGAGGGAAAAATCTGCTTGTCCACGAAATGCTGTCGTGTGCCGTTCAACATCACGTGGACAACGCCCCTGGCCCGCTTGGCTAGCTGTGAGAATGTAAGTGGGCAGTTAAATACACACTGATGGTATTAATATGTTCTGATATATCCTTGAAGCTTGCAAAACGTGGTTTCTCAAAGAGCTGAAAAGGAAGCTTCACAAGCAACTCTCAAAACACACACAAAAACGTTTTCTTTTAATTTTTTTCTGAGCAATTGTGTCTGAGTGGGCTACTGCCTGGCAGAACGTTTTCCTCTTTCATCCGGTTCAAATAATGAAAAAAGCTTTGAGATGACAGATAGCACTCACTTTTGCTGCTGCCTGACCCCAAAAGGGTTTCTGTTTGCTGCACTCGTAAGGGCAAGAATTAAAGTCGATGCCAGATCCTTTCTTGGTGCCACACCAGGTCAGTCCGTTCATCAGAAATCTAATATAACATGAGAAAGAATTGTGAGTGTTTAAAGGAGCACTGTCACCGGGATTTTTGCTGTTTTTGGTTCAATTGTGCCAAACTTACTGCCTTTTAACTGTTATCGTGCAAAAAATGATCCTACAGAATCAGCAAGATGAATTCCAATGAAATTTTAGCAGGGAGAGCTAACCATAATAATTGTTTTGGTGATTTTTCAATACACAGCTTGAAATTTTGAAAAAACTGGCAAGTTTTTTCAAATTGCAATCCATTTCCATCCTCGCCATCTTTGATGGAATACGGGAGTTTATAGTGTCAATGCAGTACTACAGTCTTTGGAAGCAAAACTAGACCATTATTTAAAGGTTTCCACTGATGCATTGGCAGTTTTAAGCTTTTAAAGTGATGGTACAATAGCGTGACACTGCCCCTTTAAGGTCTACTCAGTCAGGGAAATTCCATAATGCTTACTTTATGCCGCAACTCATGTGATGAACAGAGGATAGCTAAAAAAAAATTTTCGTTCCGCAGAAGGTCAATGAGCAAATACGAAATCCGATCACAGGCAACCCGAGCTCCTTTTAAAAATGTTTTCAACGAGAGTGGTAGCGGTTGCCTTCATAGATTTAAAAAAGGCATTCGACAGTGTGTCGCATGTCATTCTCGAAATGAAGTTGGGAAGGGACTTTGGCATATCAGAACCACTCTTAGACTGGATTAAAAGTTACTTAAGTGAAAGACAGCAATTCACAGCTGTTAATGGATCGACTTCAGAGATCATACCGATCTCTTTTGGAATTCCTCAAGGGTCCGATTTGGGGCCGACACTTTTCACTCTTTTCACGACCGATCTTCCGTCCTCTGTGTCTTCCGGATCCGTCTATATGTTTGCCGACGACACAACGGTTTACTGCATAAGTGATGCGGCAGAAAAAAGTATTGTCCAGTTAAATTCTGCACTCCGTGAATTAAACGAGTGGCGCCTAATTAACAGATTCACACCCCACCCAAGTAAAAGTGAGGCCATGCTAATCTCTAGAAGAAATCCCCCGATTAATATTCCCCCGATCTTCATCGGAAACTCTACAATTGAATGGGTATCGAAATCACGATTACTGGGAATGACCGTCGATGAGAAACTGACCTAGACTCCGTATATGCTGGAACTCAAAAAATCATTTGCTAAAAAACTAGATATTTCTCCCTAGGAACGTTCGTCAGGATCTCTATTTTAAGGTCATTTTGCCTTCAGTGACCTATGGTCTTATACTATGGGGATCTTGCTGCAATTCCGACTTATTTCAGTCCCTGGAAAGACTTCACTGCAGGGTTGCGAGACTTATCTTTAATTTGCCAAAGACATGGCATCTGTTGATGTCCTACAACGGGCCCAATGGCAGACTCTGTCTATTTATTATAAATCAGCCATTTTTATCTGTTTTCATAAAGCTTTCCACGATAGGTTACCTGTCACATTAATCGATCTGATTTCTAAGAAACGGGCCACAAATTATTCAATCCGGACTTGCGCTTCTTTAATTGTTCCACGCTTCCACACGCGTTACATGAAAGACTCTGTCGCGTTTAGAGGCTCAGTCCTGTGGAATGCAGTGACAACCAATTGCAGTGCCCTGACAAAAAACATTCCGTATCGTGACCTCAGGCTAAAGCTTAAATCTCTAGTTAATTTCAATGAATTTAGCTTCAAGATAACGTCCGTATCCACTTGTAATTTTAGAAAAGATGACTTTGTATATACTTAAATTTATCTAGAGAGTTGAACAGCCCGGTTAACAAACGGCGCTGGCTCGCTACCACTATATATATGTGCTTGTAAATCGGAGTTGTTAGAACATTCGAATGATAATTATGCTGTAGGTTGGGGTTGTTTCATATTGTAATCTTAATCCCTTCCGCTTCAGTAGGAGCAAAAGGGCAACAGTCACTTGACTGCTGGTTATTCTTACCAACTGATGCTTTTTCGGGGATACATGTTTTGCCCATTTCTGTAGTGTTTCACAATACGTGAAACATTCGGATTAAACCAAAACACGCACAGATTTAACTTGCCAGTGTAACACACGCCATGTGCTCACTTTAATGTCCCATAATTCCACTCGATCTCACATGATTACATCATCAATACTACAATCTCTCCCTTGTTTGGAATAAAATGTCCACTGTCCAACTTATGCAAAATAACAGCAACACTTGAGCTTTTTCCGAATGGTTACTAAATCAAAGAAAAGTGTTCCAATGTCCAAGCCTTAAATCAGAACAAACACAACGACTATAAATGTGAAATGTGACTCAGTCATGAAATGTGCATCTCATACGCGTTATTCTTAACCAAGTTCATAATCCTTGAACCTCTCTGGTAGACGATTGCGCTTGGGTCTGAACAAATAATGCTGAGTGGGAAAGTTCTGCTCCTTTTCCTCGCTCGGTTTCAGATCGTGTGGTAATGTGTCTTGTGAATCACTGTCTGCTGGTTCCAGTGATTTGTCCTCCACGTACTTTTGTAGGTGAGTAATATTTCTCTTGTATCGAACACCAGCAGGAGACTTAATTTCAACACGACTTCCTTGCTTGTTGACCACCTCATACGGTGTGGTTTCAAATGATGGGGACAGCTTATCAACTTTGGGTTTCTGTAGAAGCACTTTGTCTCCTTCCTTCAGATCAGACTCACAAGCACCTCTCAAATTGTCAGCATAGTCTTTGCCCTTTTGCTTTCTTTCACGATCCCTGTCCAGAACTTCACTGTCATTACTAGCTGAACGCAATTCTTCCACACCAGGTAGCTTTGAACGAATCTCTCTTCCAAATAACAGTTTTGCTGGGCTTACTCCAGTAGTCGTGTGTGGAGTGCTTCTGTAAGCGAGTAAGAATTTCTGCATTTCTTTTCGCCAGTCACGCCCTTCACTGTGTGCAATCCGCATAGCTTTCAGTAGACTTCGATTCTGTCTCTCGACCTCCCCATTGGCTTGCGGCCATAAAGGAGTTGACACCCTGTGTTCAATGTTGTTGTCGTTGAGGTAAGCTTCAAATTCTTCGGACACAAATTGTGGTCCATTGTCAGTTTTTATTGACAGCGGTAGTCCATGAGTAGCAAAGATTTCTTCTAGACACTTGATCAGTTTGCCTGAAGTTACTGATTTGGTTATGGCTACTTCAAAGAATCGGCTAAAGTAATCAACAACTACCAGCAAATATTCTCCTGTCGGAAGGGGTCCTAACAGGTCTGCTGCAAGGTCTTGCCATGGCTGTGTCGGCAGTTCAGTTCTCTTCATTGGTTCCGGGGGCAACGGCTTACCAACAAGCTGGCAACCATGACATGTTCTACACCTCTGCTCTGCTTCGCGGTCTATGCCCGGCCACCACACCTTTGTGCGGAGTCTTTCCTTGGTCTTAACAATGCCCTGGTGGCCTTCATGTGCAAGTTCGAGCACTTGTTTGCGAAGTTTCTGTGGCATGACTAATCTCGTCCCTCTTAGCACCAACTTTCCCAGCACAGTTAATTCGTGTCTGACAGCTTTGTAGGCTGGTTCGCCAACAGTCCAATCACTGGTCAGCACACACTTTCTTAACAACGTAATTTCATCATCTTCGGCAGATGCTTGTTCAATTTCTTGGATAGGTATGGCTTTGGGAGCTGCATTCTCCGCAACATATCGAATATATTCTTCCGCCACATTCTTGTCTTCATTGGAGACTTCTTGGGTTAGGCGAGACAAAGCATCAGCTATGTTCTGTGGTCCGGGGCAATACTTCACTGTGAACTCGTATGGTTGAAGTCGTAAGACCCAACGTTCAATTCTTGCAGATGGGTGAGATTTACTTTAATAGATCACTTCAAGTGGTTTGTGATCAGTTTCTAATTCAAAATGTTTTCCATAAAGGTAAACATGAAACCTTTCACAAGCCCAGACTAGAGCCAAAGCTTCTCTTTCTGTTTGAGAATATTTTCTTTCAACTGCTGTTAAACTTCGGCTTGCGTAGTAGACTGGTCTCCAATTTCCATCTTGTTGCTGGACAAGAACTGCACCTAGTCCAACTGGACTTGCATCAGCAATAACCTTTGTTTTGGCATCCTTGTCATAGTAGGCTAGTGTTTCAGCACTTGCTAAAGATTCTTTCAGAGCCTGGAACGCTTCTTGTTGCTCTTCACCCCATTTGAACGTCACGCCTTTTCGTGTCAGCTGTCGAAGTGGTTCAGCAACTGTGGCAAGGTTCGGAATGAATTTCGCACTGAAATTCACAAGTCCTAGGAAGCTTCTCACTTCTGCTACAGACTCAGGCTCTTTGGCATTGACAACAGCTTCAATTTTGGATTCTGTTGGTCCAATACCACGTGTAGACAATAGGTATCCCATGAACTCTAACTGGGCCATCCTGAACTTACACTTCTCTGGGTTCAAGGTCAAACCCCTCTGTTGCAATCGTTCCAATAACTTCTCCAGCCTTTCATCGTGTTCTTGGTCATCTCTAGCATGGAGGATCATGTCGTCAGATATGTTGCGCACTCCTTCGCATCCATGTAGAGCTTGTTGAATGGCATGCTGATAGATTTCAGGGGCGGATGTTATGCCAAACATCAACCTTTTACATCGATAAAGACCAGCATGTGTCGTAAATGTTGTGATGTCGCGCGATTCTTCACTGAGCTCTAGTTGATGATAACCCCATTTGAGATCTAACTTGGTAAACACACTGCTTTGGATCATGTCCTGGAGGACCTCATCAACGGTGGGAATTGGATGTCTTTCCCTCACAATGGCTTCATTTGCCCTGCGCATGTCGATACATAATCTAATCTTCCCCGACGGCTTAGGAACTACAACTATCGGGCTGACCCACGGTGTTGGTCCCTGTACCTTCTCAATGATATCCGTCTGCTCTAACTCATGCAACTTTCTTTCCACTTTCTCTCTCAGACTAAATGGCACTCGTCTAGGATGCTGAGCAACAGGGTTGACTTCTTTGTTCACATGAATTTTAACTTGATAATCAGTTAACTTGCCTACTCCTTGAAAACATGCTTTGTATTTATCATCGATTTCTGGTGTAAGCACAGAATTAACTTGTGGTCCCAGTCTAAGCACATCTAACTCTATGGCTGTCTTTCTGCCCATTATTGGTCTGCCATCATTGGAAATGACAATAAATTCAGCAGTAACTTCTTTGCCAGCTACGTTTACGGGGGCCTCAAATTTTCCCAAAGTGTTCAGTGGTTCTGAGGTTCCATAAGGATACAATTTCTGATTGGTTCTCTCTGATTTGCACTTGATTCTATTTTGCTTCAATTTCTCCCAGGTCTTCTGATCAATAATATTACAAGATGATCCTGAGTCAATCAGAACTCCACTGAGAGTAACACCTCCAACTTGCATATCAACCGTCTCTAAGCTACTTGTTTCACATGACTTACCGAATTCCACAGTGAAAATATATTCATCATCTTCATCTTCTTCCACACAGTTAACTTTTCTCCGTCCACTCTGTTTTCCAATGTCCTTTTTCTTCTGCTCTTGTTTATTCTTCTTTTTGCAAACTGAGGCAAAATGTCCTGCCATGTGACACTTTGTACAGGTTTTAGATCTTGCTGGACAATGCCTATCACGTGCAAAATGTCCGATTTGACCACATCGATAACATTGCAGACTGTTCTTCTGATACCTCTTCTCTGATTCCTTGAATTTTCTGTCTTCTTTAATCGCATTAACACTCGCTCCCGACGCACCTTCTATCTTCTTAGCTTGTGTCTGCGACAACTCCAACGATCGAGCGATTTTCTGCGTCTGTGTCAATGTTAGTTCTTGTCCCTTTTCCAGAAGTTTTCGCCGAAGCTCCGTAGACTTGCATTTATCGATAATTTGATCACGTATTTGCTCATTCTCTGTAGCACCAAAATCACAATTCGCAGCTTGAGTACTGAGCCGTACTACAAATTGATCAACCGTTTCATGCTCTTCTTGCTTCATTTGACGAAAGATGTGCCTTTCGTATGGTACATTTACTTGCGGTGTGAAATAAGCATCGAGTGTTCGAAGTGCAGCTTTGTAAACATCGTCTTCCTGTCCTGCAGGTGTACCTGGATCTGTTAGTGTTTCAAATATATCTTGAACCTCCATTCCTGCACAATGTAAAAGTAACGCCTTCCTTCGAGCAGCTGATGTGATCCCACGGCCATCGACATAAATTCGAACGCCTTTCGCCATCGCCGCCATCTTGGCCCCACACTCGTGCTATCTCCTCGACAATCAAATGCTTGTAATCCACGAGGTTCTTCATTTGTTGCCATAACTTTTCTTCCAACAGGCACGTTTCACACTATTTAGTACTCGTCGCCAATTGTAGTGTTTCACAATACGTGAAACATTCGGATTAAACCAAAACACGCACAGATTTAACTTGCCAGTGTAACACACGCCATGTGCTCACTTTAATGTCCCATAATTCCACTCGATCTCACATGATTACATCATCAATACTACAATTTCCCATTGTTTTCTACCGTGAACGTAAAGGAGCTCGGTCACGGTCTTTGAATTCTGAAAAATTTAGCCTCAATCAGTTCAAAAAGTTCATTTGTAATTCGTTTCGATCTTCTCCATCCTTCATCATCCTCGCCATATTTGCATTTATTCCTGTCTCTTTGTTGGTTATCTTCCCTGACAAAGTGTTATTTCACTGTTTCCTATTATTGAAATGCATTTTTTATGTCTCTAACAATGACCCAAAATATCTTGACCGAGCTCTTTTAAAGAGTTCTCTTTGCCACATTTCTTTCCTACCAAGTCGAGAAAGGATCTCCATTGAGATAAATGAAAGTACGTGCAAATAGCTACGACTTACCCTGCTAAAGTATCTTCTAAAGTGGTAAATTTGTCGTACAATTTGGAGTATGCATGTGTGAGATCTCTTGTCCCAGACCAAAACAGCACCTATGAGCAAACAGACAACCACTTTATAAATTATAATGGTAATGGAGTGAAAAATATTTGGATACCAGAAAATTTTAACTACATGGAAGCCTCGGATAATTACTTCCTCCCCTTGTTAGTCCTGACTTCCTGTTCGAACTTTATATTTAAAAGAAAAGAAGAGATCGTGTATCGTAGCCAAATAGATAAAAGAATTTGTCATGAACCGCTGGTAACTTTATACTAATAACTTTATACTAATGTCGCCTATTCAGAGCAAGCGAGGTAATTATCGCGGAGTGTCATAAATGCTATTGCTATAGTTCATGAGAATATTGGAATCGTAAGCTTCGTTTCACTGGATAGTTTACCAAGAGCAATGTTATGTTCCAAGGAATTAACAAGCGCAGACATATTGTTGTCAACAAAATGGCGGCCGCATCTTCGTGTTTTCGAAGTCTCTGCGAGGAGGACTTAGATAATTTACTTGTTTAGTTTTGAACGACTAGTAGATTTATACTGAAACAATTAAATTATTCGCTCTCGATTTCTATGCGTGATAGCTTATTCCGGCTGCGCCCTCATCAGCTATCACGCGATAGAAATCTCGAGCTCAAAATCCCTTACCGGTGATTTTGAAGTACAATAAAATGGCTACATTTAATATTACGAAAAGGATGTACCCTATTATTAAGTGGTTTCTCTTCATACATGTCGAAGAATGGAGCGTAATCATCAGTCTTTGCGTCACAAGGCACTTTAAAGGCAAAACTCTTCAGAAACGCCTTCCATAACCCCTGACAATCCACTTTGCTCGGGTCTCGAAGATACTTTCCTTTATTTGCAACAAAATCCCAACATCGTCCAAGGAAAATTTCTTTCAGGTGGGGGGTTGTGCCTTGGACAGGTTTGAACATCCATTTGTTTCTGTTCTTATTCAGTCTCTGGTCGTAGTATTCCTGAATCCTTTCCTCCACTAAACTCTGATCCTCATCAACTTTGCTGCGAAAACTTACGACATCTTGCAGAATGTGTCTAGACCTAGCGTTTCCCCACAAGCTGTAGGATGGTGCCACTGTTGGTTTGTAATACAGACTAACAGGCACATCATCAATAGGAACATTTTTCCAGAAACTCAGCTGGTAACCTTTCCTGGGCCAGTAGTTTTGCTTCATGTAAGACGATGGCCGATTATTTACTATTTGATATGGGTTTACGTAAGGACGGTTTGCCGATGGCATTCTGCGATTCCAAGCGTTTCCACTCCGTGTATCCAGACCCGCTCTGATATTTACAAGTTTGGACAATTTATAACTGGTTTGCTTGGTTAATGGTAGCATCCCCTTCCTCTGCACGGCTTGCGATCGTATCGCACGCGTTCTCCGATTCCTCTCATGGGAGAGAACGCCGTGGCTGGCAGCTGCATAAACGCAAATAGCAGATACAAAAGTTCCCTGTTTAGTAGGCTTTAAAGTAAGATGGTTACCCAGTGATAAACCTTGATATTACTGATATTATACTATCAGATCCCACACGACCCAAATTATATAACATGACATTGTTTTTGTAAATGGAGAAAGGTTAGGGAGGAACCTGCACTTTTGTTACTCATTTGGTCTCGCCAAGGGTCAGTAAACAATAACAGTCTATTAAGAGATTGAGATCAACGATCCCGATTTGAAATCAAGACGACCTCCCACTGGTTAAAACAAACCCACAGGGCCATTGTTCTGTTTGAGATGAATGCAAAAATGGTGTTACCTTTACGTTAGTTATACGAGCAGGTGTAAATCTGCCATGCATTCTTCTAATAGCTGACTCGTAAGAGCGTTGTTTTAGTCTGAAGAAGGGTTGTACATACCTGCACAAATCAGACACGTTTGAAATACGGCCAACAACCTTGATAAACGTCTCCATGAAACCATAGCTACCATTTGCACTACAACCCACAGTAAAATGGTGTTAGCAAATGGATGAACACTTCTTGAAAATATCTGCCTAGTGAAAAAAAGCAAACAAATTTGTCATGCTTTACTGGCCATCAAAATACGATATTCATGTTTGCTGAAGGATCACTTTAGTAAACTGACTTTAAAGTTTGAAATGGAGTTTCGTCATTTTTTTCTTCTTGCCATACAATTCGTAGAGTGTCACTTGTTAGCCTTCTTCGGTTTAAGAAAGCATTTCTTGGAGTTTCTATGCTTTATACGTGAAATCCGTTTTTTGCTTACAGTTCTAATTCTTCCTCTTGACGAGGAGTCACAATAGAGTTTTATGCGGGTACCTGCTATAGAAACAGGTGTTGAAAAACAAAAGACAGTTCACTAATTCCTTTCTTGGCTTCGATAACAAAACTAAAGAGCACCAAATGTTTGGCCGCGTAATTTATACCCGTCTTCAACTGATGAGGCCGAAACAAGATAATTATATGTTACCATTGAAAAAAAGTAATGCGGAAACATTTTTGCCTATAGTAATATTCGGTCACCATAAAATAAAATTTGTGACAAGCTGATTTTTTATACGTCTTGATTTAGAGAATTTGCTTTAACGATGATATGCTAGTTGCTTGGCAACGGGCGAAAGGACAACTGAAAGGGAATTCAGAGTCCCAGGCAGGAATCGAACCTACGACCTCCGTAACACCGGTCGGCTGCTCTAACCACTGAGCTAATGAATATAGGTTCTTATACAGTGTGTCCCACTGGTCTGCGGGCTCAACAATGTTAATGCGATTCAGCGTGATAATGTGATGAATAATGATCTGGCTCACCAGGGGTTCCAGTAGCTCAGTGGTTAGAGCATCCGACCGGCGTTACGGAGGTGTTGCCAAGCAACTAGCATATCTTCTTTCTCACGGGCACATCGCACCATTACCATCACTATTAATCACTGCTTTGATCGCTAAATTTCAGTGGCGGGGATAATGTCGCAGTCCTATTGTTTTAGGGCCAGGGTCCATTGTTTGTGTTCTTTGTTTTGTCTCACTTGAAGGGTGGTCTCCAATCAGGTAAACGTTGTAAGAGCTGCGAGGTGACCGATTGTTTGAGAAGGTGACTCATTGTTTCGTTCAGAAGTACTTTTTGAAAATGTTGTTGGAATGATAATCTACTTGCTTAGTAGTGTTTAATCGGTCAGTATACTACTCGCAAAGTTCGGACTCTAAATGGACATTTCATAAGAGTACATTTACCCGTTAGCGTTACAGTGGGTCCCCCAGGGTTGTTAGGGGGTTGTTAACTCGCGCCACTTTCTCAACCAATGACTGAGCAAAACCAAAACCAATCACGACTTGTTCGCGCGCCTTTTCCTGCGCTTGGCACTGGCTACATGTAATTGCTTCGAATTATGATTGGTTCATTACGCTGCTTATGTCGCTGTGATTGGCCTGTGTAAAAGACCGACATCACATTTCTGATGAACAATAGATTTTGCCCGTCCAGACTCGTCATCAGGATGAGTTCTAGCTCCCATTGGATTAAGATCCTTTGTGTTTGCTCATTTTGTGGACGAGGCTGGACGGGCAACTCTATTGTTCACAACAAGCGTGAGCGTCTACACAACAAGCGTCTATTGCTTTGGTTTGAGTTTCACGAAGCTGATCATAATCATGATGATGCTTTGATTTGTTCACAGTGTATCTCCAAAGAGGCTCTTCATCTGTTACAGCTATACTACAACTTGTGCTAATTACTAAAATGCGGAAAAAAAAATGATAATAGCATTTTAAAGTCTACTCAGCCAAAGTGGGGTGAAAAGTCTTCTCCTCGTGCGACAGTTCCCTTAAGGTTCTGCAGTTTAGTCATGACGCCTCTGGTTTTCTGGTATTCTGGTTAAAGAGTCGTGCAGGGGCCGTTTCTCGAAAGTCCCGGAAAAGTATGGTGTGTTCCGACCTCTAATGTCTATTTTGTTTCTTTAACTGATAACTTTACTGTATAATTTTCGAAACTTTTGAAACTCCTATCTGGAATGGAAAACAAAACAGCTTAACGGGTCCGGTAATCACCGGGAGCTTCAAGAAATAGGCCCACAGGTCCGTCAACAATTTTCATCCTTATTATCACCGAGGAAAATGTTGTCCAGTTAGAGTACCCTGAGGTACCAAATCTTTCAAGTCACCTCTCAGTCAGGCGTCCACATTCCTACCTTTCTGGTCTCTGATTTTGCTTCGCTATTGTTTCTTGAATTAAGGATGATGCCTCCTCTTGCCATTGCGTGTACCTTTCGCGCATCTCTGGATTACCTTAGAAACTTAAGTTTCTTATTAGAGCGATACTTTCTTACACTAATAATAATAATAATAATAATAATAATAATAATAATAATAATAACAATAATAATAAGTTGTTTTCTTTTAATAGTTCCTTCAGACTGCATAGGTTACGCTGTGCGCCCTATGTTGTTCCATTTTAGCATCCATACGTTTATCAACTGCTATAATAACAACAACAACAACAACAACAACAATAATAATAATAATAATAATAATAATAATAACTAAAACTAGGAGCATCTCACATCCTAAGAAAGACACTCTCCATCTAATAGACTTCTACCTCATTTTAGCCCTAGGCTCTAGGAATGGGCTCGGCTATTATGTTGTAATATGGCATAAGGTTAAAGGAGATAGCATAATAATAATAGCAACAACAACAACAATAATAATAATAATAATAATAATAATACTAATGATAATGATTTTATTTACAGCTCTTCCACTAGATGGCGCTTTGCCTTTAATGAATATTACAAATTACGACTTAAGAATTACGAAATACTAACTGTAGTATAAACAATATTACTAAAAAGTCAATGAGTCAAACAGAAACTTACGGCTTACAGAACTGTACTTCAAGTTCATAGAATGTAAAAATAAAGAATCTTCAATTGGATTAGAAGAATCCTTTGGAAAGTTTCGTAAACTAGTGCAGGATTTAAATATAATTTGGATGGCAATGATTTTTCATGAGATCCCCAGAATGGAAACAATCACGTGCATTTTTACCCCATATTTGATTACGGTCACGACACTGAAAGCTGCCATATTTATGATCTTTCAGGGGCAGCCAACGGCACGTTTGGGTAGATATCTGTTCGGTGGAGGTTAGTTCGCCTAATGCTTTCGGTGTCGATTAAAGAGTGCACTCCGATTTTCGTAACTGAAACGTGGCCTAAAAGATTCGCAATGTGAAAATCATAGCCCTGAGGTTTTCGGAAAGGTCGTAATTGCTGGTTTTGGCAGTCAAAGAGGTCAGCTAGCAATTTCGGAAAGAAAATAAAATAGTTCTTCTGTAAAGTTCGTGGAAGGTTCATTTCAGCTAGCATTTTATCAAGGGAAGAATTCCTAATAGTTTCGGGCAATTAAAATTTCAGCTAAGGAATCCGAACAGATCAAATTTTTCTACAATAGCCAACCAAAACATCACTTTGAGCGAACTTCAAACACTGTAAGGTACTTAAAAATGTCTTTCTACAGCTTTTGGTTTATTTGGCTCGTTGGGTGCCCCTGATCTTTCGCAATTGGTGACACCTCAACTAGTCGACTATTTCCCTACCAGTCGTGTGATGATCTGCGACAGTTTAAGCCTTCAAAAGGCAAACATATAAGCACTTTCTAAAGCGAAAAGAACAGTTCACAACGAACGTGATACGGATAAACTGTTCTGGTCAAGAGGGAGCTGGTGTCAGTAACAAAAACACACAAACCGCCTGTTGACTACTGACAGCTCGATCAATTACGTCATTGGTGTTCGGTCAAACAAAGAATCACATAAGATCATAATTGATTTTAAACAAATCTTTTTGCGTTGATTGTAGCCAAAATATGAATTTTTGTTTTTAAAAGACAAATATTACCCTGACCCTTGGAAAATAAGTGGTAATGTTGTGTTTGATGGGGCACCATTGCTGTGTTGCGGCGTTGCTGTTTAACTTGTGCGTAGTCTTGGGCAAAGGTCAGTGAACTACATTTAATAAGTCGAAATATTTCACATACAGTAATACTACAGTTTATCGACTGAAGAGGTAAATTGCTCCGCTTAAGTACCCAGTCTAGACGGCAGATGCGTTTAAGCAACACAAACCAGAATTGTTTTGTTTTAGCTAAATAGCGCGCGAAAGGCCTTCACGCTTTTTAGTGTTAAATCAATTCTGCAATTCAGGTAACCTTGTTTATTTTACTGCTTCGTTAGGTTCTGGCATGGCCCAGCATACCATATATATTATTATCTGACGAAGAAAGGGCGTTTTCTGCGTTTCAAGTACATTTCTTAACGTCCATTCCCAAGAGAAATCAAATTCTATGATACGCGTGTAATAATCTAGCGATTTTTCTGCTTTGGTACTGACATGACTCGTACTGTGTTACCATCTGTCTCAGAACTCTTGCTGCCCAAATGTGTCAAGATTACTTCCATTAACATCCCTCTGGACGATCCGACAAGAGTTACGAAAAATTACGGCCTGCATGCCGATAAAAAGAAGACGGTGCTTTCAGATAAGCCAGAAGTGTTTAAGGTCCACAAAGGTCTTGTGCAAGAGAACGGAACCGTTTCTCTAGAGGCGCTGTTCCACCCTGGGTATTTTCTGCGCCACAAAAACTACAAATTCCATTTGGAGAAAGAAGTAAACAATTCCGTGTTCCGTAAGTATTTATTTTCTCTAAGTTATAATTTGAGATGTAAATACCTTACAACTTTAATCTGTGATATCCTGTAATATTTTAACATGTGATATAAGCTCTTTTTTTTTGCAATAATAACATCAGTAGGCTGTTGTATTTATTACCTTTCTTTTATGCAATTGCACAGCCCCATAAGCTTCTAGCTTTAATCACTACCGTAGATAAATAAAGTTACTGTATTGTATTGTATTGTATTGTATTGTATTGTATTGTAAGGCATTACTGGTGAGTTTTATTGCTACCTCGGAGATCACTGTTAAACTGAATAAAGCTAAATGCTAGTGTGATGGTGGGTTTTCACTCTTGCTTGCTTGCTGGTCTTATCGTCAGTGTTGTGTATAGCAGGTCGTCTTTGTCAAAGACAAGTTCTTGAGTGTTAACCTGTAAATAAGAATACAAAGCTAAGGTTTGATTCCGGGAGGAAGTACGAAGCATTTGCTTCTCCGAAAGACGAGAAATACTAATCGTGATAAAACAAATGGGCTCAGTCTTGAGATTTACTTTCTTATTGTTTTGCACTATTTACAACAATACATCATAACAACAATAACAACAAAAAGAAAAATTCACGCAATGGCGAGAAAGTAAAATGTGCACGCGAAGTGACCACGGTGGCTTCGGCTCTCAAGTTGGTCACTGCCACGTACAATTAACTGGCATAGACATAAACATAACTAGAAAAAAAAGTGCCAGATAAATTTTAGATATTACTTTTATTTTTCTATACAGTCTACCGTCACAGTATTATGTAACTCTAACTCTAACCTAATCAAATTTTGAAACAAATCTAGTTAGCTTTGGCTAATCATTGGCAAAGCAGATGTGTGAGAATAATTTCTCCTAACTTAAAACATTAGTGATTTCCTTTGCGCTGTGTGCTTTTTCAGACAAAGACGCCACATTCTTTATTTTGAAAGTCACAGACAAACCAGCACTATACGCGTTCGAGCTGTACAGTCACCCCACGTGGTTTATGGGGCATTTGAAGCGTAAGCCCTATAAATTGGTGCTGGGAAAAGTCAACGAAGCAAGTAAAGAAGTGATGGACTCAACTTTTTACCTCGCTCGTCATCATTGTCGTGCCAAAAAGAAGAAGGGTAATGTACATATTTTTTCAACGAAGCAATATTTTCCATTTGAAATGCTTATGATAATAATTGCTTTCAACTTACCATGCCATAGGCCTTAGATAATTTTTCCTTACATCTTAGAAACAACAGCACAGAAGAAAACTATTCTAGTTGGAGGTGGAACCTTTATCGGTAAGTTTCCAGGATAAAAATTAATGTTGATTTCTTTAAAACCCAGTACTCGTATGCTACTAATTAAGATACTTCTACATAAGCGCCGGGTCTGCTTAACATATTATTGTCGGGTGAATTTTCCTTGCTGATATCACGAGCTAACCCACGTCTTTACCACCTGAAGTGTAGTGAAGCCACAAAGGCAATCCACAGAGGCAAAAACATACGCTTTATTCCGAGCACACGAAGTACATCACTCCTCACTTTCCCGCTCACACACACACCCCGAGTTTCCGGATATATTCGCGAACTACTTCTGTCCTAATACACTACAACACCAACATTCCTTTTAAATTAATTCAGCTGATTTGAACTTCACAGGTATCTTAGATAATTTTACTATCAAGTTTGGGTCACAATTTCTTTTGAGAACTGAAAACTTCTGGCTGATAAAGTTTGTCATGTTCACCCCACAACCTACCGATTATTGGTCTTATTGTTTTCAAGGTAGTTTCACAGGAAAGAGTAGATCCCCCAAACATTTCAAATTCCAATGGAAATGCTGAAAGTGGGTTGCGTGGAATATTTTTGTCAGCAATCCTCCGCCTATTGAACACTATGACTATGCGCTTTGCACTTTGGTTGACATGAGATAATATTCTTTATAAGTGATTGAAAATTCATCTAGTGAAAGGCAATCAAAAAATAACCTGAGGCATATTCTACTGGAATGGGGGTGTTGATATTGATTAGACCAAACACAAGAGTAATTTCTTTTGACAATGCAGATGAGCCAGATGAAGCAAGCGATATGACAAACGCCGAAGCCAACAATTTGCGTGCGGGTAAGTATTCTGTTTAATTGTAACTTATTCCTTCATTTTGAAATTTTCCAGGCTTTTGCGTTATTGAAATTACGTACATATTTCTATTTTAGAAGACTATGACAAGTCATTTCAAGGCACTGAGGCCACAGGTAGGAAAATCTGCTTAGCTGGGATGTGACACTATACTATAAAGGGGAAATTGCTGTATTTTGCCTTAACTCATTCTTGTCCGGCATTTTGAACGTTTTTTTTGTAATTCCTGAGGATTGGAGGCCAAGTCGATTTCATTATACCATATAAGGGGTTACCACGGAGATTTTTGCTGATCCAAAAGACCGAAGGCTCTATCTTTCTTGTCACGTTCGTCACGCTACCTGTCGCTTGTTTTCAAGCTTTCCGTGCATCTCACTTTACTTTACTTTATTTTTGCACTTAAATTTTGTGATTACAATATTAGCTTAAATAGCTTATATAGCGCATTTAATTTTTAGGATTCTAATTTTTAGGGTTTTTAGAGTATTGTAAAGCGCCATGGACAATTAATGGAAGATGGCGCTATATAAATGTATATTTATTTATTATTTATTTATTTATTTATTTATAACAATTAAAGGTGACAGTGGTGTATAGTTTGTGCATGGAGACTAATAGAACCGCGAGGTTATCGAGTTAGCCTCCATTTCGTTTGAGTGAAAATGCAGCTAACAATTCGATAAGTGTTTGATTTATAAGTGTCTTTTTCGAGCCATTTTTTACCTCAGACGCCCCCTGCCTGGCATCCTAAAGCTGGGTTGGTGGGTTGAGGCAATCGTTTAAAAGAAAACAGAGGTGAGAAGCAATTTCACAGCAACTGGGCCGCCGAAAGTAGTTGAGCCAGTCATGGCGATTCCCTACAGAGTGAGGTTGAGTCTCTTGCCGTTCTGCCAATGGATTCCGGTACCTGGCATGGCAATTTTGGCGAGTTTTGACTTGTAAATAATACAATCGGTGCAATATTTTGTCAGCATGACCGAGTGCCTCGAAACATAAAAATATCTGAAATGGAAACTGGTGGATTCCCTGAGGCGCCACGCAGCTCTCGGAACAGCTCACAGGATTGGCTGAGAAAACAATAAACAAACAACAGAAACAATGGACCCTAGCCCTGAAATAATGGAGTTGCGTGGTAATAAGAACCAATGAAATAAGAGGTTACTGAGAGGTGCGTGGCATCTGGATTCCCTTGCCGCCGTTATACAACAATTTCCCAGAACTCCTTTGGGTCAGAACGCGAAAATTACGGACCAGGGAGAGAAACTGAGATCATATAGCGTTATCCAGGTCGCGCTGAAGAAGTGAGCAGGAAAATTGGAACAGATTGCAAGAACCGGAGTCGACGTTTGCTGCCAATGTAGACTTAAAGCGTCAAGAGGGCTTTTTGTCTTCAAAACTTCAAAACGTTGCGTATGTTTGGTGTTGTCCTAGAGCGTTTTTTGGTTTTGCAACAGAATAAACGGTCACATTCAAGGAGATCGGGAGTTTTGGTCAGTTCAAGCAACTGTGTATCAGGCAATAATAATGGCTCATTTCAAACTTGCTAAGTGATCTGGGAAAGTTGCAGGTTTTCAAAGCACCGGTCTTCGGGACCGGTAAATTACAGAGCCGGACAAAAATGAGTTAAACATGCACACGTGGCGCAAAAGACTACTGGGTTGATTCAGTTTTATTCAACAAATGAAAGCTTATGAATATGTGAATGATCATCGCAGTTATGAACACTACACCGGAGCAGAGGTCATGGGTTCAAACCCCGTACAAGCTTGATTTTTTTTTTCAAGCTTTATTTTCACTACTGCCGCTTAAGTGGTGTTCATAACTGCGATGATCATTCACCTATTCATTCTTTAATCCGCAGTTCAAATATATGATTTTCATACATTCATTCTCACTTTGTCTCCTACCTTCAATCAATTTATGTAAATAGAGTAAACAATGCTTGCAAATACTAAATCAAATCTGTTGTTGGTTTGCCTGCAGGTGACTTAGGAGAATCAATTCGTATAGAAACCAGTGCGGGTAAGATTAAATAAATAGCATTTGTTATCAAACATAAAAAGTTAATGTTACTTTAATTTAATCGTCTCTCATCGTTTTCAAAACGTATTTGCATGAATGGTGTAGTTATGGGCCCAGTTGCTCGAAGCATAGTTAGCGCTAACCATTTGTTAAGATGTATTAAAACCTATAGGTTGCCATGGTATTTAACCCTGGTTAGCGCTAACCATGCTTCGAGCAACTGGGCCCTGAAGTTTTTGGTTCTTGAATAGGTGACGAAAAGAGTGACAAGGAACCAATAAAAATACACACAGAAAGTAAGCGACATCCACTCGTAGCTTTTCTTGCCTTACTCGGCTTCTGCATTGTTTTTTTTAGTTTTAATGTTTATCGCGTTTGGGGTTTAATTTGTTAGCATTCCCTGTTCTTTTGTGCATGTTCTCAGCTGGCTTGAGAGTAAACTAAAAATCATCCAATTACAGTAATTTGAAAGCCATTACCTTCAACAGAACTGTTATCGGCGTGAGTGGTAAAAAATTGAAATTCAGACGTGTTAAACATACAGGGACATGGCAATGTTTATCTTTTTAACGGGCATTTGTTTATGGGACACTGTCATGGTAATTCTTGTTAGAACTGCTTTGATTGTTCAAATTGTGATTAAATACTTTTTCTATTACAAGAAACGCCTCGGTAACCCAAAAAGATATATTTCAAATTATTTCTTTGTTGGGAAGGAAACTAGTGTTATTTTATACGATTTTTCCAAGACACAATGACAGAACTTGAAAAATCCTTTTCCTCAACGTTATCCGTGGCCATATAGTAGAGAAGCGCAAATATATAGTTTGAATGTATTTATTACAGCCAAGTTGCGTATTTTGCAAAATAATTTTGGACTTTTTTCTGTTCCGCCAATCATCTGATTGGGGGCGGGGTTACACAAAAGCCCAATCAGAACGCGTTGTGTTGTAATTTGCATAACCCCGCCCCCACTCAGATGATTAGCGGAAGATAAAAACCCACATTTTTTTCGAAAACGCGCAGCGTGATACAAGGAATTTGGCTCGGTTCCATTGTTGCGAATAGATCTTTGGCTTTATCCAAATTACGCGTCAGTATCCTTTAACTTCACTGGATCTGTGAGAATGAATATATGAAAATCATATGTTTGGATCTGGATCTGGATCTGGAGGTGTTCAAGGGGTGACGCATACAAAACAGGACGTCTGGAGGTAAAGTTGACTTTATAAGCGCCCGTTATATATTGGTAGTAAGAATATGATTATTCATATAATTATCATTACCAGTGAAGTAATTTTTTGCACATTACTAGGATCACGATGACGACGAAATCACAATGGCATTCAGTAGGTTATGTACATAAGTTCACATACCTAGCGATGCGATAATTTTAAAGTCCTTCTCAATTTTGATTTTATCGGATGCAAATGTTCATGGGAGGGTCTTTATTACAATTGCCCACTTCAAAAACGACAAGGAGACTGGTAATAGTGAAGGATTATGGGATCTTTTGGGTGGATGGAAGGTGACAAACAATTCATTTTTTGGTGTTTTTAAGGCCCGTAGCCTTGCTCCTGTTAATTTTGCTTCAGAGAGCAACGCTGCAAGCTTTGAAACGCCGAAAAATGACATGTTTGTCCTCTTTCGTCCACCCAAACGATCCCATAATCCTTCACGAGTACCAGTCTCCTCTCGTTCTGGAGTGGGCAATTTTATAATGCTTTGTAAGTACCTTGTATAAAGTAGTCACCTCTTTATTCATTGCACAGGTGATGTAAAATCCGATGACGATTCCGAGACTGGTGAAAGTAAGATCCTCGATCGCTTACATTCTGTTTTATTCCACTTAAGTGTATTTTCAACCCGACACTGCAGGTTCTAAAATGTGGATGAAATATTTCAAAAACAAAATACTTTTTCACGGGAAGCTATCACCTGAAGTTTTTTTGCCCAAGCGATAACACCTTAAAATGTCATGAACAATATTAATAAACGCTAAAGCCACTTGATTTCATTAATTGTCTTTAGAGAGAAGTGGTGACTTAACTGATAAAAAGGAAAAGAGACAGAAGTTATAACAGATCCTTAATTAAGAATATTGACTTCGTTGATGCTGATGTGTTTCAAAATACATTAAGATACTGTATAGCTAACTTTGGAAAAGACTGGGACGGAGCGGACGCGCAAGCATTTGTGGGGTTGTTTGGGGGGAGGCGAGCAATCGCATCCCTCCCTAATAATCCCACAAACCCGCACGCGTCACTCTTGATTCCAGTCTTTTCCAATGTGAGCAATTGAAAGTTTATCAGTTGAATGAATTTTTGTATTTTTTTTTCAATAGCTAGCTCAGACGACTCCAGCGAAGATATCGTGAAGGAGGTCGAGGAAGGTAAATATTGAACTGTAACAAGTTTCGCGCCTGCGTGTTCTGTAAACTTGTAGCCACTAGAATAATCACTCAAGCCACTTTTGCATTACATCTTGATTTACCAGACATTAGTATAAATCCACTTGCGTTCTATCTCGAATGCCGTTCTCTGATTGGCTACGCTAGCCGCTATCTATTCTGTCATACATACTGGCGGCCGCTTCTGATCTTCGCGTTTTCGAAGTGTCTCTGAGGAGGATTAAGATAATTTACTTGTTTAGTTTTGAACAACTAGTAGATTTATGCTAAATCAGTAGATTATTCGCACTTCTTTTTTTCAGCTATCACGCGATAGAAATCTGGAGATCATAATCTAATTGTTAAATATAAACGAGGAGCTAAGGTAGTAATGTTTCAGTTCAATGAAAACTACTTTTAGAGATTTTCTCGCAGTGGACGGAGAGCTGTACCTGAGTGACGACAGAGTAGATTAGTTGTGCGGTGTTTGACCGCAAGAAATGGAAGCCAGTTTGTTGCACACAAGTCTTTTAATTTATTTTCCCACCAACTTTTAGCTTTCAGAATTTCGCAAAATACAAACAATGAAACGTACCTGGAAAAAATTGAAAAAGACATTCAGGAAAAAGTTAACTCTATAGCTGCGATCGCGGAAGGAGATCCTCCAAACAAACTTGACGGTACAAAGAGCGACAAACACAAAGACAAACCAGTGGACAATATACATATACACACCGAGACGGACAGACCACTAGACAACCAAACGAACATTCAGAAAGGACGCACTGACAAGTCTTCGATGATCGGCGAGGAGGAAAGAACTGAGAGAGTGGAAGTATTGGACCCTGAGGTTACAAAAAAGCCAGATAAAGGGAAAACGTTCTCAGATGAAAGTGAGCTAAGGGAGATAAGCAAAGATATCGTGATAACGGGGAAACCTAAATTGAACGGAAATGTTTTGATAGACACAACACTGCATTATAAGCACCCGCAGAAGTCTGCAAACAGGAAAAATTATTCACACATGGAGAAAATTACTGGTTTTAATATCGATGATGTCAAACCAATCAAAAGCCACTTGAATGCAAGTGGTGGTCAGTTGGGATTAAAAACGACTTCCTATGCGCAGCAGAACAAGGCGCACCAAAACTATGAAGAGGCCTACAACGTTGTGAACAAAAATATAAAGAAATTAGAAAATGTTCTAAGGGCTATCGAAGATCAATCGGCGAACAATAGAACTTTTCAGATGGCGAAAAAATATACGGGGAGACTGGACCAAACACAACATTCGAACAACAGCTTGATAAAGACAGTTTTGCAAGAAAGTGGGACCCCTTCAGTGAAAAATATCCCTGCTTACCTTCCGCCAGCTGGTTTTAAGGTTTTAAAATCCAAATCGTCTGCACAAACAACCGTAACAAAGTTACCCGGCCCTCCGAACTCGCAAAACTCACATAAAGTCCCGTTTGTAAGTACGCCTGCGATAAACATCACGGTTAACAAGCCTAATTCCTTCCAAGATGCAGGCTCAAACCAGTTAGCTCACACCAGCGGTTTCCTCATAAAATCACAACCTGCTTCGGCTGTGACTGCGCCAGGACTGCACGTGGTCCAAGGGATTGGGAAGCAACCAAGCGCTGCTGTGAATGCCCAGACTTCTGCTGATGTGGTGGACCACATAGCTAATGAACTTGTTGATCACGGTGTTGCCAGCCAGACTGACAGTAACAGCGCCAATCGCTGGGTGAGCAAACTGCATCCTCATAACAAAACACTCCAGGAAGCCTTCAAGGAACTCAAACCCGAGGATACTAAGATATGTAAGTGAGACTGTTCACAGCTACAAAGCACATAATGTAAAAGCGGTGTCAGTATACCTCTTAGCTCCAAAATACGGATGATGGCTGAAACGATTTCTTGATATTTAGCATTCCTGCTGAGTGAAGACTGTGAGGAAACTATGATAAAAACACCTTCATCACGTGAAAAGAGTAGAAATCAGTACGTACGTTGAAAGAAGTTGCCATAGTTTTCGTTTAGGGAGCATGCAGGAGTATGCATTCCCAGGTTTGGGTAAATTCTAAAGTTACTAAGTGGGGCTGTCCGGAATTTTGGTCCAGAGTTAATTTGTACTGTATTATATATCAATAATTGTTTTTACTAAATCTGTAAACAAGTTCATACTCCTTCTCCTTGTTCGAAATTCACATGCACAACACTGATCATGACGTTTTGTAATTGTTTTTATTTTATTTTTTCAGTTTATTTTGGACATTGCAAGGACATGTTTCCCAAGGCCTGTGAAGAGTGGGCAGCCCAGCGGTATTGCTTAACATTCGGTCAGCTGATGAAGAGATACTGTCGGAAGGCCTGTAAATTATGCAGTAAGTGAATTGCCATGAATGAAAATAACCCATTACCTCAGAAACTTGCTGTCCAGTCATCTTCTTAAGCGCAGGTTGACGTAAAGTGGTAGAATGCTCTGGAATGATTTTCCCTTTGAGGCCACAACTGCTCAATCGCTTTAATTTACGTAAACGTGCCTACTTACCTTCTGCTGGATCGTACTAGCTCCCCAGTATGCTTTTAAAACTTGTTGATTGTACATATGAGAGCATGTACCATATACCAAGTTCACGGGTGAAAGTCATAAAGCACACAACAAAGGAGAAACAATACACCAGAACGATAGCATAATCCAAACACAATGGAAGAAAACAATATACTAACAATGGCTTGGTACATGGTGTACCAGCCTATCTATGTCCCATCTGGAAACAAGCTTTTTTGTGTGCGGTTAGCGTAGTTAAATAGTGTTATACTTACATATTTATTCATACATCAGTTTTATTTGTCGTCAGGCAATATAAGTTTTTGTTACCATCGTGAGTCTTAACCATTACGTCTTTCAAGATGGTGTGTTTACTCGGATCTCTTCTGTGGACACTACTTCCCCGCTTGTCTTTCCTACGTGGTGACAGTACTCTCAACCTCACTTGCAAATAGATTAATTGAATATAGAGTGCTAAAGTGTGACGTCACAAATATTAGAATTTTTGAAATTATGGGATTTGTTGAGATTTTCAGAAAGAGCAAGATGAAAAATGTTAACTTGCAAAAATAAACATTTCAAGGCAAATTGACTCTTAGATATTAGCACCGTTAATGCTCTGCTGACTCCATACAAATTCTTCTAAATTTGACTCGGTTCATAACGTTATTTTTTTATTATTATTTTTTTAGTTCACAACGTTATGAACTGAGTAAAATTTAGAAGGATTTGTATGGAGTCAGCAGAGCATAACGGTGCTAATATCTCGCTCTCATACTGTAAGAAAATGCTGAGTTTTGGCAAGTAGGTATTTTTTTATCGTGTTCTTTCTGAACCTCCGAACAAATCCCATAATTTCACAAATTTAGTTTTTGTGACGTCATCACTTTAGTACTCTATTACATGTGTATCGTATCTGTTATGTTTTTTGTAGATAACGTTATAGCGACGGAATTTACCCCATGTGACAAGACATGTGGCGGAGGAGTCAGACTGCGCATGATCAAAGTCAACAATCGGCAAGTTTTGCAGCGAAGGTCTTGCAACGTAAATAACTGCCCAAGTAAGCAAAGAATGAAATATCTTACCCGCAGAATATACGAAGTATGAAAATTTGCGTTTTACAATGGGAATAAAGAACCCTTAATTTGACTAGCGTTGCTGCGAACAACGAGATGCGATTTGGAACAATGCCATTACAGCCTTCGCCCACTGGAAGTTCTCAATGTTCCTCTGATTCCTTTTCTTGCAGTAAATGGAGGCTACACACCTTATTCGGAATGGTCTGAATGTAGCGTGACGTGTGGTGATGGAGTGCGTTACCGTCACAGGTCATGCACCAATCCAAAGCCGCAATTCGGTGGACACGACTGCAGCCGCTTTGGTCCACCTGTTGATACTATGCCATGTGTCAAGGGTTGCAAAGGTAGGACGGCTTGACGAAAAGTGTGGTAAAAGGCATACCATATTGCTCTAATAGAAGTAATAAGTCATCTGTTAATTGAGGAATCCGTTCCAAAGAAGAATTTTTAAACAAAAAACGGTTTTGCCAGCTTGATTTCGAGCTTCTTAACATTTAACCTTTCATGCGAGATCAAAATGGCTGAAGAAGAAGAAGAAGAAGAAGAAGAAGAAGAAGAAGATCGTTTCCCTAATTTCCTTGTTCCCGATTTTAAAAACGCAAAGATACTTCTAAGTGCCACGCAATTACCTCCATAACTTTGCTTTCGTGAAGTTTTATGTAGATCAATTCCAAAGATTATGTTTTCCCTTTTTGTCACCCCCAAAACAACTCAAACTGGATGTTTTATACTCATAAGCGTTCCTCTCAAGAGGAACAGCTATGGAAAGGCACACTTGCTCATTTAGAACTATTAAGAGGAGTTGGTCTTAAATTTATATCAGCAAAACAATGGTTATCTTAAAGCGATCTTGTTTCATGATACAAATATATGAATTTTGTTCCCAGCATAACCGTTATACCCGTTGAAGTTATACAATTGTATAGATCAGATTAGTTTAAGTAAGAAATAGATCATAGATGCACAGGGGAAAAAAGTAAATGAAAACCGCAAATAGGAATATCAACTGAAACAAGCTCAAGGTACTATTCCCCGCTGTCTCCGTTGTATCCGTCACACTAAACAAATAATTGGATTTCCAGACATATCACAGTGGTCAAAAGACCTCAAGTATAACGGATGAAATGAGCTCAAAGTACTCTTCCCCGCTATCTCCGTTGTACCCGTCACACTAAAGAAATAATTGGAGATACAGTTATATCACAGTAGTCAAAAGATCTTAAGTATAACGGGGACGGCGGATACAACGGGGAAGGACTTACAGTACATCAGATCTGCTTCAAGGAATATATAAAAGACAACGGAGATAGCGGATACGGCGGGGACAGAACTTACAGTAGTAGTAGTAGTAGTAGTAGTACTAATACTACTACTACTACTACTACTACTACTACTACTACTACTTCTTCTAATAATAATAATAATAATAAAAATAATATTAATATAATAGTAATAATAATAATAATAATAATAATATTATTATTATTATTATTACTATTATTATTATTATTACTATTATTATTGTTATTATTATTATTATTGTTAGTAGTAGTAGTAGTAGTAGTTGTAGTTTTAGTAGTAGTACTGTAAGTTCTGTCCCCGCCGTATCCGTTATCTCCGTTGTATTTTCGATCTTTTTAATATTCCTTGAAGCAGATCTGATGTGCTGTAAGTCCTTCCCCGTCGTCTCCGCTATCCCCGTTATACTTAAGATCTTTTGACTTCTGTGATATGACTATATATTCAGTTATTTCTTTAGTGTGACGGATACAACGGAGACAGCGGGGAACAGTACTTTGAGCTATTTTCATTCGTTATACTTGAGGGTTTTTTTTACTTCGGTGATATCACCGTGAATCCAGTTATGGCTTTAGTGTGACGGATACAACGGAGATAGCGAGGAACAGTACTTTGAGCTTGTTTCAGTTGATATTCCTTTTTGCTCTTTTCATTTAGCGTGAGTTCTTTATAGTGTCACGGATATGACGGATAAACCGGGGACAGCTGTCTAATTACATTTTTGTTACACAAATGAATTGTCCTGCCAATTAGCTCCTTGATATTTCCAGGGGTCCCTGAGGTTTTCGTTCATTCTGGGTTTTGCTTGCTCGCTGCTAAATTATTAAAATGACATGCTTTTAAGGCGTTGATCATCTACCGGTATGTATGTTTTGTTTGCGCTGCAAGGTTTTTCCTGGATTCTTTATCAGTAAACATTTTGCCAAGGAAAACGTTATCCGCAATGACATACCAACCAAAAGATACCCTTTTTTTTCTATATTCTAAACAAAACAAACAAAGGGCTTTACACAGAATAAAAAAATGTGATAATGAAACATCTATAAACTGCTTAATTGCTTGCGCTGATGGTACAAAGAATCCCTATACTTGACTACACTTGATGTGGAAGGAAAAAAAGGAATTCTAAAACCAGTTGTGGCAGTGATACATTTGATTGATGATTCATTGTTCACAGTTTGTAAAGAGCCAACACAACTGTGCTTGCGATTACCAAATGTTAACGAAAAGAATTTGATTACAGCGATTATGTTATCACTGTAAATTGTATATGTCCGGCATTTTTCTTTTTTTGCACCGTAGCCTCATTTATTTGCTGGAATTTATCGTTTATCGAATACAAAAGATACCAACGAAGAATTTGATTAATGCCTCATTGTCCACTGTTTGTGAATTGTCAAGAAAACTATCTTTGCGTTTGACAAAACTGCGTTTGACGAAAAGAATGTGATTATATTGATTACGTAATCACTGTAAATTGTGCGGGGATATTTTTTCATCGTAGCGGCTTTTTTGGCTGAAATTTATCGAAAACAAAAGGACCACACCGAGGAATTTTAACAATCTGGCTATCATGCTATAAAAGTAGACTGAAAGACTACTTCGTTCTCATTTCACTCGGTGACAGCCATGGCCACAGCGCCATCAAGGCAACTCAATAACAAGGTATGTGCTACATTTGATATTCCTTCTTCGCTGGTTTTGATTAGACAAGTTCAGGAAGGAAAGATGCTCTCAGTTCTTTTAGTGAACGGATTTATGAAGATTACCTTAAAAAATAACATAACGGCAACGAAATACTACATCACCTAGGTCTTAACCAGTTTATCTACGATTCAGGGTAGTTTGCAATATGCAAAACCTGTGGATATGTTTCCTACAAGATTACTGAGTCTTTTTTGGTCACATTCGCTACTGATCATTTTTTGGTTTCCCTTGTATACATTTTAGGGAATACGAAGCGCCCTGTTAAGCAAGGTCTTACCAGCTGTCCAAGGAAGTTGTTCGCTACTATCAGCTAAACTTTCGTACAGTAAACATGAGGGAATGTCTTGTGATGATCAGTGGCTAGACATATGCCAGAAACGTGACGAATGTGACGAAAAGATTAAGAAAATGAAAGGTGTAGCATTTTTCTTCTCATCCGTCGCCGCCCTAGAGAAGCGAAGTAAAGAAAAGGGAGAAAAGACAAACAGCCAGGAACAAGAGGACGACCCGGACGAAGAATTACCAAAAAAATATTGGCCAGCAGTAACTTACTGGATTGCAGTACAGTCTCCCAATGGCATGCGCGTATCAACGGTGCCCTTACATTCGGCCCTATTAGAAACGGGCATGGAAGTCATAGCCAAAGCCCTACCAGTCTGCAAAAGAGGAAGTGAAGAGGAGTCCTGCGCACCATTATGGACCACACTAAAAGATCACAACAACCATTTTATACAGACCAAAGTGGACAAGTCGTTTTGTCACAGTCTTGAATTGCTGCAAGATCAAATAATAGAAGAGCCCTTGGAGTCAGTTAACGCAAGTGAGCGCGTGGTCAGGTTACAAGTTGTTTGTGGCTTGTTCACTGAAAAACTGCGAGACAAGTTAATACCCTCGCTCGTCAGTTCCGGCCTGCAGTTTGATGTCTATGGCATTGAGGTATGCGACTTGCCCCAGGAAATCCCAAAAGGCCTCGGATCGCCCATTGTCATAGCAATGAACGACATCGAACGAGCCATGGCGAAACTGGGCTATGCACTACACAGTGGGGAGATTTTCAAGAAGGTCAAGAATTCTAAATACACATATCAGCACTGCTGTTCAGTAAAGAAATTCCTTTCTCTGCTGGGAAGCAACGATCAGTTTAAGGACACCATCATCAAACATCTGAACAAGCTCGTAGAAATCCTGGGCGATAGAGAATGCGAATTCGTGAAGCAGCTGCGTATCAACTTCGACTTAATTGAAGTGAATGGAGGATGGTGCTTCTCAATAAGCCAGAGAAAGTTCGTTTTACATCCCATCAAAGACACGGAAATTGGCAAAGAATCTCCCAGAGCGTACGTCGAATACGAACACACTAAAATGCCAGATCCAGGTTACTTCAAACAAATATTGCAGAATAGCCTCAACCAGCAGGTAATGGCGCACTTTTGTGAATACTACATTCGACTCCTCAACTGCCGCATTAAACAGCACAAAGAAAAGGTCATGTGCCTCATAGGAGAGCCTAACAGCGGAAAAACGAGCCTTTTCACACCCATAACCCGCTTCATCCCAGCAAGATACATTGCCATGATCGGTAAACAAAAGGCTTTTAACAAGAGCTTGATCGACGAAAACACGCAAATCATCTTCCTGGACGAGGCGCACCCCAAACTGATGGACCCGGACGACTGGAAAATATTGACTCAAGGAGGGCTCACTGCACATGACCGAAAGTACAAAACCTCAAGTCTTGCAGTGATACGATGCCCAATGTTCATCACATCCCAGACGGAGATGAATTTTGGAAGGGAGCACAACAGCGCCATGGACGCCCGCCTAAGAAAGTTCCACTTCAAAAGCCTGACGTCACCGCGCGTAGCGGGAGTCCAAGAATTCCTGCAAGCCAATGCAATGGACTGCATTGTCTGGGCATGTGGACTGGCACGCACCCCAGACGATGAACTGCCACCTCCCATGCCGGCGACCAGTTTTCAGCCAGGAGACATCAGTGAAGAAGAAAAGGAGAGGATTAGAACCATGCAACTGGACGAAAGCGAAAGCGAGAAGGAAGGGAGTGAGCAAACGGAACAGAACACGGCCATAGACGACAGTGATGCGGAGGGAGTGAACGAAGAGTCAGACACTTGTTCTACCTCTTTGGATTCATGGGAGAAGAGTCTGGAGAACATTGCACGTCTGCGAGAGCAAGAGCCATGCCACAGTCTCAAGCAGAGGCAACTTGCTCTACTCGCCGCTGAAGTAAAGCGCACGGTCGATGAAAGGGAAAGCCAGGAAGAGCGAGCACGATTGCGTGTACTGGAAGAGACTAAAGAACGCTGGATCTCGTTGGGGATGATGAAGGAAGAAGATGCCCACTTGCTAGTGTCGGTCAACGGCCCTTACCATCCGAATATAGAGCGTTCTAGAGACGAATACTTTGCGAAGAAGAAAAAAGAAGACCAACGGATGCTCGAAAAGAAAGCGCGCGAGTACTTCAACAACGAGTGGGTTATGGAGAAGGAAAAGGAACTTCGAGACCTCCAGAAAAGAGGGGATGCGGCGACAGACGATGATGTGAAGCGTGCACTCCAGTACATGTTGGAAGTGACTGTCGAAGCGCTCAAGTTAAAATTTCAGAAGGAAGAAGTTCACGGGCTTGCGAAACTGGTACTGCTGGAGCGGAGAAAGAAGGCCGTGGAAATGCAGTGGGTCTCCTCGTCTCAAGCGCAACGCGTGAACAGCATCTGGTGCCCCCTACCCTATCCTTGTGAAGAGATGGAAGATGAAGCCGAGGCGGAGATCTTCATAACACCTTCGACGTCGCCCAAAGTGTACCGCCGCTCATCCAGTCAGCCTCTGAAAAGAAATCCTCTGAAACGACGAAGTGGGTCAACCAATACACCAGTGCCCAAGAGAGGAAAAATAACCCACTTTTTCTCCCCGAGTCAACAGTAAAAGACAGTGAACAAAGTTAGCATTTGTGTCACAAATTGACTTTGCGATTTCATGTGAGATGTAGTTTAACCTAGGCACATTGTTTCTTTCCAAGTTCTTACCATTTCTCAAAGCATGTAATAAAGAACTGCATATATATATAACGGCAACAGTATTGTGGTCTATATTTTACTGAATGGCAAAGGAGCTTTCTGAGGAACAGATATCCAAAACAGACGTATCTCGGTGCATTACCCTTACGGAAATTTGATTGCAGCCCTTTTCTTCAGAGAATCCGCCGTTCTTCCGTTTTGAAACTTCAAATCAGGATCTCTTAGAATAGCTGTCCACTGTCCAAATCCGTGCTTATTCATCCCTTTCTCGAGAAAGTCGTCCTCATCTGCCGTAAATTTCAACACGCGGCGATGACTTCTTTGGATTTGCAATCGGTTTGTCGGTGGGGCATCCCTCTTAGGGGGCACGCTTTTCGGTTCTGTAGTTTCAGCCAGTGCCGCACAACTTGAAGTTGCATCGCTAAACCTCGCGCTCACCTCCTTATCCAACTCAGAGCCTTTGGTACCTTGGAGCTTTTGCAGACACTCGTGAGCCTTCACAGCAACTTCGCGCGACCTTTGCTTTTGATAGTGAACTTTGGCGACGGCCGAGCTGTGTTTCTGATCTTCCGACAAAATCCTTTGCTCTTTGCTAGTGAGCTGATTGAGGCTTTGCGTTTCGACGATTTGACGATAGCGCGTCGGATGAATGTACTTTCCGATTGCGTCAAAAACTAGTTTACTCATGATGTCGCCCAATTTGCTGTGTTGGCCTCCATTTCTCGTGACAAGAACGAACTCGCACTGGGGTTTTAGCAATGGCCTCACGAAGTTGATGTAGCTATCGAGCACCTGCACGCTTGCATCGGTTAGAATCAAGGAGTCAAATCCGTATTTGCTGGCAGTCTTGAACTTTTTCTGGTCAATAAATCCCCCGTTCTCCTTCACAGCCCTAACCATGTCGACTGTCAAGTGCTGATAAGTCATAGGGCGCGACCCCTTCACTTTAATGAACAAGTACATCGACACAAATCTCGTGGCAAATGTTAAGTCGGATGGGTTCACTTGACCAGGATTGCTCTTGCACGTCTTTACGATATTTTCGTAACGTGGCAAGTGAAATGTCACTACTTGCAGCAATTCCTCCATTGTCGCCCAGTGACCTCGAGCTTCCAATGCGTCGATGTCCAGTTCTCGGGTCCACTGCAATCTCATCATTTTTGCCACTGTCTTTCGAGCTCTCTTAAGGTACAACTCAGTAGCAGATAGGTTTCTCAGAACTGCGTAGGATGCCCCATTGATTTTTCTAAAGTCCATTAGTTCGGAAATTGCGTCTATGTAACCCAATCGCCCACCATGCCCTAGTTTGCACTCGTCTTGTAAGTAGTCTATGAATTTGAACAAAAGATTTGGGGAGCACAGACTGTAGTCTATTACTTCAAACGTCAATTCTTCCTCGTCTTCACAACAAAATTTCAGAAATTTAAAGCTTCTCTTCACTATTTGTTGAGCTGTGCGATCTTTCTTGCATCCCCCACCACTACCAGTCAACCATTTCGCGAATGCTTCGCCAATTTGGCCGGAGACTGAAAATGAAGGAACAACTATGACACCATGTTTTAGCCTTCGGCTTGATTTACAGTCATTTGTAGTGGTCTCTGATAACTTCGTGTCCTGCACTTGCAATGAATGTTGAAGTTCTGTCAGGTCGGGTTTTTCGTCAAAATAAAAGAACCAGCTGTGCTTAGAATTGACATGTTTCCTGCATCCACGCTGACTTTGAAATCCTTCGTGTTCGCATACTTGAATTGGACAATGGTACAAGCTGTCCGCATCTTCTTTTTCTAAGTGAAGCCGTTTTGGTTTTGGCGATGCACCATCGATCGTAGACCAATCGACTTTGACCTTCTTGTTCATTCTTGAAAAAGAGGAACTGATTCAGCCAACAGAATTCTGTTTGCACCGCTTAGAAAAAACCGACGAAACAATCACACCCATTGGCAAACAATAGAGCCATCATTTAATTTGGAGCTTGTCAGCGCTTGTCCCTACTTGCCCGAGCTTATTAACATTGTACTCAAATTCATAGCAGAGAGTTACATCCCAAATGGGTTCGGGCCTGCCCGGGCAAGCCTGTGCATACCTACAACAATGGTTGCATTGTGTAAGTTTAATTTACTGAGGTATGCCTCTGCTTGCCATTCTTCATTGGTCTTGAGTTAATTTACAAACCCATGTTCGCATTAGTATGGCGTTCGTGTGATGGTGTTCAACCCTACCTAAAACACTAGCTACAACAAACGTTTCGCCATGCAATTAAAAAGCGATAAAAACATGGATGACAAGGAAAGAAGAATGGTTCTATTGAAGAACATGTACAAAGGAACTGTCATTTTCTTAATAGGAACCATTTGACATCAATGGGAACTAATTGTTAGGAACAAATTGTTCCGCGTGTCAATAAAAAGGAACATTTCATTCAAAACGGAACTCGTGAATGAGAACAATTGTTCCTCAAATGAATAAAACGGACCAAAATGATAAAAAGAGGAACAATACCAATGCGAACATTTGTTCCTCAGCGACTCATTTCGGAACAAAAGGTTCCTTTCAATGTTTAAAATTCGGAACAAAAGGTTCCTTTTTAGCTCTAAATGAACGCTTTGTTCCTATTTTTCACAACAATTTGTTCCTTTTCATACTATAGGACCACTCAAAATAGGAACAATCGTCCCATCATGGGAACGTTCCCGAAGCAAAAATGAGAACAGCACCAAAAAACGAAAAGTCAATTTAAAGGCCAGTTACGGGATGAAGAAAACATACCAAAGCCTCTTAAGAATCTCAATGCTGAATAAAAACAACCGCCAAAATTGGGTTGACAAAATCTTGCTAAAACATGTTAAAACATGAAAGTAAAAATTTAGGGAAACGTAATAGAAGAAGGCATGATTTCTCGGGCAAATTTTTGACAAAATAACCACACTTGGAAGAAAATGAGAGACATCTTATACAACCAAAGGGGGTTGAACGCTATGTACCGAAATAGTAATGCAAAAGCCTTGCCACTAATACCAAGACATTCTCTTATACAGGATTCCATCCGGATAAACACCATCCATCTAGCGCCCTAGGTATGTTACACCTAAAAAGAGTTGAAAATAATGGTATTTAGCATGTACGGTTTTAATTTAAGACACTATCCAGTTCGAATTGGAATTTTCTTTGAAACCACCGTGTATTCAGGTTTGGAAAGATTGAAAAATGTGGCTCAAGACTTTCCTGTTGTAAAGGGGGTGAAGAAAACAGCTTTCGACATTTATAAAACTGTATTATGCACCCATTATGACAATGACATTATGACAAGGAACATTCTTTTTTCCAGAATTATCTTTAGGAAAGAGTCACCCGTACAATCATTTAATATTCATTTAACAAATTATATTTTAGATGCTGATGCATTCCCAGAATATAAAGCCGAAGAATTAAACCTGAAGGCATCTCATGCCGGTGAGTTTACAAAAAGTCCGTGATAACTCGACTAAACACCTTCTCTTGTAACATAGCATTCTCAGATTTCCCCTTCATATCAACCAAACTTTCTTGGATTACATGCAATTAGCAGAGCATAACCTTAATGGATTCATATCTTTTTTGAAAAGTTACAAATATGTTAAAGCTAACGTTAATGCGTATTTCGTCTTTTCGAATCTTTGCTTCACACTCAGCTTATTTGAAAAACAGTGAACAGTGAGTGAATAGTCAGCCTAATTAGCATGTTATAAATATGTTAACAATTTGCAATATGTATTTCGTGCATGTGCCACAAAGTTGGTGAAAATGATTCCGATTTGGATAACGAAGGAGAAGAAGATTCTGGAAGTACAAATCATGCGCCTGGTAAGCTACTAAAAAAGATATAGAGGATATTACATGGCCTTGCGCAGATACCAAAATTTGTCTTCGAGTGTTCTGGTTGAAAATATCAGTTTCCAAAGTGAGCGCAGCGAACTAGTGAAATATTTTTCAACACGAGAAGAGAAATTTCGTTTCTCCAAGCGGCCTTGTAATGTTCTATTTGTTATATAAACACCAATGAAATACAACACTATTGCATTTTTGCTGCGAAAGGAGCGATTTATTATATAACCGTAGCAACGACTTGATCTTTTCACGTGTGAAGATAACATGTTATTTTCACATGTGAAGAACTCATGTTTTCGCTCAAAAGCTCACCTGGTAACAAAAGGCAAATATGCTATGATAGACTACCCTAAGCCCAAATTGCCTGTTTGATGGCTTAGTTGTAATTTAAGGTAATTAGCAATATTTTTAGCGTTAGATTTGAGGTTAGGGTGCCATTTCGTCTGGTAGACTTACGAACCACGTAGATAGCGAAATGGTAAGCTTTTATGGCTCTTGCTGAATAAAAGTTAACAACAACTGCTTGACAGACTTGGTTCCACGAGTGAGTCGCAGCTTACTTAGGACCATTAAAATGAAGGCAACTTGAGAGAGGTGTGTTGTTTCCTTTTGGATGCCCGCACGACTGCATTGGAGCTCATAAAAATTACAATTTCGATTGTGATTCGATTGAGATTGGCTTAAAAAACTCCTATTTTCCACTAATTCACTTGCCAAGTTGTTGTCGGACAGTTTGTTATTGGACAGTTTGTTATCGGACATTTCAATAAGTCAATCACATACAAAGTTGTAATTTAAATCAACCAATCACAACCTTGGTATCAAGCACCATATTGTAGTCAATTTCAGAGCGACATTTAACAATTTACGCTTCATTTGTCAGTCTTTAGTGCAAAATTTCCCTTCCTTTTATAACTAGGCTCTTCTTCTTTGTCGGAAATTGTAATTTTTTTATGATTAATTGGTAATAAGACTCCGTGTCGTCCAATTCGGTCTGTAATCATATTCGCGATAAACAAATTATCGGACTTCCGATTTTGTTATCACTCGTATGATTACAGACCGAATTGGACTCCACTCAGTTCTATTACCATTACTTATCATCTAATAAATGATCTCCCAAAACGTTTTTAACGATTTGTATGATCATTCGGTAAGGATTTTTATACCACCTGGAACTGAGGCTCTTGAGTCGCAAAATAAACTTTGCAAGAGCTGATCTACTGATGGTGTTTTCTGTAAAGATGTCTTCGTTCTATTCACTGTTGGTGAATTAAACTCAGTTTTTGTGATTCAATGTCCTTGTAGGTGACATTCACACTTTTCAATGGCCAGCAAAACACCGCCGAAAGAAGCCCCTCGTTCTGAATCACGTGCACAAGAATGTGTACAGACACAAAGATAACAATGGTAAAAGCCATTATCTGGAAGTAGGTAAGAATGTCTGATCATACTTGGGCAATATAGACAATATTCGTATTCTCGGTATTGAACCGGATCTGGCATGAAATGGAGGCTAATGCGGACAATATTCGTATTCTCGGTATTGAACCGGATCTGGCATGAAATGGAGGCTAACGCGGACAATGTTCGTATTCTCGGTATTGAACCGGATCTGGCATGAAATGGAGGCTAATGCGGACAATATTCGTATTCTCGGTATTGAACCGGGATCTAGCATGAAATGGAAGCTAATGCGGACAATATTCGTATTCTCGGTATTGAACCGGATCTGGCATGAAATGGAGGCTAATGCGGACAATATTCGTATTCTCGGTATTGAACCGGATCTGGCATGAAATGGAGGCTTATGTGGACAATATTCGTATTCTCGGTATTGAACCGGATCTGGCATGAAATGGAGGCTAACGCGGACAATATTCGTATTCTCGGTATTGAACCGGATCTAGCATGAAACGGAGGCTAATGCGGACAATATTCGTATTTAAATGAAGAATGATCCTCGCAGTTGTGAACGCAATTTATGCAATTGCGAAAAGAAGCCTGAAAAAATTCAGGACTTCAACGGGGTTTGAACCCGTGACCTCGCGATTACCGGTGCGATGCTCTAACCAACTGAGCTATGAAGCCACTGACGTTGGGAGCAGGTCAATTGTGGGTTCATACGTTCCCGTGAAATAAATGAGTGTGAATGATATATGAAATGAATCATATATGAACTGCGGAAATGAAATCAAATGAAGAATGATCCTCGCAGTTGTGAACGCAATTTATGCAATTTTTTCAGGCTTCTTTTCGCAATTGCATAAATTGCTTTCGCAACTGCGAGGATCATTCTTCATTTGATTTCATTTCCGCAGTTCATATATGATTCATTTCATATATCATTCACACTCATTTATTTCACGGGAACGTATGAACCCACAATTGACCTGCTCCCAACGTCAGTGGCTTCATAGCTAAGTTGGTTAGAGCATCGCACCGGTAATCGCGAGGTCACGGGTTCAAACCCCGTTGAAGTCCTGAAATTTTTTCAGGCTTCTTTTCGCAATTGCATAAATTGCGTTCACAACTGCGAGGATCATTCTTCATTTGATTTCATTTCCGCAGTTCATATATGATTCATTTCATATATCATTCACACAATATTCGTATTCTCGGTATTGAACCGGATCTAGCATGAAATGGAGGCTAATGCGGGGAAATATATTAACATATGAAAAGATTCCCCCGAAATAGCCTCCATCTCATGCTAGATCCAGTTCAATACCGAGAATCGAATACGATATATTGTCTATTGTTTCGACCGCGGTGGGATGCCTGTTCCGGCTTCATAATGTTCCTTATGAAAATCGACTTAATGAGTTTTCCCCTCAAACTCTATTGACTCAGGTGATGATAAAACACGTACGCCGTGTTGGCTCAATATGAAGACACCCCTTTAAAAATGTTTGTTGGCCGTTGGTGGCGTTTTGCGTGGAAATTATTGTAGTTTTTGTTCGACTGAACTTTATTCCACACTCCATCATTCGAAGTAAGAAGGTATCACTGGGAAGTGGGCAAAATGGGGACTAAAGAGGAAGCAATAAGTGTTTACTCAAAACAGTGTTTTTAATTGTGCAGACGAAGAAAAGGACCCATACGATCAGTTTCAAAGCCACGTGGTGCGTTATCAGGGACAACAAGGTTAGTGATAACAGGCGATTTATTCAGGCCAGTAACTCCTAACGACCTATAAATTAATTCGCAGTAGTCTCTTTACGGGATCTTTTTTTGTAATTAATACTGACATTATGAGCTCGAGATTTCTATCGCGTGATAGCTGATGACGGCGCAGTCTGAATCAGCTATCACGTATAGAAATCGAGAGCAAATAATCTAATTGTTTTACATGTAGTATAAATCTACTAGTCGTTCAAATCTGAACAAGTCAGTTATCTAAATCCTCCTAGCAGACACTTCGAAAACGCGAAGAAGCGGCCGCCAGTATCTATCACAAAATAGAGAGCGGATAGCGTAGCCAAAAAGAGGACGGCATTTGTGATGGAACGCTAGTAGATTTCTACTTATTTGCTGTTGTACTTAAAACGTTTGAAGCTGTATGATCAATCTGTTGTTGTTGTTTTTCTTTTTTTCTTCTGCCCTTTCCTTAATGTGACATAATGTTTATCCTTAATTGTAGTGGCTAAGATGCAGTGCACTCCCTCCAACCTACTTGAGTTTCCTAAGCACGTTCCCAACAGTCCCTCTACGGTCTACGAAAGATCTCATCCGTACAAGATGTATGAAGGCGGTGAAATTATGTTCGATAAAGACGGTGTACCCACAGATACTACAAAGAATATCGTACAAGCATTTGATTCGTAAGTTTCATTTTATAAATAAAGGAAATCTGCGACTGTAAACTCATTTAAAGCCAACTGTTCCAGATAACATTGCGGTTGTCCTTTGGGTCTGTATCCAGTTAATTGATGTCCACGGAGATCATTAGACCGGTATTAACATGCATTTCCGTCAGTGTTGGTCTGTTGTTTTATATACGAAATTTACATAAACAGGAATAGAAAACATCCCACCTCCTCCTCTTTTCCTACCTGCTGTTTATTCTTTATTGTAGCCGATAGGTCAAGTTTTGTAGCCGTGCTTTGCGCACCCAACATATCGTGGTATCCCCACCGGCTTGATGCCTTTTCTCACAGCGATTCGTGTTCCACCTTGATGCTATACGAGATTCACTTTTCATCTCCGCAGTCCTTACAAGATTATTCTTCAAAGAAGCAAGGGCAACAAAATGAAAGTATTGGAGCAGTGCATAGAGTCAGGTAAGTTGGCATCCCCCATAGGGGTGAACAAACCATTGCCCAATTCGAAAAGTTATAATTAGTGGCTTCCATGCATTTTAATTGCCCGTTTTGCATGGTTTATTCTGTTGTATTGTGTGGCAGCCTCGAAACAAAAATAATTGAGTTTACATAGTAAATCGTCCCTTATTAATGTTTTTTGTATGCATATACCAGGGCCTTTCCACACCCTTTGAATGCCTACTACTGTATAATTTATTTCTGTGCAGGTTGATTTTATAGCCTTGTTATATCCTCAGTATCTTATTGGTGGCTGAATCACATAGTTCCATTATTTATTTTTCTTAGATGCTTCAGTGAACCCTGAAAACGATTTGAAAAATGATGTTCAAACGTATGGTAAGTCACTGCCAGAATGAATTACAGAATCATTAATATTTAAGGAACGATTGTTGAGTTTTTTGTAGCTATTAGAAATTCAAACTTCTTTATTGCATGTCTATTTTTATAATTTGTCTACGTCTTGCATAAGCGTGTTTAATCGCCTCTATACTGGCTTTTAAGAACTTCAGAACTCACGGTTGGAAGGCAGAAGTAAAAAGGAGAGTCTTTATTAATAATCTGAAAGAAACGTTACAATGTTATGTTGTCTCCTCTTTTCGAATCCACGGGTCGTAGGGTATCCCCTTTTCTGTTTCATTTTAAGATTGCAGTAATTGAAACGGAGAAAACGCTTTGTCTTACAGTGGGTACAACCTCTCTAGGCGAAGAGCCAAGTCATCGGACCCCCGTCACTTCGAAAATGAACATGGATGGTACGACATCTAATCGCTACACTGACGATGGTGGGTACATGTATTATGGACAAGGGTAGGGCAGGGAGGGTAATGCTGTTTTTTTTTGTCGAGTTTACTGGGTTTGACTAGCTAGGTTCGTTAAAGCAAATTTATGACATTAAACAAAAAAATGATACACTTGTCGGGTAATTAATGTGGTTTTTCGTTCACATACACATATTGAATACTAATTTATAAGAATGTTCCTTTTCCCTATAGGTAGGAAAATGGAAAACTCGGAAACGACAAACAAACTCAAATGCACGTGTGAGACCAAAGCTAGTAATAATACCCGACAGTAACCTGCGATCAGCATTTTGTATGCGTATACCAGGGCCTTTCCACACCCTTTGAATGCCTACTACTGTATAATTTATTTCTGTGCAGGTTGATTTTATAGCCTTGTTATATCCTTAGTATCTTGTTGGTGGCTGAATCACATAACGGCCATTTATACGGGAGAAAATAAGACGCGTCTTATGTAAGACGCGACTTAAATAAGACGCGAACTGATCGATTAAATGGTACAAAATAAGCGTTCGCGTCTTATTTAAGTCGCGTCTTACATAAGACGCGTCTTATCTTAGAACAGGATTTTCAGCTGTTCTTATTTTGTCCGCATCTTAATTAAGACGTGAACTTCCTCGTATAAATGGTTTCGCCTCCTAAATAAGACGTGAACTGCAAGTGCGCTTGCATAAAAACAACAGCAACATGAGCTTGTCTTATGATTAGATAGCGTAATTGGTTGCAAAGCCTTGCAAAAGATGGCCGGGAGAGCCAAAAGTGAATTCAGCACCTTCCTTCTTTCACCTGCCATCAGTCGCACCAATCCGTATATCGCTTTCTTCCGACTCTTCTCGGATTTCTATTGATTTCTTTGTATGCTACGGCGTGGTCTTCATAAGAAAAAAATCTCTGAGAAAGTCTCTTCTTAAAATAACAGGACTGCACGCTTTTGTTTCTTGCTACAGCGCTCCATCTTGGCGGGTAAGCGTGGCTGTATCAAAAATAAGACGCGAACCATTTATATGAGATCTTCGCGTCTTATGTAGGACGCGAAGGTATAAACGGTACAGTTCGCGTCCTATTTAAGTCGCGTCTTAGATAAGACGCGTCTTATTTCCTCCCGTATAAATGGCCCTATAGTTCCATTATTAATTTTTCTTAGATGCTTCAGTGAACCCTGAAAACGATTTGAAAAATGATGTTCAAACGGATGGTAAGTCACTGCCAGAATGAATTACAGAATCTTTAATATTTAAGAAACGATGGTTGAGTTTTTTGTAGCTATTAGAAATTCAAACTTCTTTATTGCATGTCTATTTTTATAATTTGTCTACGTCTTGCATAAGCGTGTTTAATCGCCTCTATACTGGCTTTTAAGAACTTCAGAACTCACGGTTGGAAGGCAGAAGTAAAAAGGAGAGTCTTTATTAATAATCTGAAAGAAACGTTACAATGTTATGTTGTCTCCTCTTTTCGAATCCACGGGTCGTAGGGTATCCCCTTTTCTGTTTCATTTTAAGATTGCAGTAATTGAAACGGAGAAAACGCTTTGTCTTACAGTGGGTACAACCTCTCTAGGCGAAGAGCCAAGTCATCGGACCCCCGTTACTTCGAAAATGAACATGGATGGTACGACATCTAATCGCTACACTGACGATGGTGGGTACATGTATTATGGACAAGGGTAGGGCAGGGAGGGTAATGCTGTTTTTTTTGTCGAGTTTACTGGGTTTGACTAGCTAGTTTCGTTAAAGCAAATTTATGACATTGAACAAAAAAATAATACACTTGTCGGGTAATTAATGTGGTTTTTCGTTCACATACACATATTACATACTAAATTATAAGATTGTTTCTTTTCCCTATAGGTAGGAAAATGGAAAACTCGGAAACGACAAACATACTCAAATGCACGTGTGAGACCAAAGCTAGTAATAATACCCGACAGTAACCTGCGATCAGCCCCCCCCCCCCGCCCCCCCCCCCCCCCCCCGGAGAAAGAGGAAAGAGGGCCGAGACATTTACTTGCCAGTGTTGAGATCTTGTGTTAAAAAGCCACATTCTAACTTTTTCTTTGAGTGGTCGAAAGACAATGCTTGGTGTATAACTTTGTTGCAATTAACCAAACTTCCGCTCAACATTTGTCGATTTTCACACAATCAAATCGCGAAAAGCGCGGTTAGCGCAAACAAACGCATACTAGCGCTTATTTAGACTGGTTTCGGAAAGAGTTTGATTTATCAAGTGATTCCAAAGGTGTTGGCGATCCTTCATGGAAGCAGAAGTACAAAACGTACATTTGTGGTGATCATAGTAAGTCCTTTGGAATACACAAGGGGACAGCAAGTTTCTAGCACAAGAAAGTTGAAATATGCCCTAAACACAGCTTTCATTGGGCAGACTGACGAAAGCGATGAAGAAATAGAAGAAAGACGCGTAAACATCGTGTAAAAAAGATAGATCGCTCTTGACACAATGGGATAGTTTATTTTACTGGAGGTCGGTTGTCAGCTCGTGAAGTTAATATATCGTGGGTCTCCCGATCCCTCCTCTCTCCTTTCCATCCCGTTTTTTTTCTCCTGAAAAGTTAAACAAATAACACCTGATTACAGGTTAACTCGGTAGGAAAACAGGATGCAAGCCTGGGGCCGGGAGGGGTTCCCATATATATAAGTCATATAGGTTTTTGCTGCGTTATGCCTATATTCTTATTTAGGTTTATACGAGTACAAATACCAGGACATTGGAGAAGGCGTAGAAGATGAAAAATCATTAGGTGAGAGTTTTTTTTAACTTCAAAACTCCAGGTCAAAAGCAATTGAAAAACGATCGCCACATTTTCACTAAAATGGCTAGTGCACTGAAACTATTCACAAACTAGCTATTTTCCCGTTTGCCGATGCCAAGATGGAAATGAAATACCACCGTTTAAATTATGATCGACAACTACAATTTCTTCCATTGAGTGCTAGACACAGTTGTTGTAAAATAGTTTTTCTTTAGGATTGGCCTTGACTGATTTCATCCCATTGCTGATCTGAACGCAGTTCATGTATGAGCAAGTATTTGATACATTAACCAGACTTGACTTTTTATCTGAAAACTGGATAATCCTTATAGCACTACCTCCTCAACAACTAAACCCATCTAACAAATGTGACATAGCATTGATTTTATAACCGTCGAACGCCAAATGTATGAAACATGATCATATGATCCGGAGAGCTTCAATATTTGATCTTTTCAAAGTTTCTATCGTGCAATCATAACTAGCCTGTTCCAGGCGTTCAGACGGTAAACAGGGTGCGAGATTACCGGCAGAGCGAGGCGAAAATAAAGCGACGAAAAATGGAGGGAGGCTTGGGACGGGCGGTGGGAAGGAACGCCGAAACAACTTTCTTTAAAAAGGTCGTTCCGGCATACCAGAATCTGGTATACCCTCTGATTGGCCAATTTTGATAGTTGCTTTCAATAGAAAGGTCGATAAAAATGCGATCAGAGGAAACATTGCAGATCAGGTCAAACGTGTCACGCAAAGTTACAAATGGTAGTAAACAACATACTGAAGAGGTTTCCGAACATTGTTTTGCTACGCGAAGGGCAGATAGATTGCCTGGAGAATCTTGTCACTGGGAGAGATGTTTTCGCGATCCTCCCAACGCCGGGATTTTGGAAAGAGTTTGATTTTTCAGGTCTTTCTACGTATATACAGGAACTGTTTCAACTACTATCGTGGTTACTCCTCTTATAGCGATAATAAAAGATCAAGTGGAGCAGATAAACGCACTTAGAGTAGCCGCGATGGCCATCGGACTAGATGAAGATTTTGACTAGACTGTAGCGAGGAGTAGAAGGTGTGAGAGCTGCTTGTCAAAAGAATGGAGAAAAAGAGCTGCTACGGGTAACTTTGTTTCTCCGGCACTTTACAGTCAAAATACTCAGCGTGTGCCGCCTATTATTCGCGAATAATTTTATTAATTGCGAAAGGACTGCACTATTCGTTTCTAACTTTCAAATTTATGGTATTGTAATCATCCAACCATAGCCTGAGTGCTACCTTATTTGAAATATCGTTTGTTCATCGGTTTATTTCTCACGTCGCTTGAAGATCCTTGAACGCTTCGTGCGGTCTGTGGTGCAGTGTACTGTTCACGTTCAAGATCGGCCTTGGAGTAACCCGTGACAAGAAAAGCTACCACCCTCGTCTGAAAAAAGGCCTTTCTGCGGCTATTTGCAGCTTGCCAGATCTGAATATCTTCTTCTTGGGAGCGGGTACTTTACTCAATAGACAATCTCTCACGCTGAGGTGGTTTGTGGTTTTGGGTTGTCAATCAAGTGGCCAAGTGGGCGGAAAGACCTTATTAAAGAAAGTATTCAGGCTTTCCTTCCCGCCGCCCATCCCAAGAGTCCCTCATCCATTTTTCGCCGCTTTATTTCGCTTCGCTCTGCCAGTACTAACGCGCTCCGTTTACCATCTGAACGCCTAGAACAGGCTAAATCATAACTTGTAGTTGGATCTGCTAAATGCCCGAGATTTCCAAAACTCTCTCTCGCTAGTGAGAATGTAAGGGAGAAAGTGGATAATGTTGCTCATTTCAGTTGCGAGGCGAAGCGAGCCTAACAAATCTCAGGTTAAATTAACAGTTGGCAGTATGGTTTGTCTTCAGAATGAGATAAATATGTCATCTTGACGTCACTGTGTTAATGATTAACTAGCCACAGATGTCTCTGATCAGCTGTCCAACGTAATGAAGAAAGAAGCTGTGGTAACTCAGCGATTTTTAAGGAATCAAGGTATAAACAATCACTGCTAACAATAACTTGCGTAATGACATAAAAGAAAACGAATTTTAACTCCGCATGCAGTAACTTTAAATGAAGTTAATAATTTGGAATTTGAACATAGTCATGATATTAGCTTAACTGAACAGTTAACGAGTTATTCTCTGGCATCAATTATCTTAATAATGATTGCCTTTAAACTATTTAACCCGTTGAAGATTTGCTAGAGACCATTTTTCTCTGAATTGCCTTGGAAAATCGTTCTGTACGAGATATGGCTTTCATACATGCCATGCACGAATGTGGGCAATGTATTCTTGCCAGGGGACAGTGACAGGGTATCAAAAGGAACGGGTTATATTCAGATTGTTTCATATGACCAAATGAAGAGAGATACCTCTATGCTTTGTGCCTCCTACCATTAAAATGCCAAGTGACACAACTTATAAAAATATAAGGTTTTAAAAAACCTTACGCGTTCGTTGCGTAAATCTAGAGAGTCTGCCTACAATGAGCTTGAATTAACTTATTTTCTGAATTATTTGGAAAGGTATTTTTATGTTACGATAAAAGTTTTAATCAGGGGTATGATGAAATAATTAGCGGAACGGAACGCAAACAATTAACAATTATTGGACGAGGTTGAGCAAAATATCGTGATTTGTCAGCAGATCAATTATTTGCCGAAGCCGAAGGCTAAGGCAAATAATTGATCTGCAAGACACTGGCAAATCACGATATTTTGCGAAAACCGAGTTCAATAATAGTTTTATCATTCGATCACCGAGTTTGTTTTTCATAATTATTTTCGGGAAGCGTGAAATGATCTACCATTTTTCACTGAATTTGAAGAGCTTGGATGAGTGGACACAACTACGCATGAGCAGAATATTATTTGCAGCAAAATCACAGTTGGACGGTGCTGCGCACGAGGAGACCATTATTTGTAGGCAGTTATTTGTAGGTCACGTGCTAGGCTCTGGGCCAATGAAAAGGAAGGAGAAAAAGTATCGAATGATAATTGCGTATATATGAAACAGAATGTCTACATAGGAACAACTTCGGTTATGTCCATGATTTCTAATTGCCTGTCTCTGGTCTCTATTAAAAAATTCAAAATAACTAAGCTATACGAATTAAAACACCTAGCGCTAATCGAAGGATAAATCCCAATTATAAAGGAATAAAATTTATCCTTCGGTTAGATTCCGTTCCACAAAGCCCATTTAGCACTATCCTAAGGATAAACGTACGGTTAAATTTAACACACCTAGCGAGGTGGATTAACTCACTAACCGCGGAATAAAATTTTTCAAAACAAACAAAATGGCGGAATAAACCGTTCGTTAATTTGGTGCAGGTAATAGGGGAAAAACAACTTATGGAGACTTTAACGACCGAGAACTTTCAGTCCATTCAAATTCAGGAGAGTATAAATCTAATTTTCGGTAGAAAACAGTCTTCTACAGTGAACGATGGCGAACCGAGGCACGCAAATCTTAAGTTACATTTGTTTTCTTATACTAAAAAACTTGACAAGTTAACAATCCAAACATCGTCCACGAACTCTTTTAAAAGGTAAGAAATTAAAGATAAATAGCTATCCTACATTAGCAGAGGGTCCACGAAGCAGAAAATAACAACACTGTTTCAAAATTTACAGCTTAATGTATAGATTCAACCAATACTTTCGGGGCTAGAACACTGAACACTTAAAGAATCAGTTCGGCTTACAAGTTATTTTCGCGCTTTTACTTTATAAGCTCACAGACTGTTCTGATTTTCTTTGACCGACAACGCCGCTTTGCACTGAATCATTATTTCCATTCCGTTTCCTTTAAATGAGAGTTTTTCGTACCTTTTCTCTTAAACTATGACAAACATAAGGTTTGATCAATACAATTTGTAGCGCCGTTCTTTCTCAATCAGATAACAAATAAACGCTTCGAGTTCGTGCACATCTTCGGCTCTTCACTTCGCATTATCCCGCGCATCGTCATTTTCGCGAGCGTTTGCTTGTGAATAACCGGTGTAGCCGGTTTATTCCGAGTTTAATCTAGGGATAGTTAATCGAAGGATAAATCTGTTTTGAGGAACGCCTCTTAATTCCCTGACTAGTTATCCCGGGATTAAGAAAGTTAAATCTTGTACGCCCCCTTAATCGGGGGATACTTTAATCGGCCTTCCAGGAACCGAGGCCTGAATTGCTGCGTCGGAAATCCCAATTGCTTCATTAGCTGTTTTTTTTTTTAAAGTATGAACAAATTCCTACCTGGCTTAATACTCTTGGAAACTTACAACAAGTTAGCGACTAGTCTTTTCCGCCTGTATCTTTATTAGACCCCAAACCAACACTCAAGGAAGAACTTGCGGCAGAGAAAGAGGAAGAATTGAGAGAGAACAAATATGAAGAATACCTTGCTAGAAAGTCCAAGGCGACAATTGGTAAGTATAACATCTCATAAAATACTCTCCCTTAAGTTTACTTTATTCATTAAATGCACAGTTCTCAAAACAAATAGTAACTGGTTAGCTTTAGTTATCAACGGATATATCGCCGTAAGGTGCTGTTACGATCCTTACAGTCTTGGTCAAAACTTCTTGAAACGCTAGCTCCCTATTTCCCCTCCTCCCCCTTCAATGTTGATTTTCTGGAGGTTAGACTTATAGCAAATCTATGAAATGAACATTCGTCGAGAAAGTCAACATTGGAGGGGGTTGAGGGGCAGGGAAGTAGGTTGGGTGAGATGTGGAGGTGAAATGTGGCGCTTTTATCGAGTGTTACAAGTAATTGTGACCGGGATTAAGATTGTAGATATTAGCACTTAATATGTAATGTGATGTTTTTCCTAAATACTTTGCATTCAAGACATTTAGTGAGTAACTCTTTCAGCAAAAGATTTAGGGGCTAAATTAAGAAATGCCATTATCTCGGAAGAAGACTTGAATGTGCCAAAGCAGAAAAGAGGAAAGAATTTTCCTTATACCTATATAGTCCCTCTAAACACAGTAACTCTGATAAACTGTTTTTTTTTTTCTTTTTATCTTGACAAGTGTTTTGTAAAATATGATTTCAATAGGTTAGATGCCTGTGGATGCTGAACTTCACTTACTAAGGGATGGATGATAGGATTCTCAATTGGTAGAGACGCAGAGCTGAGGAGTGAAGAAGTGTGGTGTAGTAAATTACACGAAACGTAAAGACACAAGTTCCAAGCGCTGAGACACTGATCGTGACTAAAACACCACACGAGTACTACGAGTAACACACGAGTAACACACGAGTAACACACGAGTAACACACGAGTACATACGAGTACATACGAATGACATACGGATACATACGAGTAACATACAAGTAACATACGAATACATACGAGTAAAACACAGGTAACATACGGTCAAATGTGAGTAATACGCATGAAATGTACAAAGTAAAATACAAGAAGTTGAATATTTCTCCTAAATCTTTGTGATCTTTGTGATTGGCGGGGGGGGGGGGGGGGGGGTTGGTGGTTGATGGGATTCTCAGTTGTCCCTGAGTCAAGAAATCAGGAACTTTGCTCGGTATATTTATCAATGCAAGGGTGTAGTGTGGGGAGAAAATAGTATTTGAGGGTCTGTGTGTTTGCGCGTGTGGTGGGAGGGGGGGGGGGGGGGGGGGGAGGGGGGGTGATGGGATTCTCTGTCGTCCTTGAGTCAAGAAATTGGATCTTTCTCCGAAATCTATGATTTGTTGTTTTACTGCTCGGTGTATTTGTTAATGCAAGGGTGTAGTGTGGGGAGAAATTAGCATTTGAGATTTGAGGGTGTGTGTTTGCGTGTGTGGTGGGGAGAGGGGGGAGGGGCTTCATTGGTGCTTCGTGTGAGCCTATTACTGTATAAAATAGCAATGACATAACGTAATAATAAGAAATAAAGTGAAAATAGAAAAGACAAAAAAATACTAAAATAATAATAAAATAAGTAACACATACATAACCTGTTTCGCTCCAGAGGTCTTGGCACGGGTTGTTATTTCAACTTGCCCAACTCCCGCCCCCTCCCGTTTGATCTACTTTCCTACGCTATCGCATTACCAGACAGGGAGCCAGAGAGAACCCCCCCCCCCCCCCATCACACACGCAAACACACACTCCCTCAAATGCTAATTTCTCCCCACACTGCACCCTTCAAGAATTAATGAATACACCGAGCAGTAAAAACAAATCGAAGATTTCGGAGAAAGATCCAATTTCTTGTATTTTACTTTGTTTGACCGTATGTTACCTGTGTGTTACTCGTATGTATTCGTATGTTACTTGTGTGTTACTCGTATGTATCTGTATGTACCCGTATGTCAGTCGTATGTACTCGTATGTTACTCGTGTGTTACTCGTAGTACTCGTGTGGTGTTTTAGTCACGATCCTGAGACACTTAGTTTTAGTACCACTTGGGAAAACAAAAATGGAACACTTCTCATCATACGGAAGAAAAATTCACAATATATTAACAATGTTAACACTTTTCAAATGCTTAAAGCACATAGCTCTTATATATGCTACCACAAGACATATGCTTTTGTAGTTGAACTTTAATAATATAAATTAAGGCCCTGTTCATAGGGGAAGGCCTGACTGGCTAGGTTTGAATTAGGTGCCGCAAAACCTGCCTGCATGACTTCAATATATGACTAACTTTCAAGTGCCAAACTTGGTGAACAAGGCCCTTATTGGGTTTTTCGGTGACCGCATCAAAATCGAACATGATTGAACAGGATCTTAGAAGGCAATTGCCAGAATGCAGTATTAGTTCGGTAATCCGTTAATTAGAGGTTCTGTCAGAGAGATAAATGAAAGAGACAAGCAAACCGCAACTCTTCGGATAAAAGGGGAGGAAGTAGAAGGGGCGTTTAGAAAGCTGACACTGCTTCACGTTCACGATTTAAAGGGTTAAAAGTATACCGTAAACCAAATATTTACCTCCAAGGTCGCATGTAACACTTCTTATATTACAAAAAGCAACCGAGCCCGTGTAGTGGAACAGTTCGGTGTTAGGTCGAACAGGTCGACCAACTAAATATCATTTCTTGGCCGTCAGAAAGCGATAAAGAACATTCATTTTTCTTCAGTAGGTCCTTTTTTAGCACAGGTACTGCATACGCAGTTTTATTACTCCTTGCAAAGTTCGAAAGCTCCACGACTATAATGCTCATTGACATGAAATACGTGAACATATTTTTAGGTAACTTACGGACAAAGTACTGTTGCTTGTACACGTAATTGACTGTTTCAGTTGTCTTGAAAGTTCTCGAAATTGCAAAGTTCGAAAGCTCCATCTCCAATAACTTTCAGTGGAATTGTCATGTCACAGAGGTTATTAAGAAAGTAAATAGGCGCTTGTATTTTCTTGTTTTACTAAAACGCGCTGGAATTCCTTTATCGATATTATCAGTTTCTATTGTACTCGTGTTAGGCCCGTTTTAGAGTATTGCGCACCGGTGTTTCATCACGCACTCCCGGGTTATCTTCGATCCGACCTAGAGCGAGTGCAGAGGCGTGCCAGGCCAGTCTCAGAATCTGGCATCGCTAAGTATCTCGACCCTTAATGACCGGCGTAAGGCGCTTTGCACCTAGCTTTTCGAGTTGATTATATGCTTACCTGCTTACCTGCTTATTAAGTAAAATCCTCTCTTGCACTTTGTAAATGCCATATGTGCCCTGGCTAAACGGGATTGAAATATTTGGTGACCAAACATAATCAAACAATGTTTGGCTTCCAAGCCCTGGCCAAACGGTTATCAAACATGATCGAAAAAAGTCCAAACAAGGTGGCCAAACAGGAAAATGTTTGGTCACCAAACATTTCCCGCTTGGCCGGGGCTTAAAAACTGAGGGATCTACCACATGCTGATTGTCAATTGCACTTAAGGTCGCCCAGGGCACTTGCCTATGAATAAATTCATGAACCTTATTTTTGGGGTAGGTGTTTCATTTTCAAGCTTCAAATCTCTGAATTTTCACGGTCGTTTTTGCTGAAATTTGACAGGGACCTTGGTGGACGATGGACTTACATCATGAATGTAATTTTATAGGCGGATGGCGATATACGGTCGATATTTTAGGCTGCTAAAGTTAGAACTGGGAAAATCAATATTTGTGTGCAAGTTTGATTGAGAAGCGCGCTAAAGTAAATCGGATTTTATTACTTAGTGATAAAGAATAACCTCTTCTGTGATGCGACAGAAGCAAATGTCTCAATTTCAAGACTCGTTGAAAGTTATTGGCTTTCATAAGAGTAAAACTGTGCAACTAAGACTTTGAAGGGTCTGATCTTTTTTTGTGAAGTTTGTTTAGGCAATTTTGCTTCTCTTACATCACAGCATAGCATACTAAGATTATCTCCCTGGTGTATCAGTTTCTTGGACACAAATTTACAGTTTTTTTCCGTCTCTGACGATCGAACGGGTACGCTAATGTATTCAAGTTCATACAATCACACTAGCAATTAGCAAGGCGCCGAACACACAATGTAGTGAATAAATTTGGATGTTAAAACTCTTGTTAGGAATATTCCGTGCATTGTTGGAATCAGTCGCACGGTTCTTGCATACTCTTTAAAAAAAAAAAAAGGTAGCCTAAGGGCTACATGTGTGGGATACCACAGTACTTTATACATAAAAAAAAAACAACAACTGATCGAGTAGCTAGAAGATTGGTTATAATGAATAAATAGGGCTAAAAAGTCCATTCAAACGTATACAATGTACATGTAATTTCTCCACCTAATTGCTTCAGGACCTTCAGGGTAGTGATAGCAAGTCAAAATCAACGTCTGTTGAGGTCATTATTTAAACCACTGAGTGGAAAAATCAGTGGAATCACTTTACCGTTAGGAAATCTAAACTTTCGTTGAAACCAGCGCAATTCAACCAAATATTTGCTCGGATACAGCGAACATCATGAAGCATGAAAATTTGGTTTATCAACGGAGTTGATAATGTAAATTGACCACCGTACAGGGATTCGATTAGCTGACGTTTCGAGCGTTAGCAATTCGTCGGAGCGAATCGAGGAATTGTGGGTTGTGTATGGTTTTTATACAGGAAATGGAGCTACGCTATTGGTGGTAACATGGTAACGTGAAAAACAGGAATAAATTAATTGAATGAAAAGCGCTCGTTGATACCGTGGGGACTAAGAGTGCCAATTTGAAAGATTAGTGTTTGCTCGCGATTTTTACGGCTTTCCGTGGTACCTTGATGTAGGGAAAGGCCGGAGATCGACATGTGTTGTTTGGAATGGTTAGGGAGATTAAAATGCCGAGCGACAGGTTTGGATGCGTCTTTGTCATCTTTCTCAACATCACGAAGATGTTCTCGGAATCGGTCACCTGGTCGTCTTCCTGTTTCGCCGATGTATAACTTTTTGCATAATGTCCAGGTTATGCAATAGATAATATTTGCGGAGGTACACGTGAAACGATCAGTGATCTTAACAGATCGCTTAGGGCCCGATATTTTGTCGGTGTTTTGAATGAAAGGAAAAGTTTTGCATCGCGAGCGCGCGCATTTAAAAGTGCCAGGTTGTTCACTTGTTTTGAATACGCTTTTAACTAGAAAGTTACTTACATTTTTGTCGCGTTTGAATGAAACACGCAGCGGTGGTTGCGAAAAGATTCTAGCAGTTTCTGGATCATTTTGCAGTATCTTAAAGTTATTAAGAATGATGGCTTTAACTGGGTTATTATGCGGGTGAAATGTGACGGTGAATGGAATTCTATCATTCTTTTCCTTTTGTGACGTCTGTAGTGCTGACTGTTGATCAATCTGCTGTTCGCGGTGATGGCCCGATTGAACCACAGAATCATGATAGCCACGTTTCTCGAAGAACTGGCACATTTCCTCTGATTTGTTGGAAAAATCAGAGTCATCACTACATAGACGTCGAAGTCTAAGAAATTGAGAGTAGGGAATGGCGTTTTTGACATGAGATGGATGTGAAGATGAATACAACAAATAACTGTGAGAATCGGTGGGTTTGTAGTGCACACCGGTACATAAACCGTTGCCGCTGATAAAATCTTTGATATCAAGAAAGGCCAGGGAAGTTTCCGAAATTTCCCAGGTATATTTTAGAGCCGGATGAAAGGAATTAAACGCGGTTATAAATTGATTGATTTCCTCCTTGCTAGACGAAATTGCGCCGATACAGTCGTCAATGTAGTAACCGTAGAGTTCAGGTTTAGGACCGTTGTACTGATTGAAGAATTGGTACTCGACGTAACCTACAAAAAGATTGGCGTAGCTAGGTCCCATTTTTGTGCCCATCGCTACACCATTAATTTGCTTGTCATAGTTGTCAGCGAAAGAAAAACAGTTAAGTGTTAAAACTAGTTCAGCTAGGCGGAGTAGCGTTTCCGAGCTTGGTTCCTTGACGGTGCGTTGATTGAAAAAATACTTAAGTGCTTGAAGACCTTCGCCGTTTGGAATGACAGTGTATAGAGATGTAATATCCATAGTGAAAATTAGTTTGTCTTCGCTGGTGAAATTGAAATCGCGGAATATTTCAAGTGCGTGTTGACTGTTAGCTAGCTAGCAAGTTTACAGAGTCGATAGCAATTGCCATGTTCTAAACGAGTGAGGGTCTGGGAATGAGTTTTAAAATTTATCGATTGGAAAAGAATTGTTTACACTGCATGAAAGAGCATCTCAAAAATGGTCACCTTACCAACTTTGACGTTGTTCAGTTGAATTGGACCTGAAACAAAAGCTTTTGAAAATTGTGAAAATTAGAGACTTAATGGTTTGGAGGGACAAACGTTCCGAAATAGAGACATTTGTATGGGATTTTTTAAAGATTTTAATGCATGTCAACTGACGACTTTTCAACCAAACATGGTCAAACTTGCAGAAAGTACTTATTTTGAGATACCCTTTCATATGAGAATCAATTTAGTTCAATGCCATTGATATTCAATGAAGTTTGGATTCGTTCCCATGCCCTTACTCGTTTAGAACATGGCCAATAGTGTGGGATACCTGTAGTATCCCACACAAAAATACATACGTTATGGGATGTGTCCTGCGCGGCCTTAATGCTACTTGACAAAATTCACATCTTTCCTATGTAAGCCATTTAAAAATGTAAAAAAATAATTTGCACTAGAAAAAGAATGCTGTTTACCATTTTCAAATATCTCTATTTGGTCCAGAGATATTCAAGTTTAAAATATCCTAATTACCAAGTGATGACGGCATAAACTCAGCCAAATTTTGATCAAATATGGCGAAAAAAGATATCTCATCCAATTTGTGTCAGAAATGCATGATACGCTCCACAATATGAGCTGACCAGTGTGTTACCGTGACAACATACTGGGTTCCAGACCTCCATGATATTAAGGGCTTTACTGGCCACCTTTGCGTTCTGTTTTAATATGCCAATGATACCTCATCCGCATAATCCAGCAAGCATATAGATATACTAGGTCGAGTTCGTGGCCTTGTTAAATGATGACTACGATTATTATTATTATTATTATTATTATTATTATTATTAATATTATTATTATTATTACTATTAATTGGTCATTTTCCGAGCATGAAACATCGCCCGTGCCCACCAATAGACGAGATTACAATCGCTGGTGTTAAAGTTGGAAAGTCAGTGAAAGCTAGAAACATAGGGGTAATCTTTGACAGTGTTATGGACCTTGAACAGCATGTTAATCATATTTGTAAGGTGGGTTTTTGCCATATACGTAATTTGTCAAGGATCAGAAACGGTCTTTCTGAAAAAGATACGGAAACATTGGTCCATGCATTCATAACGACCAAGCTAGATAACTGTAATTCGTTATTGGCTGGGCTGCCACAATATTTAATAGATAAGCTTCAGCGTGTGCATAAGGCTGCCGGGCGCTTAGTCTCCCGTACTCGCAAGTATGATGGAATTACGCCAGTATTAATGGATCTCCATTGGCTACCTGTTAAACAACGTATATCCTTCAAGATATTACTACTTACCTATAAGGCCTTAAATGCCTTGGCGCCTCAATATATATTGGACATGCTAGTGCAGTACACACCAGCTAGAACTCTACGCTCTTCTAACAAACAGTTCTTGCAAGTGCCTAAGTTTAAACTTAAGACTTATGGAAGCAGGTCATTTAGCTATGTCGCGCCCTACCTGTGGAACAAGCTCCCAGATACCATACGAAAGGCACCATCACTTGCGACATTTAAGTCAAAGCTTAAGACCTATCTTTTTAGCCAAGCTTTTGATTTGTAGGATTATTAATAGCGGAGCTCCGCCGGGCCGCCAAGCGGAGCACCATACCTATAGAAAACCGTCAACTGCTTTTCTCATGGTAAAAATGGCTAGCGGTATTGCTCGTGGGCGCGCACGACGACGACGGTGGTGTTGCCCAATAACTAATAATATCCTAATAATAATCCTAATAATCCAACATGGCGGTCATACTTCACCTGGCCCGGCAGCTGACCAGCTAGTTTACAGTGTACACCCAGCGTACATCTTTGATACTGGACATCCATCTTATAGCCAATTGACACCTGTCAAAACAAGGTATCCGCTGACCAGTGTCACGTGACCATATTGTGGGCTCAAGTTACGACCTCATCGAGGTCAGCTGTTTTTTTGAAGTTGACTGCTGACCAGGTACTTTCTATCGATTGGATCGCAGGCTCAAGGCAGGTGTGGGACACCCAAACCAAATCGAGGGTTAATTTTTCGCGCGCTTTCTGTGGCTCGTAATTTCACATTCACTTGGTTTCTTCATTTTGAGCAAAACAACTTCATCTTCTTCGATCGAAGTTTGTCTTTAAATTCGCGTAAAAAGCATAAAAATCAAGAACTTGTCAAAAGATACTCCGGAAGGTGAATTTTCAAGTGATGAAAGGCCGGAAGAGCGAAAGATTTTTCTCAAGAAAAGCTTCAAACTTGATCGATTGTGCGGTTGAAAACAGTATAATTCAACGCTTCAAGGGCTTTCACTTTACCGCGGCGTCTTGCATCTCACCAAGAAAGGTTACTTAACAGTTCACCTGTATTAATGGGAGGAACGAGTAGCTCAAACTATGTGGAAGAAGCTCTTTCTTTGGACAAACCGTTTGCTATTTTAGCGGAAGCTTGTTTTTACTTTACTGAAGCTTACGTATTTTCAAGTGGTAGAAACCTCTACATCACAGCGCAGGACAGTGAGATAAATTAAATAAATAGAAACTTAACATTTGGTTTAATCGTTGTTACTTTTGTTCAGGAGTATTTTTCTCTCGAAAGGATATAAATAACAATCATCTGTACTCGTTTTGGACGCAAACAAGTAGTTGAATTGTTTGTTTTTTTTTGCAAGCGAACGAGTGTTTTTACTCGGCTTGGCTGACTGTTTTTCGATCTTGGTACCTCAACAGCGTTAAGAAACTTTTGCCCTTATCTTAATAACACCTAATCACAATAAGTCCTCGTGAAATTAGGGTTTAAAGGCGGAAACTCAAGCTCGAGTAAAAAAAAAAAAGCCGATCAAATGCATGTGCATGTGCACGTCTCAAAATCTGACATAAAGTTGTCAAAATGCTGTCAAAAATGTCAAAAACCAGCGCGTTTCAGTCGTCATTTGAAAAACGTTTTAGAGATCTTCGTCGAAAGCGGCCTGTAGAAAACAATATTAAGTTTCGCCGTCTATAAACATGTCGTCTTAATTTGTTTGAACCGGTAAGAATCAGCGTTTGGATGTTAAAAACACCGAAATGGGTTGACTGGCTGGGCTGGCTTTGATAAATTTTGTAGTGGACGGGTCTGCGTGAGAAATGCTGGTGTGGTTTGGCAAGCGCTTTCTTCGTTAACTGGATGGCGCTTTGCCACTGAGAATCATTAATTGAAGAAGGTTCTTCGGAAGACATGGGAAGTACCAGAAAAACTATCAAAGCTCTTTAGCGTTTTGTGTCAGCCAAGGGAAGATTTTGTGGGAAATGGCGCTATTATTCAGCTCTGTCGCGTTCCGAGTGATTGCTGCCTCAGTGATTCCTGTTGACTGCTCTAAACGATCAGGTGTGGACCTCTTTTTTGTCTTTTCTACGGACATTTATGTCAAAATTGCTAAGCAATTTTTGTTACTTGTCTAATTTCTCCACCTTCTCCAAGAATCTTTGAAGAAATATTATTCGTATTGTGCTTTGTTTTCTTGTAATACTTGTTTGTTGTTCTGTTGTTTCTGAACTGCGGTCAATTCCTGTTGACTGCTCTTAACGATCAGTGTTTACCCTTTATTGTCTTTTCTACGGGCATTACGTCAAAATAAATACCGATTTTTCTAGATCAATCAGTACAAGCTATTTTTATTACAAGCTAGTCTTGTTTGATTTCTCCACATTCTCCTTCTTCGAGCAAACACTCGCGTCGTACTTTGTTTGCTTGTAGTGTTCTTTTTTTATCCGCTTTGAATTCCGTTACGCTTTCATCTGAAAGTAGTTAGGACTCACGAATGTCTGTCTTTTTTTTTTTTTTTGCAAACGTTTGCTATCGAAAACTCTTCGTTTTCCCTGCTGCTGCTCAATTGTTTTGGACACAAATTAAACTGGCCCAAATAAAGCCATGCGAAGTTGCTTGGTGAGAGTGTGCAGCTCCGATTCTAGGCTTCGCCTGGCTAAATATATATATGGCCTTCAGCTTTTCTTTTTATAATCGCTACATACCAGACTGGAATGGTGTTCCATCGAACATCATGCATGCACCTTCTTTAAGCAGTTTTAAGTCCTATTTATTACATTATTTGTGTCAATTTTAAATCAGATGTAGCTTGTGAGTGATAAGTATGTAATTTAATTAGGTTAGCTTTGGATTGTATTTCAATTAATAATTTTTATCTTAATAAATTTGATGTGAATAAGGACAGATTTTTGTAATTAATGAACTAATTAATTAATTAATTAATTAATGATATATTGTCTGCTTTTGTATACTGTTTGAGCTACATTGAGGCAGTTTATTTTTATAAGGAATCTTCGTGTTCTGTACAAACTGACCTAATTATTCAGATATTGTATTTTTATAGTTATTTTAACTGTTAATTTATCTTTGGTTTGTGTTGTATGTTAAGATCTGTATAATTAAAGTTGAGTAAATTAAATTAAATTAAATTTTACTTCTTTATTTTGAGTGTCAATCTCAAATCAGGGGTGACTTGTAAGAGACAAGTATTCGATTTAATTTGATTGGGTTAGCTTTGGGCCACGTTTAAATTTCACCTCTTAGTTTTTAGAATGTGTAATATTAGATAATATTCTTTGTATGGGAATTTACTTTCTCCCAATTATTCTCCAGTCATGCACTTTTTTTTGTATCAACTTAGATGTATTCGCATGACAAAGTATTATTAAACTTCAAACTTAAAATTAAACTTAAAGTAAGATCTTTCTTATCAATGTACACATCCTTTGGACTTCCTTCTCCTGCATGCAGTCTTTCAATTAATTTTATTCATAGCTGGTCACACCAATCTTGTGGGATGTTTGGATGACATTTGACACTAATGTTTAATGGGATTTTTGATGTTTGATGAAGTATGTTGTGCAATTTCAAATGTACATGGAGAAATGTGAGACTAGTCCTTACCTTTCTTGCAAAATAGAAAATCAAGTTAAGGTGGCTAACACGGATTTCCAGCAATTTTGCTTTGGTGAATCATTACCTTAAATCCTCATACTACATTGTTAATTACCTTGATAGTGATATCAACCAAATGCCCAATATTTTATTATCAAGTTGCTTAGTCTTGCTCTTGGCTGGCCAGAAAAGCAGCTGGATTTCTTTTTGAAAACACTGTAGGTGCATTGATTGATGAGCTTAAAGTCAGCAAGCAGTTGTTTGTGATAGTAAGGTCAAGAAGTAACTGATCAAAAGATTTATCTTGGTCGTAATGCATATCATCTAAATATTTGTATTGATTTCCATGTATCTTTCTTTCATAATTTTTTTGAGGCATACATATATCCAGAGGATACACAATTTCTTATTTCCAACTGTCTCATGGGAGCTAGGCTTTGGATAACTGAATTGCAATCATTATGAAGTGATGATCTGAATCACTATATATCTGATGTCGGATACTGATTCAAAATAGCATTCACCAGGCTTCTCCACCAATTTCTAATGGCTCTAAACCATAACTAAGTAGCCTACAGTTGAACGGGGAAACAGACCTGTCCTTAGGTATTGCTCTAAGATGTTAAGAAATGTCTTGTTTTAAAAATGTATAGATGCAAACTAGCGTTGCAGGTTCTTTTTTACACAAAGTATTAAATATTATTTAAAAAAAAACCTACCTCAATATCTTTTTTGCTTTTTAACATCTCCAAACTCAATTTGCAAAGGAATTGTTATTACCTTACGCAATAGAGCGCTTGTTTTTAGGAGGGGTGGGGGTCCAAATCCGTAAAAGGGGGTTCATATCTGCTAGCAGTTCTGGACTAGGGGGTCCAAATCTGATCCACAAGCAGATCTGGATTGGAGGGTGCAAATCTCCTTCAATTCTTAAATTCTATTTGCCTTGGGAAAATGATTCGGTTCCAACCCCCTTCCCCTATCAGCTGTAAATCACCCTAAGCAAACATACGAGAATTCATGATTCATCTAGTATTGTCCTTCGAGGTGGCCTCTCATATAAGCCTTGTGGTTTCCTGAGGTCTCCTCGGCACTAACTTAGGAGTAATACGTGTATATTTTGAAGATGGCAAATAAATAAATAAATAAATAAATAAAGTGGACTCCCGATATCGAACCCTCGCTAACTCGAACCTCGCGCTATCTCGAACCAACATCGATTTCCCGTGGATTTCGTTCATACATTTACTGTAATTTTAGCCTCGGTAACTCGAACCCTCGATAACTCGAACCTCCCGCTAACTCGAACCAATTTTCATTTTCCTTCAGGTCATTTTGTATATAATTTTACCCTCCATAACTCGAACCACGCTTTTCAAGTCGTAACAAGTCAAGTCGTAACAAGTTATCAAAACATTGAATTTATTTGAAGCAACCGATCGCGAGTATTCTTCCAGTTAGTCCAGTTCAGGGTCATTTACATTTCATCAAGCTTTGCCGCTTAACTCTTTCTTCAAAATGTCAATAAATTTTTGGTGTCCCTTGAAGTGCAGTGTGCATGGCACTTGCATACCTTCCCCATCTCCGCGCTTAACTGCCTTGCTAGTCACCACCACGGTACATTGTATGAATAGAAGTGCACAGGATAATCTTTTTTCCTTATTTCCGGTTATTTGTTCTCAACTCCCGGTAACGCGAACCTTTTTCTATTTCCCCTGAAGGTCCGAGTTATCGGAAGTCGACTGTAAAATAAATGGACGACGCAGCCCGCTTCTACCATTCTGTATCTTTACATACCCGTATTGTCTTCGCTAGTTTAAACGCCCGCGAACTGTTTATGATGGTTGATGTACCTTTAAAGGCGGAGGAGAGTTGAGAGGAAGAGATGTGTAAAGTTCAATTTACAACCAAATGATTGAGAGAACACTTCTTTAACCATCAGATCAGAGATAGGCCACCACTCCCGAAACTACGTCCCCTACTCTTTTCGAACAGTGTGTAGGTTCTTTAACGTCCAACAGAATCAATTATGAAGAGTTGTGAGACTGGGCCTACGCCAGATCGTCCTTATCCGAGAAGACTAGAAAGCCATTTGCAGATGTTTCTACAAAGGCGGCACTTTCTCCTCAGTTATTTAAAGATCCTTAGTGTTGGTCCAGCCGGGTTTATTTTTGAATCCGCGACTTCTAGCACGGTAGTCCGGTGCTCTACCAATTGAGCTAACTGGTCGGCGGTTAAATGGGAGTTAATTGCCGAGAATGGTACTGCTTTGTCGTTAGTGGAGTAATCGTTGTTAGTGTGATAAATGGGCTGGTTTACAGTGACTGTTGCCAAATTGTTCCGGGTTTTGGTTAAATTTGACCCGACCCTCCAACATTAAAATTAAAGGGGTATTAAAACGATGAATAATGAATCCTCGTATGTTTTAAATATTGTGCAGTGTCTTTTAAAGGTGTATTCAAAACAGTAACATCTCTGTTTGGCTTTATTTGCTTTGAATAAAGGCATCTTTTCCATATCATTCCATAACTTCCGTTATCTAAAGTAGCGTTTACAGAAACCGTCGTTTCGAATCAGTGAATAATTTCAGGGTTACGTGACCCATTAAGAAATCTCGAGGATCTTTTCAGGGCGGGTGGCAGGTGGCTGGTGGCGGGCTTGTTCTGATAATCAGGGAAACATTGAATCACTTAATTTCTGTTTTAATTTTATTGCCCAACGATCTCTGGCGAGAGATGCCATGAGGTGTTCTAGAGCTGTTGTTTACTTGAACCTCTTCGCTTTGGGTGTTTGTGGTGTCGTTTTCAAAGGGCGGCAAACAAATCAGCACACGGCTAGGTTTAACAGGTACATTGTATGTTTAATAGTGTCATAGACATTAAAATATGTAGGGTGTTTATACCTGAAACGAAACGCCCATTCTTGTCACATAAAACACTCCCCTATAATTTTGTAATATCTGTATTGCTGTGTAAGTACTTTTACACTAAAGCTGTAAGCAGTGTCGACGTTGAGACAAGGCACTGTAGCCGTTGCACGCTTGACCGAGAGGCCAGTTGATATTAACGATAAACAACAAACAACACGTTGATTGCTTAAGTAACGTGTATAAAACAACTTATATTGAGTTCCATCTTAACAACTAAGCCTGAAAAGTATGAAATCAATGAGCTTTTGGTAATAAACGCATCTTGATATCATGAACCGTACGGTTCCATCACTTCAGCGTTGATTTCAACGTAGCAGCGTTAGCCAGTTTGAAAGGTGATCGCTGTTGGTACGGAAAAGCCAGAAACTGCAGTTTGGAATTGCAAACTCAGACGCAGCTGTCACATCGACGCAGACGACTGGTTGTTATTAGTAATATAAACTTTAATTCGTCACCAGCTAGGCACCTTTTAGCCAATGTATCTTTAAAGTAGAAAGGGTTCGGGGACAACTGGAGAAAATTAAACAACGTTTCGAAAAGATAGGATTAAACGTTTAGTTTTAAACAAGGTTGTTGAAAAAAACAAACAAACAAACAAACAAGCAAAAATAACCACAAAAATTAATTGTATAATGATGTTACTTTGCTTGTTAATATTAGAGGGAGAGCATGAGTTGATAACGCAAAGAAGAGCGTTTGTCAATGTACCATGTGGTAAGTGGAAGCATTGATATTGTACTTGGAAAGTTATTTTTATCGGAGGTCAACTTGTACCTGAATGAATTTTACCGTGGTTAAATAAGGATTACCACACCTTACCTATACCTTACTTAAATGTGTGGAATTTACCCCAAGGCATTAACAAAAAGCTTCAGTAGGGACATATACATGCTGTTGGGTAATGTTAACTCAAAAGGTTGTGTCGAAGTTTTGGCCCAGTTGTTAAGGGACAAATATATTTCCAAACGATTGTTGAACTCAAGTTTTGCCTTGATTGACTATGATTTGATTTTTCCTTTACCTTCAGGTTAAAATCGTCGGTCAAAAGTTTTGAAGAAGCGAAAGGAAAACTCCGGTCAACCGCTAATCGTGGATTAACGTAAATTGGCCTTTGAACAACCAGAGCCCTGATTTCTTACAACACGTATTGTCAACTATTATTACATTCAATTATTCTTATAGTAAGTGAACACAATTCTGAAACGATTCCCCCTTTAAATGACAGAGTGCGTTATTCATACCTGAACTCTATGCGCGTGGGGCACCATGGTTAAAAAAAAATATCTATTGCTGCGAGAAAATTTGGTTTTGGTTATGATATCCACGCCTCCATGTAAGCCAAAGTGGAATGTTGCACTCGAGATATTGGCAGCCGCGTTTTCGGCAGGAAATCGCGTGTCCAGCTACATTTTTGAAAAAAAAAAATCTGAATACGACGAGGGAAGAAACTTAATTACAATCTTTCATCGGTATCGGTATTTTTTTCAAAGCTTAAATCGCATTGAAGGCAGAAACTGAAACTCGACGTGAAGAAAGCCGATCAAATGGATGTGTATGATCTGACATAAGGTTTTCGAGAAGCTGTCGCGAAAAATGATAAGCAGCAGTCAGACAAAAATGATAAGCAGCAGAGTTTCGCCTTCTAACTTCTCGGGGGGTTTTAATTGAACCGGTAAGAAGCAGCGTTTGGATGTTAGAAGCAACAAAATGGGTTGGCTGGCTTTGCTAATTTTAAGGTGGACGGGTCTGTGAGAGAAATGCTTGTGTGACAGGGTTGTAATGGCGCTGTCTTGAATTGAATGATGTTTTGCCGCTGAGAATCTAAAATTACAGAAACTTCCTCGGTGGACGCGGGAAATCACAATAAAACTATCAAGGCGGCACTTCAGTTAGGATTTGCATCAGCTTAGCCAAGCAACGATTTTGTGTGAGTTGGCGGTATTATGCATATCGGCTTTCCGAGTGATTGTTGACTGCTCTAAGCTCTCAGAGTCATGGTCCTTTTTGTCTTTTCTACGAAAATTCTCATTTTGTCAAAACTGCCTAGCAAGTTTGTCTAGCTAACTACGAGATATGTTTGTTACATGTCTGATTTCTTCACCTTCTCTAAGAAACTTCGAAGGAACATTCCCATCATCAGAAACTAGTTTGGACTCAAGAATGCTGTTTGTTTTTCAAAACTTTTACTATCAAAATGAAACAGTTCTTTTTGATTCTAAAATCTCCTGCTGTCGCTCAGTTTGTTTGGGCAAAAAATTGGTTGAAAATGCAATGCGAAGTTGCTCGAGCGGATCCGGACAGCTTTTGTTCGAACCGGCTGACGTCACCTTTCCATATTTTTTTCTATGCCTTATGCAGACTTCAGTAAATGCCAGTAAAAATATGATTGTGGAACTCCTCTGTTACGCGTGGATATATAATTATATTAGCCTATTCAAGACAGAATAAATTTTCAAGTATATCCAGTCAGGCCGTACGTCTTCTTAACGTATACATTAGAAATTGTACATGTCATCCTACTCCAAGGGATCAGCTTTGTTTCCTTCAATTATAAAAAGCCTGTCACTCGTAAAAGACAACGTGGTACTTGCAAATCGAGGCTTGACACTTCATAACTAAGTTAGAGGTCTTCACGTAGCTTCAGTAGCGCATTTGATTATATCCACATGCGAATTTGCGCGTTATAAATTATTATTATTATTATTATTATTATTATTATTATTATTAATACTAGTATAGCACTTAACGCGAATTTTACTACAAAAGCACTAATTCATGTTTCCCAAATGTCTTGAATACTATCTTTAGGGACCATGGTGCGTACTTGGAGAGATGGGACAGGATAGATTATAAACGGGTCAAATTTCTGTTGGCGGATCCACGCTATCCAAACCTTCCAAGTTTGGCCCCGTGCGTTCCGACAATGGTGCAGCCACAAAAATGGGCAGACTTCTTTGGTCGCGTGAATCAAGTTTCAAGGCTAATAGCTCTGGGGTAGAACATCCGCACTGGAGATCGGAACTTCATATGCCGGAGTCCTGCTGAGAGAACTCGGAATTCGATTCCAAGTGTAGGCTGGCAGTAAAAAAAAGTTTTCCGAATAATTAACAATTATTCCATTCGCCTTTGTTGGATACGAGATGGTAAATAATCCAACGAGGCGCGTAGCGCCGAGTTGGCTATTACCAATCTCGTATCCAACAAGGGCGAATGAAATAATTGTTTTATTAAATTATCAACCTTCGGGTTTGCTAAATTTTATTTAAATTTAACTGAAACGACCGGAAAGTGATGTGACTTCCGGGCGCCAAAACGACATGATCACATGATACGGGCACCGCCGTGCGAACAGTTGAATGAAAAATCAAAAGCGAAGCATATTACAGCTGAAATGAAATTACAGCAATCCAGGCTTCAAAGGCGTAAAAACCTTACTGCAGTGTTCTCAAGTGTTCAAAGTTCAAACTCATCGGGAAGTGTAATCATTGTGGACATCTACACTGTAGTTGTAAAAATACTGGGGAAAGCTTCTTTGATCGCCATGTGAAACGGAGGTTGTAATGGTTGAAAAATTATTTTCGACAAGAACTGCTTTCGCGGGCTCCTGAAGTGGAAATTCGTCTGGAATTGGGCGGCACTGCTGCTGGATTTAACTAAAACTTTATTTGCCTCATTAAAAGCGGGATCAGAGATAAAACGGTTTGTTGTGCGGCGGCGAGCGAAGGAAACGATCAATGGCGGCTCTTATGGACTTCATCGATGAACTTTTGTAATACGTGCCATCTTTCTTCCTCGCAGAGGTGTAAAAACACTTCAGACAAACATTCAGTTCTTCTATCGGTTTTGAAAATTTGGTGCCACCAGGAATAGCAAGCCATTCTGTAACATTAAGGTAAACGTTGTTGTTGTTACGTAATATTCATGAATGCTTAAAATCTCGACGGTCATATTTGAAATTTTGCAACTTTTAATGGAAACTTTACTGGTATGTACCGTTAAATAATCTCCTCCCGAACTTTGTGGCTTGTTTTTTTTTGAAAAATTTTATGCTGAGAGAGATTTGCCGCATTCATTTCCATATAAGGTCAAACGCAAGTATAATGGCTGGTAACCGAGATCCAGTGTACCAATGAGAAAGCTAGAATTGCATTATCCGAGGTTGAGAATTTAATAATGATGATTATACCCAACTCGCCTCTACCCATCTCGTTTTCTTAGTATAATCTCATATCCAGACCGTCCTTACTTAAGGAATATTGTTTTTCATTATTATAGTACACAACTGAGATTTTTGCCGTGTTCAACGCTACTGGTGATTTTTTCAGGGTATTAAACCTCAGCTAAGGATGTTTCAGTAAGTTGATAAAGGGGTTTGTTCGTTTTCGGTTGCATTTACAATACTGTTGTTTGTAACGTTACTTAATATAATATCCAAAGATGCCTACTCTGACAAGAACATATAGCACTTAATCACTGGATTTTTCCTATATTCAGTTTTATAAAATGTTTTCTTTATCTTCAATTTAGCATCAAATGCCGGCAGCGAACTTTGTATTAGCAAAAATGAAAAGCCTGACAGCAAGACGTTAATCAGTCTGGTAGACGGAGGTTTTACTACTTCTCCATATGAATATGACAGGTAGGAAGACTTAACATATGGCGGTAACATAGCTACCTTGAAATTATTGATCAAGTTGTGTTGAGACAAGATGCTACAATCAGCCTAAACTCGGGACTGAAAAAATAAAGTAGTGTATCCCTAATTTAGCGCTAAACAAAAGAAAAGAGAGAAGTGTGTCCTTCTTACATCAGACGCATTACGCTTATGTTCGAGTCTATTTGTTTGAAGTGAATATCCTCAGTCCCCTATCAACATATGCCCCTTTAAAAATATTGCAAAATTGCTTTACAGCTCAACCATTGATGATGATAATGATGATGATGATAATAATAATAACACTTGTAAAAAATGATAATAAAAGAAGAAAAAACGCGAGAACCTGGGTTATCTGCATCAGAGGTGGTGACAATGGCCACTAAACCATTGATGTTCAGCATAGCTAATGACGTGAAAGTAGTGTATTTATTCCAAAATGACTAAGCACAATTGCTTTCGCCGATCGATGGATATTTCTGAAGAAAGAAAAAATAGAGGCCATATTGGCCTTCACTCGGCCTTCCAAGAGGCAATTGGAAATTATCCAATGCGTTTGTGTTCCCTCATAGGTCCGCTAGCTTGCATTTAATAACAGAGGATTTTTTTGCATAAACTTTACTGTAATCTCGGTGAAATAAGGAGAAAAAATACTTAGCAGAGTGAATCTGTTTGCAAATACGTCATTTGAAACAGAGACAGTGCTATAAGAAAGAGAGTAAGTTTCTGTGGTCAGTTTCATGCCAAGCAAGTAAAAACTAAAATCAGTTTATTCAAAACATCTGAAAATAGTAAATAAACTACCTGTCGAAGTCTCAGGAGTGTTTGATATCCAATATTTGAGTTATTCAACAACACTTACCACTCGAAATTAGAGAGTTTACAGGCAGCCGATGTGAAAACATGTGGAGTTTAGTTTGGCCTTGTTAAAACCTTTCGACTCGCTGTTGAACTTCATATAGACACTACTCTTAACATATTAGTTGTTCAGACCTCAAAAACATAAGGTGAATCGACGTTTTCGTGTACATGATACAATCCAATTGGCGGCATTCTTGTTGTTGTGAGTTGTTGCCTTATGTTTTGTTAGCGCTTGCGCGGAAACGCCGGAAGTGCCCTTTGTGGATGAAACACGAAAATGAAAAAAAAAAAAAAAAAAAAAAGGAAAAATAATAGGGGAGATGAAACATGAACAATTTTCCCGTCTTTCATCCTCCTTATTCGTGTTAATTTCTCATATCACCTATTGTTACGTTATCAGTTTTCTATTTCCGCGCTGTTACGTTAGCTATTTTGCTCATACCTATTTACCCGTTGTATTTTCAAACTTAAAATTGTTATCAGTAACGTTTATGTTTATGTAACCGTAGCTTATGTTTAAGGTATCCCATTGTAACGCAATCAAATTGTAACGTCTTTTGCCACAGGGTCAGTCTCAAACAAACCCTGACGAAGAAAGGCCGTGCATTTCGAAATATTGGAAAACTTATTTCCCTTACCGTAAATTCAGCCTTGCTTTCTTAGTTTATTTGTTCCACAGTTTTAAACTCTGCTTCCACCGGAAGTCCGAGTAAAAAACGCGGAAGATGCCTCTACTACGAATCTGCATTAGAGGCGGTGACAATGACCACCAGACCATGGATGCTTCGCATAGCTAATTAGGTGAAAAGAACGTATTTATTCCAAAATGGCTAAGGGTTGTTTACGCCCGGATCGGTGGACATTTCTCCTCAGTGTTTGAGAAAGGAGACCGGCTTATCGAACGGTTTAAGATTCGAGATATGGTCAGAGAAACCCCCGAAATGACTCAAGAAATCATCTTCAGCAGAAATAATGAATGAGAAACGTGAGCTTTGAAAACTTCTTCCATCTCAGAATCAGATGACCGACGTTCCGTGACACAAAGACGATCTTTGAATCCTTCGTCAGTAAATACGCAAATGACGCCACGTGCTTTCAGTTGTGCATTGACCAATGCGAACACTGCCACGAGCTTGCTATTGTGCATTGTCAAAATAAAACTCCACCACGTGCTTACTATTGTGCATTTTGCTGCACAAGAAAGAAAAAAGAAAGAATAAAAGGCCGAAAACTCGGTGCTTCACTGCCCGAGCAATAACTTTTCTGAAAGATGTGGAATACTATAGAAGTTGTTTTTGCAAAGAAAGCCCTCAAAAATTGAGAGAACATATGTTCTTTTCCCGTTCGCGCCTGAGTAGGCAAAGTTCTTAAGATACCTACAGAAACCTGTAACTCCGGCAGTTAACATACGCAATATCACTACCTAGTACTCCTTAGATTAATTCAATGCTTCTTTCACGACGAATCGTTTCAACCCCTCTCGACACTGTAAAGGGGAAGATGATACAAATATGATGTTACAAGTGTCCCAAGGAATTTGGGCCAGGTCATCAGTTGACAAAGAGATGATAGATGTTGAGCATTTCATTAAACACGATAGTGCAAAATCGTTCTAATCCCCATCGACGTTGTCTTAAGGGTGGTGATCCACTGAAATATATGATGTTACAAACGAGTGTTTCACAAATGCTTGTTTTATGTGTACACAAAAGCAAAATGTGCCAAGGAATTTAGGCCAGGACATCAGTTTACGAACAGATGATAGATTTAAAGGAGTCGTTTCATTTTTCATAAAGAAAGTCCTCATTGTAGAGCATTTTGTTAAGCACAATAGTGTAAATTTGGACCATTTGTAAAGGATACAGATCATTGCCTGTTCTTTTTATAGGTTCCCAAACCAAAAGTCTCTACCAATCTATCTACGAAAAGGACAGTATTATTACATGGAAACTATAATGAAAGACGATCATCAAGATGACCATTTAGAAGTTGGTTTGAGAACACCAGACGGAACATTTTACAAAGAGATACCTTCTATATTTTTATGGACAACGCTTCCTCTTTCATATGGTAGGTCAACTTATTCAACACAGCAAACGAATGTTTTTCCAGCTGCGTATTCGGTAATGAACGAAATCTTAATATAAAAGAGCAGCCAACTCCCAAAAATGTGAGAAATATTTACAGCGGTGATTACATTGCCGTGAACACCTAAAATATGTCTGGAATGTTTATTGTGTTGTAAC
>JAEMWC010000326.1:315000-395000 GCA_016490735.1 Pachyseris speciosa
ATAATCTCTATCTCAAAATGCCACCTACCAAGCCATTATACTCAAAGTAGCGGCTGAAGCTGGAGCAAAAGCTGGATTATCTTTTGGGGCAAGGTTTGCGGTGAGAAATGGTGCCAAAGCAGGAGCTAAGGCAGGTGCCATGGCGGGAATTGAAGCCGGTGCATCGGCAGGAGCTAATGCAGGCGTGAGAGCTGCCATCAAGATGACCACATCGACACTGCAGGATGCACTGAACAACCTTCACGGCGACAACATTCACAAATTCAAGATAAATGTTCAAAACGGAAAAGTTGTATCTGTGACTGGTCCTGGCATGGAGGGGGCTAGAGGAGGTGCAGCTGCGACGGCAAGAACGCCTGGCAGTGGCGGGACAGCTGGGACCGCAGGAGCAGCGGGAACTGCTGGGACCATTGGAACTGTTGGAGGCTCTGGTGTTACTGGTGCTGGAGGAGGTGTTGATGGAGCTGCTGCTGGGGCAGCTGCAACGGGCAGCATCGGCGGGGGAAGTGCTGGACCAATCGGAGTGGGAGGTGCAGCCTCAGGTGGAGCTGCAACGGGAGGTGGAACTGCTGTTGGTGGCGCAAGTGCTAGAGCTGTCTCAGGATTTACAGGAAGCTCGCAGGTTACCTCAGTCGGTGGCGCTGCAGGTGGAGGTGTGGAAGGTTGAAGTGTTGCAGCCGGTGCTGGGTCCCTGTGTCTGCTGGAGTAGGAAATGTGGAAGAAGAAGAAGAAGAAGAAGAAGAAGAAGAAGAGTTTTCACCGACTAGAAAACTAATTTATATTCCAAAGCCTGGAGAGCACCCTCAGGCTAAGGCACAGGAAATTGTGTGGAAAGCGGGAGGGGCAAGTAAAAGGAAATCAGCCTTAGACCTACAACATTAGTTTAAAGGCTTTCCTAAAGGAAAACATTTGTAAAAGGGTATTAGCCCATACTTATTAAATCTCAGGTCTGGTGCATTCCTTCCAAAGAACAGCTGCGTTTCTTGTTAAATGTTCATGGCAAAAGGGAAAGGTATAGTCCACAAAAGCATGCAATTACCTCTGCAATTCACCCTTTGAAGTCCTTGAGCGAGCAATTACACTTCTAACGATTGAAGGAAAGTCTCATTTGTCCATCACATATCAGTTGAAAAAGAAAGAAAGAATTTTTTTAATTTTTTTCGTGAAGTAGTTAACACGTATCTTTTTCAGTTGTAGTAAATGCCATGTACACCTTCCACTCTGTTAACCTACCCTACTTCCAAGAGGAATTCTTCTTAAACCAGTGCTGGAGATCAGTGAATGGTAAATTGATCTTAGACCAGTGGTGCCAGGTAGTCATTGTTCGGGTGCCCGCCTTGTATAAAAAAGCAAGTAAGAAGGACTACATTGTTTCCTTTGAGTCTGTTTGCTTTCCTGGTTATTTTAATGCGGCAGAAGAACTATCACTTCGTTCTCCAAAGGAGAGATGGAAGTGTACTTTTCGGTAAGTTGTCCAGTTCACTCCGTTCAGTTTTTCAGTGAACAATAAAGGAACATGAATGAATGATTTTATTTAAAATGAAGGACAAGTAAATATAATCGAATTTCATTAACTGGTATCAATTGGTGATCAGCATAGTAACATGTCTTTAAAAGTTCCGACTAAGGCAAACTAAGATAATGCAAATATGCAAAATGTATTAGATTACACGACATGAATGGTTCTTTCTATTGTATTTCATACAATATCTAATAAAAAATGTGACACTTGAAATTAGTATTCAGTTCCATTTACGAGGCCAAACGGTAAAATGTTTGGTCACCAAACATTTCCCGTAAGGCCGGGGCTTAAATTGAAGCAACAAAACCTTGCTGAGATTCGCAAACGTTGCCGCAGTTTGTATCATTTTGGGAGGGGGGAGGGTAGATTCATTGTAACATGCCAAGTTTTGAGTCTCACCAGTTTTGAGTCGTGTCCATTGTGTAGTTTGAATATTAGCCAAAAACAGCAATAACAATGAATATTTTTACTAAAACCCCTTGAAGGCCTACCTGTACGCAGAATTTGTGTGAATGTTGATCGACGAATTTGGGTTCTTTGTGCGATGATTTCGTACATAAGTTAGCGTCAAGCAAGCACACAAAACTGGCCCAACATGTATGAGAAAACTTGAACTGACAATGGCTAATGATTTTGCTTTAAATTTCCAGATAAAGACAGCTCTTTCAAAATTTACTCCGTTATGAAGTATTCTCGGAATTTTCTCTTCAACGCAATGCACAAAGACTGGTACGTCTGCCAAGCGGAAGAAAAGCATTACTCGCATAAGTTTAAGACTGAAATTATTCTGGACTCTTACAGTGGCGAGCCAGACGTACTTGATCGTTGTACCTTCATATTACAGCCTATTGAGGGGAACAAGCTCAGGAATTGCCAGAGGGGTCTGGGACCAGTAAGAGCCCCTGGAATCAATGGACAACCGCTTCCTCATCCACCTCATTTGATTGTAACTACACCAGCTCCACCTTTTCTTCTACCTCCTTGTTTGCCCGTTTGCCCAGCCGGAGCAATGGAGTCAATTTCAATCGGTCCTCCAAGCACGGGAGCCTCAATCTCTTCAACGTCTGGTCAGGTCATTTCTACGCCAAGTACACGTAAGTTTAAAATTAGGTTTAGTATGTGGACTCATTTTAGCTAGCATGACTTAAATGACTCCAATGCTTGAACCATTTTATCCGAATATAACTACGTTAAATGAGAAAATCATTTTTATTTCAGGCTTTTTTATTTCAGTCAAACAAATTCTGCTAAGCGGATTTTAAAATCTTAGTTCCCAGATTTCCCACGCAACAACAACAACAGTTGCCATCTTGGAATTTGTAATTCGTAGCTTTGTGAGCCAGTTTTTGACGTTTTTGACGTTTTTGAAATTTCCACTTTCTTCGGTTTAGTATCCGCATTCTTGTCCATTTGGCTTGCCCTTTCATCTTAAATTTTGGTCTCGTGACTTTTTCAAGGCCTAAAACAATGCAAATCTTTAGTCGAAAACAGGGAAGGGAAAACCATCTTACACAAATCTCTTTTGTCCTTTGTTCTCTTACTCCTATTGAGGGCTTCATCATGCCGCCTTTTAACCATGTCCATGTGTTAATGGAAACGGTCAATTAAGGAAAATCGGTCACGCGACATAGTTAATGTCCAAATATCTCACAATGGAAATGACCTGTATCACATTAAAAGGCGGAGTTCTATTGAAAAGGTTACTTCAACATTTTAAAGTACAAAGTTTTTAGTATTTCTATATTTGCGCAAAATGTTCCCCATTTCGAAAACACGTTTCGTGACGTCATTAATCGAGATATGTCGCGTGATACTAAAGAAAACTTTCTTGTGGTCAAACAAGTAAATTGCTTGTTTAGTGAAAATTTATAATAAGGATAACTCATTTTATATGCAAAAATTGGAAGCACTTTCAAATCTTTGCGGGGCTCGTCGAATTAACATTTGTTCTACGAGGGCGCGCTGGATATGAAGTGATAAATATCCATAATCATTTATTAATCATTTATAATCATTTCATATCCAGCAAGCCCGAATAGAAAAAGTGTTTTATTAAAAACTCTACGACGGATAATTGAGAATCTGAACAAAAAAGTGAAAGAGCAAAGGAGGCACATTGTTTATTACCTCATGTTTTGGGCATCACCGGTCGTCTTTTTTAGGATCAACGAAGTCCCCACTAAGGTCTGAGGCTTTTTCAGTAAGAGGTCAAATTTGATAGCAACAACAACAACAATTTTTTAAACAATAATGATTCTTTTTATTTGTACCCCAAAAATTATTAAAAATAAATTGCACTAATTTGTATAGGGCTTGTGATAGGTTAAGATAAATAAATTTAATGCCAGGAACTCGCGCTTTGCTTGAGACTCGAGTGTGACACCACATAACAGAGATCGACATTCCGAATTACTGAAAGAAAACAAAAAAAAATAGCTTCAGTTTCGGAAGCTGAGACTTGAGGTAGGTTGAGCGTACCATAGAAGCTTACAGACTGGATTTGTTCCACAGGTCTCATTCCAACATACACAACTATGGCACCCCCAGTTATGACTTCTACCTCTCCTGCTAGAGTATCTCCTGCTCCTCCACAATCTCCAGCACCACCACTATCCCCACCTTCTCAACACTCTCCTCCTTCAGTTTCTTCCGCTCCTGCCTCGTCTCCACCAGTTCCTCCGCCCCCAGGCCCCACCGTATGCTCCTGCTCAGACCCCACCGGTTGCTTTGCCAAGAACTGCATCCTCGCATGGCGGTGAGAAATTACGTGTAATGTTTTTTTTTTTAGAAATCCCTTTTTCATAAGGGAGTACTAAAAAACGTTTCTTCAGTTGTTTTTTTCACTTATTATCTGATGTATTATTGTCTGTATACTTTTCTCAAGTTTGATTTGTATAGGTAATCGCATGGGGCCGAGTAAAATTAAGGACGAATTGAAGTTGCATGTAAAATGCGACGAAGGCTATTTTCAGCAACTTCTGAAAACGAAAGTGATATTAACCCTTATTTCTACGTGGACTCGAGTTTATAACATGAGGGCAAATTTTCTTAACACTCGGTTGACGCACCCCTGAAGCGGAGTTAAAACACTCATTCGCTCGCAAGCCAAACAAACAAACAATTCAACTACTTCAATACTCAAAACGAGTATAGATAACTGTTATTTACATCCACTTGAGCGAAAAATACGAGTTTCATTCCTGAACAAAGGAAACAGCGATCAAAACAATGTTAAGCTTCAATTTCTTTCATTCACCTGTGCTGTAGAGCTTCCTCATGACCACTTGAAAACACGCATCTGTAGAAATAACGAACGGTTCAAATGTCCAAAGAAAGGATTTGCGGAGTAACATCTTTGACCAGTTTTAGTTACTTTTTCCTGCCATTAATGGTATCTATCTGTCTGTCTGTCTATCTATCTATCTATCTATCTATCTATCTATCTATCTATCTATCTATATATATATATATATATATATATATATATATATATATATATATATATAACGTGCTGTGTTCTTGTTTTGGAGCAGCCCTTGACTCGTTTTCTCATGTTGTTTTTCAGTTGATCGATCTGACCACTTATCACCTCCTAACATATCTAATTTATTTACTTACCAAGCTAATATTCATTCCTATGAGACAAGATCATCTTCAAGAGGCGACTACTTTGTCGAAAGTTCAAGATTAGATATACAAAAAAAGGCTTTTTCAAGAAATGGTGTTAGAATCTGGAATAGCTTGTCTTGTGAAGTGCGCCGGCTATCAAAACACAATTTTAAAAGTAAAATTGATGAGCTCCTCCTCCAGAGACTTGCAAAATACGATGATTATATTGATTTGTGTAATTTATTAGCAAAACTATAAGACCTCAGCTTGTTCTGTTCTCTTGTCATATCTTAAATGTATTGATGTATTTGTAATTAATTTGTCTAGAATTTTGAATCTCTTGCTCTATAAATCTTTTATTTATTTTATAATATACGTATTTAACACTGCTCGCCTCTACTAGCCTTTGCTAACTGCGGGCAGTGCATATTTCTGTAATATTATTTCATAAATAAATTAAATAAACTTGAAAAAAAACTTAAATAAACTTGACCACACAAGTCCCCCGGAGCCACGTAAGCTGATCCAAGTTTAAACTCGAGTTAAAAGACAAACTTACAAAAAAGGCGGTGCGTTCAGTCAGTTGGCAGCTAGTATTTTGGCGCTCGACCAATCGGACTATTTTGCCCTCTTCAAAGCAAAATTAAGAACAAAATTTCTTCTTCTTCGACCAATCAGCATTCAGTAATTTTTCCCTCTATGTTATTAACACATAAAAAGTGGAGGGCAATTTTTTAGCGAGATGAAACTTATACGTTGTATAATTAGTTTGAATTAGTGATCGCGATTATGGGACGCGCGAACTTTTTTTCTTACACTGCATGTTACTAAATTTATTGAAGTATCTTTTCCTAGCTCAACATTTATTTGTACAGGCAATGGATCTGTTCACTACCATTACCACTACCATGGTTCCAACTGAGATCCTCGCTCCAGTTAATGGTAAAAAGTGTCTTGTTGCTTGCACGTGATGACACAATATAACTAAAATTAGGCATGGTGTGCTGAAAAAATAAAGCATAGCCTTAATTTGGCTTTTAGATAGTCAAATCGTAGACAAGCATTAGTCATCTGCTGCTGGGATTCAGATTTAGTTCCGAAAAATAAATACGTTCAAACTTCGTGTCTTCTTACCGCAAAACAGCGCAAAGTTCTTGTTATGAAATTCACGTGGCATGGTTCACAAGGAAATGAAATCTCAATTTTTAAGAATACTAATCTACATGAGAATGAATATATGAAATATCATATATTTGAACTGCGGATTAATGATTAAATATGTGAATGATCATCCTTAAGCAGTAGTGAAAATAAAGCCTAAAAAAAAATCAGGCCTGAATTTTTTTTCAGGCTTTATTTTCACTACTGCTTAAGTAGTGTTCAAAACTGCGATGATCATTCACATATTTCATACTCATCTAATTGCACTTTCTCCTTTTCTGTTAGTTTGCCCAAGCCGCTGCTCTGACTCGTAGAATGCCTACCCACTTGTCCGGTACGTTGTTGCAAGCGAGACATGGGCGAATTCATTGACGATGACGAGCTCGATACAACTAGAAAAAAAGATTGCGTCTGCACAAGAAAGTGTAGAGAACTGAGGACGAAACGTAACAAGGAAAAGAGATACTGTATTTTGACATGCAATCATTCGTGTAAGCGTGCTACCCACACAAGAATGGAAAGACATCGAAGAGGCAGGACATAAAAACAATGGGAAGAAAATGTTCTTATAAATTCCGCCAATGTTTGGAGCTTACGATCATTTTATGGCTTAGAAAATCTCTTAAGATTTTTACGATTGTGGGTAGGGAGGAGGAGAGGAGCTGTCAATCATATGTTCGTCGGCTGTGTATTAGGCTTTTGTACATTATGCTTTTGTTTCCCCACTAAAATGCTCCACCTTAATACTCCAATTTTCCCACTAAAATACGCGGTCTTCCCAAAAAAAAGCCACTAAAATGCTCGGATAATGCTCATTATACAAACGGTTTTTTAAATTAATTTCAAAGTTTTTAACATGGTGTTAACTGTTCACACTTACAAAAACGTACAAGTGTTGAAAGTAACAACAACAACGTATACAAGTTCATAAATACAGCCAAAAAAACATAATCCTCGAAATCATCTATGAATTTTGAGTTTTAGTCTTCATTTTCTCTAAAAAAAATCATAATTTCTTTCTTAGTCTCTCGGAAAAAAACTAATTTTCCGGAAAATGCCTCTAAAATGTTCGAATAATGCTCAATGCTTTTGCCTCACTAAAATGCTCGAAAAAATGCTAGCATAATGTACAAAGGCCTACTGTGTATATCTCTCTTGATTGAGTATGCTGCTGTAATGTACACTAAAGTGAAATTACACTTCAATGCATGTGGAATTTGAAAATAATATATTCCTTCTTCAGTTAAATGGCCAAAGGGCCTTAACGTTCAGTTAGCTAATTATTTAGCTAAGCTATATTTTTTCAACTTAAAGTCATATCTCAAATGGGGTAATAAGATTTGCAAACCTTGGAGTGAGTTATTTTGCTATCGGAATAAATTGTCTATTTGGTCGTCAATGGGGCTTGGTAAATGGTCATCATAACAAGTTTCGTGTAATTTTTGTTTTAAAATAGTTAATCGTTTAATGCAGCTAGTGGATATGGCGCTATAAAAATCTATTTATTATTATTATTAGATTTTGGCACAGCAAATGGAATTTAAATGGAAACTTCAGTGATCGTTATGAAACCTTTGGCGCTGCTGTCAAAAAAAAATATATGTTTGCATTCTATTTGGCATATTCTTTGGGCTCTTCTAGCAAACGGCCCATGGGCTATTACTAAATCTTAATGCGTGAATTTATACCGGTACAAAAGGACATTTCTTGATACGTAAATAATACCGAAGGATCATTTTAACTGATGATAACATAGATGAGGTGTGCGGCAAGTTGTTTGTTTATTCTTAATGCTTCAGTTACGTTAGAGCGATTTCAATTCAGTCTTGTCTAGGTCTAGACACAAATATCCCGAAAAATGCTCAAAAAATCTATCCGGAAATTCCCAGTTTTTTCCCCAAAAAAATCCATCCAAAAATCTCTAAATATCCCAAACATTTACTAAAAGTGCCTAAATATCCCAAATTTTTCTAAAAATCTCTATTTTTCTGGGTGTTTTAAAGCTTATCTAAAATCGAGACTACCTTTCTTTCTCGAATGACCCTGGGCTCTACGTCATCTACAATAGAATTTGAACTCACTGAAGCTTCACTTGGCTCCTCCGCCATGTTTGAAACTTACTTCCCTTGGAATGATGGGATGCATTAGAAATAAACACCGCTGCACAATTGGATTGCAGTCTAGCAGTCACCAATTATGTGACAAAATTATCATTTCATAGGAATTTTAAATCAAGTGGCAAAGAAAATAGAACATTTTTTCTTCAAAATCATCTAAAAATCCCCCACAAATCCTATTTTTTTCCCCTACAAATCCCCAAAATTTCTAAAAAATCTCTTGATGCTCTAAAAATCCTTAAAAAATCCGGCTTTTTGTGTCTAGGCCTAGTCTTGTCAATCCAAAACCATAGCAACCGACAGTGACCAATCACGACAGACGTAAACAACACAATGACTCAATCAGAATTCGAAGCAATTACTTGAAGCAAAGAACAGCGAGACAAGTCATGACTGGTGTTTGCTTCTCGTTGGTTTTGAAAACGGCGCAAGTTTTGCTAGCCAGTCACCGGTACGAAGGAATGCGAAATGCAAACGAGAATTATTCGACACTCGGTGAAAACCACCCTAGCCAAAAGTATACCATTGAGTTGAGGTTGAGCTTTTGAATACGTTGAATTTACCTTACCGAGAATAATTCAAATGTCGATATGGGCAGAAAGAATAATTTATCCTTTTCTGGAAGGTTTTCGAGGTTGATCATCGTAAATGCGGTTTCTAACCATTTAAGAAAAACTCCAATATCTTTATTTGCCTTGGGAACATGCTATGATTCCCCACTCCTCCCCCAATAAACTGTAAATTAATCGAACATGGACGACGCAGCTCGCTTCTGACATTCTCGGTATCTTTGCTCTTTTAAACCCCCGAACCTTTCAAGATGGTTGATATTCTTTAGGAGAGCAGTGCAATTGAGATACAGCGATTTAGGAACAGAGAAGTGTTAAGTTCAATTTGTAACCTTAAAAGAACACTTCTTTAAGCACAACCCCTCTTGGGAGTCGAACCCACGGCGTTCGAGCGATTAAAATTGCCGAGAACGTTACTTAATTTCCGTAAAAGCAAAGTAATCGTTGTTTGTGTGATAAATAGGATCATGGATTTCTGTAATAAAATTGTTGCCTGGTTTTGATTATAATTACATTCCACCTTACAGAAACGTGACATACATATTAAAATTCAGGAGCGTAGCGAGATTTTTGAATAGTTGTAGGCCTGTTTTTAACGCGAGAGTCGTTATCACGACGAAGGCTTGTATCGAGCGCCGAAGTTGCGACCTTCTAGCGGGGTCCGGGGGCATTCTCACCAGGAAATTTTTTTTACTGAAACCTTTAAAACGTCATTTCATGCATTCCTCAAACTCGAAAAGTGTTTGTGAAGCCAAGATATATACCCTGAATTTTACCATACTTTTGAACCAGAGAACCAAAATTTTCATAATCCAGTATTCCCTAAGCAAGAAACGACCATTTTGGTTGTCGTGAAATGCAAATTGACAGTTTTATTTGCCTTAAGTGAATGTGATCTGAACTCCCCTTTACCGTGCACACAAATTTGAGAAAGAAAAAAGCCATTCCTAGAAGGGTTGCAACCCCCCAAACCCTACCTTAGGGGCTGCTTACATGGAGGCAGGAAGATCTTTGCACTTGGAAGATCCTAGAGGGCGAACCAAATTTTCGTTTGGTTTACATGCAGAAATTTCGACGAAATTGTCTCTCTCTAGCCGCTGATCGCCCGGCCGCCGCCATGTTTGTTTGGCTTGTTGTTTTTTTCCCTGGTGCTAGGATCTTCCCAGCGAAATCAGGTTACATGGTGCAAGGATCTTCCTAGTGCTAGGATCTTCATACCTCTCAGGTAGGATGATCCTAGGACTAGGAAGATCCCAGTGCTAGGGCCAAATACAACCCTTTGCATGTAAACTGAATACGGAAAACATATGGCGCTAGGATGATCCGCCTTCTAGGATCTTCCTAGTGCTAGGATCGTCCTCCCTCCATGTAAAGGAGGCCTTAGATATATTAAAAGAACCACTGATGCCACTAATCACTTATGCAATTTGCCGCTCGTCTGTCGCCATTTTGCTAAGGTGAGATCGGGAGTACAAAGGGTTAAAATGGCAACCTTTCAGTTTCTCATGCCATTTGAGAAAGTAGAACTACTTGGTTGCCTAAATGAGGAGCTCCATCCTCCGCTTCCATAGGCTGCGAAATCGTCAAGGATATCCTCAGCATTGAAAGAAACATCATGTTTATGAATATGCATTAGCGCAATTCCACTTAGTCGATCCTCTTTCATTGTTGACCTCAAGTAGGTCTTGAGTCTTCTCAGGGCACTAAAAGACCCCTCTGCAGTGGCTGTGGTGATTGGCAGGGTAAGCAGAGTTGTGAAGGCTCTTGAAATATTTGAAGCCATGGCTACCCAGGAGCTTCGCTGTCTTGTCATATGTAACCGCTGTACGATTGTCGATAGCACTTTTCATATAGCCTGCGGGTTTTCCCTTGCTTTCGAGATCGTAATCTCACCCTTACAGAGTAGTTGCGATTGTTATAATCCTAAGATACGTTGATAAATTGAGTTCCCTTTTTTTATTGCGTTCGCGAAGAATTTCAGGAAATTATTTATTTCTCACAACGGCACAATAAATATATAGGGGTAGGCTGAAAATTTGTAGGCTCGGGCCTACGGGCCTATAGGCTCGCTACGCCCCTGAATTTAAACGGGCGTTAAAACGATAGATAATTTTAAATACGAGACAACGTCCTTTATTAGAAGTGTATTGAACGAAGCGTTTTACGGAAAGCGTCGTTTCCAATCAGTGAATAATTTTGGGGTTACGTGACCCGTAGAGTCAATCTCGAGCCTCTTTTCAGGGCAGGTGGCAAGCTTGTTGTGGAAATCGAGTCAGCATTGAATCACTGAAAAATTTCCCGCAAATTAATTTTATTGCCCAACGATCGCTGACGAGCTATGCCATGAGGTGTCCCAAAGCTGTTGCTTACTTCAACCTCTTTACGTCGGTGTTCGTGTTGTCATTTTCAAAAGGTAGTGAAGAAATCAACACGCGGCTAACTTCAGCAGGTGTGTTTACTACTGTCATAGACATTGCGGTGTTAAGGTGTTTTAACGTTAAACGATTCACCCGTCTCTTTGATGGTGAATTATTACCTAAAACAATCTCCTATAATTTTCTAATTTTAATCTTGAACGAGTTGTCAGTTGATATTGCTGATGAACAAAAAATAACAATGATACGTTGTGATTATATATTTAACATGGACTTTTCGCCGAGGGCGAAGTAATGTTTGGTGAATATCGGAATGAATGGAGAATATCGGATGTTTTAGTATATTACTCAGGCAATTACCAGAGGCAACATACACTACTGAAGCAGAAAAAAGTGAAAATGCTTTATGCTCTTTTTTCAACATTCTATTCAGGAAAAAATCAAGTTAAATATGTCTAACAAGAAGCCAATTTGCAGCCAGTTCAACCATAAAAGTTAAATACTGTCCCTCACATTAAATGAGCGAGTCTGCAAACCGTGTTTCAAATTGACTAGAAAATTGCTCCATGAGTTTAATAGGAAATTGGACAAGAAATGTTTTTCCTTCGGTGACAGGATGCTTCAGGTAAAAAAATCAGTGCTTTATGGACTTTATGACCTTTTATTGGCTTCACTGAACAAGTGGGTACAGGAAAGGGAAAATTTGTTGTTTGCTTGCGCTGACTCCAGATGGCGGTCAAGAGCCTCTCGCAATAACAACAAACTAGTTTCCTTCTCCCCACTGAGAGGTAAAACGTCGAGAGGCATTTATTCATCTCCTTTACTTCCATTCTTTCAATTGCTGTCGTAAATTCTGTGTGTTATTGAAACTTTCACTAGAATAAAGAAATTATTGCGCAAATTTTTGTTTGTTGTTTTCAGTCGTTGATTACGCGTATCGGAATCGGCAACATTTCCACCAGAATTTAAAATAGTAATCTACTACAGTTAGCAAAATTTGCAAATCTTACCGTTGAAAAGTGGTACCACGAACTAAGTTTCATCTCTACTGCTTTTCGGCAGTGCATTTTCTTTCACACACTGCGAGTATTTCTTCCTCAGACATTGGTGCCTTCATTATAATCACCCCGCGAAGGGTGATTCCCGTGCTGGGTGTTGGACGCACGCAGGGTGGCCGAGCGCTTAAAGCGCTGGACCTGCAATGCGGAGGCCCCGAGTTCAAGTCCTTCTCTAGCTCGGCCACATTTGTAAATAGTCAACTGGTTTTTCTCTTGCCAGATGGAATTCTTAACCTGTTAGGTTTATCTGAATCATTCGTTTCATGTATTTGCTCGGTCCCACTAGCCTTGTTGTGCTATAACTACTGCAGAGAGTAAATAACGGTCGTTTATTTAATTTTTTTCATTCAAGGAAGATATGTCGCAATACTAGACCAATGAGACCAAGAGAGTAATTATACTAAATGTAGATATAAAAAAAAACCCGTATATTTAGTTCCATCTTAACGACTAGGCCTGCAAAAGTGCGAGATCAAAGGACCTTAGTAACCTTTGATAGCTTTTTTTAGTTAACGCATCTAGATATGACCGTAACCGTACGATTTGATTACTCGCTTATATATCCCACTGTAAAAACTTTAGCCACTGTTTCGTGGAAAGTATAGAGGTGCTTCGTGCTGTTGACGCGTAAATGCTATGTGTCTGAATTCGGAACAGTTATGTTCATGGTGAGCAAACTACATTGGAATGAATGATTGGGACACCATTCTTCCCTACTGCAAAAATGGTCCACTGCAAAAGTTGGACTCCACAAGCTTTTATGGTAATTCTCTCGAAATGGTTAACCTCTTATTAACTCCCTGAATGTCTGTAATTTTCTCAGTAATTATTTCGCGGTAAATATTCTGCAGCCCTTGGTTCTCCGTATAAGGAGTTCCAATTGAAATATCAGAGGTTTTGCGACACAACGGGCACTGACTTGGGTGTCACGTGACCTACATCAGCGGTTGCTGTTCAGTGAGTGAGCCATGTAAGGCAATTTGTTCAACTTTTGACTGTTAAAAGTTTCAATCGATGCGATATTTTGCTGGTAGGATTGGGTGGCCCTCAGTTATAAAAAAAATGAATAAAAAAATGGGAGTATGTAGAGTTAAGGCGGAATAACCCTGTTCTTTTCGGCTACTTGACATGCGCGAGACTTGCTCTAATAAAATGGCTGAAGCACGGCCGGCGGAAAAAGTTAGAAGAAACTTTCAGGCCAGATACCAAGGTTTGACCTTGAGATTTGCTGTTAACGCAGACGTTTGACTTCTGAGCAAGGTTTTCGCTTAAGAATTTGATGGCAAAGAAGTGCACATTTTGGTCTTGCTCTTGGACTAAAAAACTGGTCTTCTGGGATTTGTTGCCGAACGAGCGGTATGATGCAGCGGAAATCGGGAGTCGTACGATCGTCCTGGTTTTAGGCTGTGATGAGTGTGAAACCAGCTAGTTGGCGCTATTAACACACTATCATAACTTTGTGATTATAGCTCAACAAGAAGTAAATATTTAAAGCTATAATGGTGTTTTGCATGCAAATATTAGTAGTTGGAGCAAAATAAGAATTAATATAACGTATAAGTTCAACAAGGCTGTTAAAAAAGAAATAGATTGTGTAGTGATGTTACTTTGCTTTGTTAATATTAGAGGGTGAACATGAGTTGATAAGGCAAAGAAGAACGTTTGGCAAAAGCCATGTACATTGTGGTAAGTGGAAGCACTGATATTGTACTTAGGAAGTAATTTTTATGGGAGGTCAACATTTGAATTTATATGTGTGGAATTCAACCCGGAGCATTCAAGAAAACTTGCAGTAGGAGCATACTTTTGGGTAGTGTAACCATGGAAGCAATTTGATTGCATATTAAAGTCAGTCAAAAGTGGTGTCGAAGTTATGGGCCCAATTGTTAAAGGAACGGTTGAGCTGACACAGGATTGGCGTGAATTTTGATTCCTAATTAATCGACAGAGATTTGTCCAGAAAACTAGTTTTGAACTTAAATTTTTCCTTTAACGGCCTTCATGTTGAAATTGTCTCTTAAAAAAAATTTTCAGTAGGCGAAAGGAAAACCACGGTCAACCTCTAATCATGGACTGCCGTGCCCTTTGAACAACCAGAACCCTCATTTGTTACAACACCAATTGCCAACGATTTTCCTTTTGTGGAGCCAAATTAAAATTAACGATGGAAAAAGGTTTTGCGAAGTAAATAAGGCTCCTTTTATTGTTACATCTAAATTTTTTGTGATAAATGGAAACAACTCCAAAAAAATTCCCCCTTAAGGAGAAACAGTGCTTTATTCTATTTCTTTTTCTAGAGTTGGTACGAAACGTAAACTGAGTCACTAGCTTTTGAAGATTCTTGAAACTGAGGAGAATGTTGTCTGAGGAGATGAATGTTGATGAATCTCTTTCCTTATTTTCCCCTCAGGCTTATGTAATTTATATGTGTAACTGGTTTTGTTATAGCTTTCAACGTAATTATTATCGAAGTGAAAAAACGTTCTCTGGTTAAAAAGATTAAAAACATAAGCCTTCGGCTATAAGTCTATAGCCTTTCGAATGAAAAATGTAGCGCGCGAATGGAAATATATACGAAAAAGGGTGGGAACATTTTTCAGAATAAAAATACAAAAAGAAATGTGCAAAAAACTAGAAGATAAAAATGTAAATGAGGTCTCATTACAATAAAATGGAGTGTTGCTTAGGCAACGGTTTTGAGTTATTATCCGCGTCGACGATTTTTGCTGCGTGTCAGGATTCTAGTGTTTTTCGAACGCGGTAATTGCCTTTGTCAATAACAAAAGCATTATCTAAATCAATGCAATGATTGTTTTGCCACGCATGGTTGGCAACATTAGAGCCCATTGAATAGTTCTTCAAGTTTCGTTGATGTTCCTTGTTTTCGGTCTGGAAGCATCTTCCGGTTTCTCCTATGTAGTTCCAAGGACAATGTTTACATGGAATTTTATAAACAACTTTACTTTGAAGATCCGAGGGTTGTCTAAGCTTTGGAGATGGGAATTCTTATTGAAGGGTTTTGAATGGTTTGTTGACAACGTGGATATCATTGTTACGGAGTAATCTCGTAAGGGGCTCGGTTAGGCCGCTGATGTAAGGGAGGCATGCAAAACCCTGGTGTAATGGACACTCCAAGTACAGTTTCGAATTCGCACTTTAATATCTTTACGATTCACTGGAACAAATGTAAACGAAAGAAAAATACAGAATTAATAAACGCGTACAGTATGAGTTGGCTTCCGATACACATCAATGAAAGAAACACCATTTCTTCTGGAAACTAAGGTGTCTAAGAAGACAATTTGACCATTGTTTTTAAGTTCAATTGTGAAAGAAATTGGGATAAGAGGCATTGAGAGTATCGTGAACGGGACACAGCGTCCTCCTCAGTTGATAATCACAAAGCTGTCATCAACATATCGTTTCCAAACCCTTGGTGGGACTGATGAGGTACTGATAGCTAATACATCCAAGTTCCTTTCTCATATTTTATCGCCGATCCGGAATCATAATAGATATTCTGTTCTTAATTCCTTACAGTACGCAAATGAAATGGCTAATATGGAAATCTCAGACGACGAGGTTATGGTCTCATTTGATGTTGTGCCGCTTTTCACAGCTATCCCGGTGAACAAAGCCTGTGACTACATTAGGAGCAAATTAAACAATGACAATACATTACGGTTCAGAACAAGTCTCAACACTGATGACATCATTTTTCTAATGGATTTTACCGTTTCAAACAATTATTATGTTTACGATAACTGCATATACAATCAGATTCACGGCTGTGCTATGGGTAGCCCAGTTAGCCCTATTGTTGCCAACCTCTGTATGGAAGTGATTGAAGATTTAGCTATCAGTACCTCATCAGTCCCACCAAGGTTTTGGAAACGATATGTTGATGACAGCTTTGTGATTAGCAAGAAGGACGCTGTCTAGATCTCTTCCTTTCACGATACTCTCAATGCCTCTGATCCCAAAATTTCTTTCACAACTGAACTTGAAAACAATGGTAAAATTGGCTTCTTAGACACCTCTTCCGGGCATCCAACCTCCCTAGCAGCCTTGAAGGAAAAACACGTGAAACCAACCACGCCAGGGCCGTGTATCGGAAGCCAACTCATACAGACCGATACTTGGATTTCTCTTCTTATCATGAAAAAAACATACAAACAAACAAACAAAACAAAAACAAAAAACAAAAACCCCACAAAATCAGCACGGCCTCGACCTTCCTGTTTCGGGCATCCAACCTCCCTAGCAGCCTAGAAGGAAAAACACGTGAAACCAACTACGTCAGGGCCGCGTTAGAAGCTAATGGCTACCCATCGGCTGTTATTTCTAGCATTCTCAATAAGAAGCCACCCCCATCTACAGTTACTCCACCAGAAGAACTGGTTTCTATGTTCTTCAAATGGGCAGTTCCATCGAATACGTACCAGGGTTTTGCATGCCTCCCTTACATCAGCGGCCTAACCGAGCCCCTTACGAGATTACTCCGTAACAATGTAACAATGATATCCACGTTGTCAACATTGTCCTTGGAAACCATTCAACAAAACAAGGAACACCAACGAAACTTGAAGAACCCTCTAACAACCATGAATTCCCATCCAAAGTTCAGACACACGCCAAAAATCGTCGACGCGGATAATAACTCAACACCGTTGCCTAGGCAATACTCCATTTTATTGTAATTAGACCTCATTTACATTTTTATCTTCTAGCTTTTTTCACACTGCTTTTTGTATTTTTATTCTGAAAAATGTGCGCACCCTTTTCGTATACATTTCCGTTCGCGCGCTACATTTTTCATTCGTTAAAGGCTATAGACTGATAGTAGCCTCCCACGCAGTCGTTTTTAGCGAACTCGTATTTCACCTCCTCCCCACTAATGCCTGCTTACCCGAAGCTAACATTCATTTCCCGCCCCTTAGCCAATCACATTTTACGTCTGGAAGGTTGACCTTGACCTCAGGACCCATTTCACGGGATAGTTCAACATAGCGGAGACAGAGCAAGCTTTGATCACCGTGTGCTCTACGTTTAAAATTTCCTGTTTAAATGCATATCAACTGACTTCAATTTAAGAATTTGTGAAAGAAAATTACAATAACATTTCCGTCAATATGCCGATTAGTTACGGAAAGACGCTTATTTCAGTATCATGCAAGCTTCGCCTTCTATCTTCGATTTCCTCGCCGCTGGTCATGTTGTAGCTGTAGTGCCACTTCTCGTGAATTTAATGAAGGGCCAAGTCAGTTATTTAAGACGTATTGGCTTATCTTCGGGTCAGTCTGAGTGATTTGGAGGAAAGAAACTTTGCCATCGGTAGACCATAGCGCGCAGTGGATCGAGCGAGCTGCTAGGTAATAAGCTACATAATTTGCTGATAATGTTGCCATCCGCATCTCGTGAACTAAAGAAAAATCTACAAGTTGGCACAGTCTATGCAATCGGTGTTTGATAACTTCTGACCGCTTCCCCAGGACGTTTTGAGATCGCTGCGTGGGCGAATTTCATCTGATTTAATGCAAGACTATGAGAGATCGAGCTTTGTTGTTGTACCATGTGTGATAATTTCACGTCGGTTTGCTCTATGTTTGATCGACTGATAAATGCTTCAGATTTCTAACTTGGTCGCGTCTAAATCCTTATTTGCTTTAGTCTCTTGTAACACATCGTATTACTAAAAATCAAATCGGCTCCAGCGCTTTGATACGTTTGACAAATTCGCGAGAGAAAGAAGCACGCATAAGGATTAATTTTACTTGTCATCGCGGGACAGTTGCTCGATCGTGATTGGCTAGGATGCCCGCGAGTCAAACAATAGGAAAGGAATGTTGGCTTCGGGTAAGCAGGCGTTAGTGGGGAGGATGTGAAATACGAGTCCCCTAAAAACGACTGCGTGGGAGGGTAGACTGATAGCCGAAAGCTTATGTTTTTAATATTTTTAACCAGAGAACGTTTTTCACTTCAATATGTCTTATCCTGGTTACAGAACTATTTTTACTCGTAATATTATTATTATTATTATTGTTATTATCATTGTTAATTAATTAATTAATTAATTAATCTTTTCTCTGTGTGTGTGTGGGAGCTTATTAGACAGTGTCAGTTTAAGTAGCCTGCCTAGAATAGCTCTTCTAACTGTGGGCTACAAACGCCTTTTTCTTACAGATATGTAAAGAAAGCCAATGTTGTAGTTCAAGACAGAATAACGTTTGAGTATATCCAGTGAAGCCGTACTTATCCTAAGATGAACGTTAGAAAGTTTCAACCCCTCTAAGGGATAGTTTGTTTCCTTGAATTATGATAAGGCCTTTCTCTCGCAAAAGATCACGTGGCACTTGTAGATTGCGGCTTGACACTTCAAAAATAAGTTATAGGTGTTCCTGTAGCTCCAATAATGCAAATACAGCCCTTTACGAACTTTACCAGAAAAGTGCTAATTCATGTTGCTCAAACCTTTTGAATATAGGGACCCACGGTGCGTACTTGGAGAGATGGGACAAGATAGATTATAAACGGGTCAAATTTCTGTTGGCGGATCCACGCTATCCAAACCTACCGAGCTTGGCCCTGTGCGTTCCGACACTTGTGCAGCCTCAAAAATGGGCAGACTTCTTTGGTGCTCGTATGAGGACATATTTTGTTCCACTTCAGACCGGAGACCACTATTTTTATATTTGTAAGAATTTGTTTTTTAAATATGGCATTATGATGTGTATTACTAAAGATATTAGCTTTTATACCATTTTCAACAGATAGCTGCCTTTAAAGTATCAATTTATGGTACTTTTTTAAATGGGAATTTCATTTCCTTCTTGGAATACAAAATAATGATTAAGAAAATTAAAATTAACCAGAACCTACTTTAGTCTCATTGCAAATATGCCACCTATCGATATTCAAATCCCAACACTTCGCAGGGCATTGCCACATGAATCAGGTTGAATGACTAAAAGCTTAAGATCAGTGGTAGATCATCCTCATCCTCATCCTCATCATCATCATCATCATCGTCGTCGTCGTCGTCATCATCATCGTCATCATCATCTTTGCATGCCCCCCATCACATTTAAGGTGTAATGGTCGTATTTTGGGACCTTTAGTTTTAACTAATTAAGCCCGCGAAAAATGGACTCAAAAAGGGATTTAATTTTGAAGACTGAGATACCGGCAGTGTTTAGCCAACAAAGAAAAAGCCTGAGCAGGAGCAGGGTTGGGGCAGTGGTGAGAGCACTCCCTTCCACCAATGTGTCCGGGTTCGATTCCCGGACTCGGCGTCTTAAGTGGGCTGAGTTTGTTGGTTCTTACTCTGCTCCGAGAGGTTTTTCTCCCGGTACTCCCGTTTTCCCCTCTCCTCAAAACCAACATTTGTTTTAATTTGAGATTTGTAATTTTGTAATTAGTAGGCGAAGAGCCACCTTTTGGAAGTACTACTAATAAATCGTTATTATTATTATTATTATTATTATTATTATTATTATTATTATTATTATTATTAAGTATTCGGAAGGTCATAGGTTCAAATGTTGGGAGAACTCGGATAATCGGTATACCCAACCTCGCCTCTACCCATCTAATTTGTTATTTATCATCTCATATCCAAACCGAACAAGAGGAATAAGTACGCAATTAAGATGTTGCCGTTTTTTATTTTAACGGTATGATTTTCAGTCCGTGCTATTGTACTTTGAATTTTTCAGCTAAGGACGTTTCAGTAATGTAATTTAGTGTTCATTTCCTTGAAAGTATTTTAGTGGTAATTTTCAGGTTATCTTCTTGTTTACAACATTATTCAAGTATAGTATCCCCCGACGCCGACTCTGACATGAAAACAGCACAGCAATGAAATCGATTTTCGCTTGCCCTATTTTATAAGTAAGATGCTCCACAAGCTGAAGGTTGAGTTATCTTTATCTTTAATTCAGCATCAAATGCAGGCAGCGAACTTTTTATTAGCACAAACGAAAAGCCTCACAGCAAGACGATGGTCAGTGAAGTAGATGGAGGTTTTCCTACTTTTCCATATGAATATGACAGGTAGGATGGCTTATGATATAGCAGTAACCTAGCTACCTTAATATTATTGGTCAAGTTGAGTTGAGATTACTTTTTGGAAAGATGTAGAGATTAGAGAAGTTGTGTGCACAACAGAAATTCATAGAACATATGTCCTATTCCCGTTCAAGCCTGAGTTCCCTTTTCAAGCTAGATATTTTCGCAGCTACATTGGTTGCGTGCAAAACTGTCATAGTCCACCAGATTTTGAAATCTTTCAACCACAGTTCAAGGTTCATAGGACTTTGCATTCTTAAGAGACCTATGGACGGGTTTCTTACAACTACCGAAATGACAAGGTCCCATTTGCCTTGATAGTTTCGTTCGAGTAGCAATGTACCGGCATCGCAGGGTTCATCAGTTCTCATACATTTTTCAAAACCAGATTTGGAAATCCTGTGAGCAAAACAGAAAAAACACCAAAAATTCAAGTACACTTTTGGATATCGAAAACAGTGCCGATGGTTAACCTCTCAAGAAGCGAAAAAAGCGACTTCCAATTGAGTATCGTTCAGCATTTTTCAATTGAGTGTCGGAAAACCAAAAACAAATCAATTGGTCTGACCAATCATAACAAGCGGAAAATTGGAAAGAGCCAATCATTGCGGGTTGCCAAATTTCAAGAATTCGAGTATTATGGATTTTTCCTAAGTGATTCTTGGTTAGAGATTGAGGCTGTCTACTCAAATACAATGCTGTAAAAGGGGTTCTTACAAGCCAGCGTTCAAAAACGCTCTTTAACAAGAAAGCCAAAACCAGTATGTGACCCTCCACGGGAAAATAGGTAAAAAGGTGAATGCACGGGCACGCCAAAATGACACGCTAAACAATAGGCCGTGAGCGAAATGACACACCAGTTTGCCAGGAGTGTGTCACACGACACGCTTAATTAAAAATTTCGTTTTGTGTTTATTGCACGCTAAAAGCAAAGCAGCGTGTCCAATCTAACAATAAAATGTGCCGAGTTCTCTGCCAGGTGAATGACACGCTGTTAGGCAAAATGGCACGCAAGTGTGTGAAATGACACGCAAGCCGTTTCCACTATGTTAATTTTTCGCAACTTACCGTGTCCTTGCTCAAGTAGACCAAAGTACTGTCGATGGATTTCCACCCTTTTTGTGACTTTAGTGTTTGCCCGAGCCAATTGTGCCACTCAAGCACACCGCGGAAAATTCATTCAACTGTTTACGCAGAGTTCGTATGAAACGTAATTTGCCTTCACTAGTTTTTGAAGGAAAGTTGGTATTTAATCGAACATAAAACTGAACTTTCTAAAACCTCTTAGCAACCTCTTAGCTTAGTTAAGTAACCCCTCTCGTAAATCATCACCTGTAATATCAAAGAATGGTGGCCAAAACTTTAAGATAACCCGGCGCTTAACACCCTCATCTCCCCTACCTCCCCCCCCTCATACCCCATCCCATCCATTCCAATCCCCATCGACATTGTCTTAGGAGTGGTGATCCAAATACGTGATATTACAAACAAGTGTTTCACAAACGCATATTTTGTGCGTGCGTACACCCTTTTGTCCAAGGAATTTAGGCCAGGACATTAGTTTACAAGGGAATAATGGATTTAGAGGCGGTATCATTTTTTTCAAAAATAAAGTCCACATTATATAGCATTTTATATTACTAAGCACAATATTAAAGGATACTGATCATTGCCTGTTTATTAATTTACGTGCCGACAGATATGGAAATCAAAAGTCTCTATCGATTTTTTTTCCAATGCCAAATAAACCAGCCTCAAAACAAATAGTGTTAATTCAGGTTTCGTTAATTCGTCGGGATCATTAAGCAATCCAATTATGCTTAAAATGGTGGCGATTGTCCCATAAATACACCAGAGTGATTGATGCTATTTCAAAAGTTCAAATACGAATAGAGGGACAAACGAGGGACAAACTTGTCAGCTAGATAATCAGGAAGTAAATTATTAACCATTTAATTATCATTACAGTGCAAGATAAGAAAAGACAAGACAAGGCAATATTTATTAACTCACACTTAAACTAATTACAGAGGATCGTTATATACATCACAGGTTAATTAAAGAGAATAATTAGGGAACTAGTTTAAGTTATTGGAGCCTAGAGGTTAAAGAAACCGTAAGGTTTTTGAGTTAACCTCAGGTATCTATTAACAGTTAATTTTAATAAAAAAGGAGCAACGAAGAAGAAAGAGACCAGACCCAGTTAATAATGCATACGCTTGATGATATTAATTTAAAAGTGCGTTAAAATTTAAAAGTGCGTTAACAGTGATCCAATTAAGAGATCTTATTCCTTGTGAAATGTGCACATGTTTCGATTACTATGTCCCAATACAGGGAACTCCCTCAATACAGACACCCCTGTAAGTCGGAAACCGCTCTAAGGCGGACACCTTCCCCCGGCCTGGCCGAATTGCCCCAAACTGTATTGGCTGTAAAGAAACTCTCTCTCACCTCTCAAAGGCGGTCGACACTTAGAGCTGGTCCCGAAAATGTACGCCTTAGAGGAAGTTTACTGTATAGCGTCAGGAACAGGGTCGTAGCTAGTATGAGGCGATCCGAGACACTTGCCTCGGTAAAAATGTTAAATCTACGCTATTTTTCTCTTATTGTGTGTGTCTTAGGAAAAATAGGTCTCTAGTTTCGTAGTTACATAAGAATTTTTTTGAGGTTCCTGTAGGATGCTGTACATTAATTGAAAAATAATAAATGAATATTGAAAGGTGTTTTTTTCTTTTTACCGGCGTTGCCTCGGTAACAGTTTTCGTCTGGCTACGGCCCAGAGGACTCTGTGTCGGCCATGTCCAATAAACTGCCTGAAAAATAGTACAGGAAATTAAACACTGTTATTACCACCATCATCATATGTTCTGCTTTCTCCAAACTTATAGGTACCCAAACCCAAATATCTCTACCAATCTATCTACGAAAAGGACAGTATTATTACATGGAAACTATAATGAAAGACGATCATCAAAATGACCACTTAGAAGTTGGTTTGCGAACACCAGACGGAACGTTTTACAAAGAGATACCTTCTATATTTTTATGGACAACGCTCCCCCTTTCATATGGTAGGTCAACTTATTCAGTACAATATACAAGCGATCTTTTAGCTTCGGATGACCTGTAATACTTCACATCTGATATAGCGATAGGCTCTTAAATCTTTATTGAACGGAATTATCTAAAACTGACAATGAAAACGGAGTTTAAACATAAGCATGTTATTCAAAGTGAACTAAACGCCAACTATGTAGAGCAATAAAAAATTTAGGGAATAGTACTGAGGAGACGACGAATAATTGAGGAGAATTATTGAGGAATAATTGAGGAATAATTGAGGAGAAACTGCTGCCTTTGTAATGACATCTGCAAATGGTTAGACTTTCTAGTCTTCTCGGATAGGAACGATAAACCGTAGGCCCCGTCTCACAACTCTTCATAATTGACTCTGTGGGACGCTAAAAAAACCCACGCACTGTTCGAAAAAGAGTAGGAGACGTATTCCCCGGTGTGGTGGTCTATCTCTACTAGAATGTGGTTATGGGGGAGGGATTTACGGTTACGGGCCTACAGTAATTGTCGCAAGCTGTTGTAGTGTTCCTGCCAGGTCTCTGGCGAAGCTAATAAAGTTAATCAAGTAATTTTGGATTGACGTTTTCCTATAAATAATCCCTAGCTCAAAATGCCACCTACCAAGCCATTCTACTTAAAGTAGCGGCTAAAGCTGGGGCAAAAGCTGGATTCTCTTTCGGAACAAGGTTTGCGATGAGAAGTGGTGCCAAAGCAGGAGCCAAAGCTGGTGCCGCGGCGGGAATGGAAGCTGGTGCTTCGGCAGGAGCTAATGCAGGCGTGAGAGCTGCCATTAAGATGACCACATCGACACTACAGGATGCACTGAACAACCTTCATGGCGACAACATTCATAAATTCAAGATAAATGTTCAAAACGGAGAGGTTGTATCTGTTACTGGTCCTGGCATGGAGGGAGCTAGCGGAGGTGCAGTTGGGGCCGCTGCGACGACAGGAACTCCTGGCAGTAACGGGACGGCTGGAACCACAGGAACCGCGGGAACTGCTGGGACCGCGGGAACTGTTGGAGGCGCTGGGACTGCAGAGACAGGTGGGACACCTGGTGTTACTGGTACTGGAGGAGGTGTAGGTGGAGCTGCTGCTGGGGCTGCTGCAACGGGAAGCATCGGCGGGGGAAGTGCTGGGACAACAGGAGCCGGGGGTGCAACCTCAGGTGGTGTAAGTGCTGGAGCTGTCTCAGGAATTACAGGAAGCTCGCAGGTTACCTCATCCGGTGGCGCTGCAGGTGGCGTTGTGGGAGGAGGAAGTGTTGGAGCCGTTGCAGGGGGCCCTGGGTCCGCTGGAGTAGGGAATCTCGAACAAGAAGAGTTTTCACCGACTAGAGCACTGACTTATATTCCAAAGCCTGGAGAGGACCCACAAGCTCATGCGCAGGAATTTGTGTGGAAAGCAGGAGGGGCAAGTAAAAGTAAGTTAGTCTAAGAGAACAAAGGCTCTCCTTTAATAGTAGTTTTAAGGGTTTTATAGTTATGGCCATTTCCTAAAGCAAAACATTTGCAGGTCTATTCCTCGCAAGGAACAAGTGCGATTCTTAGATCATTAACTGTTCATGGTCATTGTATTTTGAGAGCCCCACAAAAGCATTAAAGTAGCTCGACAGTTCATCCAATGAAGTCTTTAATCTTTCTTCGAAAACATGACTCATTAAAATCCTTTCGAGGATGATGAGATTTAGCGGTCGTCTAAGATCGGCTGTAGGTCAGGGTTTTCCTTTGAAGGCGTAATGACTTAGGCGACACGGAATTCTACAAAATGAAAGTTAACCAAAATGCAAAGACCTTCTTAGTGAAGCCGTTGACATGTATGTGTCTCTACATCCCAGTTGTAGCAAATGCATTGTACACCTTCCATTCTCTAACAAGACCTTACTTCCAAGAAGACGTTGTATTGAACCAGTGCTGGAGATCAGTGAATGGCAAATTTGTCTTAGATCAGTGGTGCCATACATTCATTGCTCGGGTGCCCGCCTTGTACAAAAAAGCAAGTAAGGAATACTACACCGTTTCCTTTGAGTCTGTCTGCCACCCTGGTCATTTTATGCGGCAGAAGAACTATGGTTTTCTTCTTGAAAAGCGAGATGGAAGCGAGCTTTTCGGTAAGTCATCAAATTAAGTCCGTTTACTTTTTCAGTGAAAATAATGTACAATGCCTCCTATAAGCGCCAGAGTGTTTAGTATCATCACATTAAACATGTTTGGCACGGAAATGTATACACTTTTTCAATTACCGTAAATGATCTAATAAAGCCCCGTCTCTAATAGACACGTGAAAGTGAAATAAACTCCTCTCAATAATAAACGCCTCATACCTATCTAACGCCTTCCCTAGGACCCCTAAAATTTAATAGACGTCCCGGCGTTTATTAGATCATTTACGGTATCTAATCTGCTTTTGAACCATAAAAGTAGTAGTGCCGTATTCATAATATTTACCCCATTAAAACAAACATCGATCTATCCATTGGAGGCTCACTGGTCTTTTAAAATGTTTTAACGGTCAGTTAAACCTTGTGAGGTGAGTTGCAAAACACTACCACAGCTTACGCCATGTTAGGGGGAGGGTGTAAATTCCACCCGCCTCTTCGGAGACATGCATGATCACGTGTCAAAGAGCGCGACATTTAAACAATTATGGCGCTTGCAAGTTTCTGCTGAATGACAATAATTGAAGTTTCGTCTTTTCGAGCATTATATCTTGTGTTGTTGTTACCTTTTAATTTTCTTTAATAAGTTCTAGTTTCGGATCGTAAAAGGCGGTGGAAAATTAAATTTGCTTTGACATGCCTATGGTAACCTTTGTCACCGGTAGTGATTCGTGCCGATTGTATGGAACATTTTTCTTGACAGATTTTTCTTGAAGACGTACCTGTTTGCAGAATTTGTGCGAATGTTGATCGAAAAATTTGCGTTGTCATTTTGACGATTTCGCACATAAGTGTCATAAAGATCATATTTTAGGACACATATGATATATAAGAAAATTTGAATTGACAATTGAGTTTGCTTTAAATTTTCAGATAAAGACAGCTCATTCTATATTTACTCCGTTATGAAGTATGCTCGGAATTTTCTCTTTAACGCAATGCACAAAGACTGGTACGCCTGCCAAGCTAACGACCATAAGAAGTTTGGACTAAGATTATTCTGGACTTTTACAATGGTGATCCAGACGTCCTTGATCGTTGTACCTTCGTAGCAATACCTTCTACGGAGAAATTGCTCCAAAATTGCAGAAGGGCTCTTGGACCGGTAATAGCCCCTAAAATCAATGGGCAACCGCTTCCTCAATCCACCTCATTTGGTGTAACTTACACAGCTCCACCTTTTGTTCTACCTCCTTAGTTCTAGTTTCGGATCGTAAAAGGCGGTGGAAAATTAAATTTGCTTTGACATGCCTATGGTAACCTTTGTCACCGGTAGTGATTCGTGCCGATTGTATGGAACATTTTTCTTGACAGATTTTTCTTGAAGACGTACCTGTTTGCAGAATTTGTGCGAATGTTGATCGAAAAATTTGCGTTGTCATTTTGACGATTTCGCACATGGTGTCATAAAGATCATATTTTAGGACACATATGATATATAAGAAAATTTTAATTGACAATTGAGTTTGCTTTAAATTTTCAGATAAAGACAGCTCATTCTATATTTACTCCGTTATGAAGAATTTTCTCTTTAACGCAATGCACAAAGACTGGTACGCCTGCCAAGCTAACGACCATAAGAAGTTTGGGACTAAGATTATTCTGGACTTTTACAATGGTGATCCAGACGTCCTTGATCGTTGTACCTTCGTAGCAATACCTTCTACGGAGAAATTGCTCCAAAATTGCAGAAGGGCTCTTGGACCGGTAATAGCCCCTAAATCAATGGGCAACCGCTTCCTCATCCACCTCATTTGATTGTAACTACACCAGCTCCACCTTTTGTTCTACCTCCTTGTTTGCCCGTTTGCCCAGCCGGAGCAATGGGGGCAACTTCAGTCGGTCCTCCAAGCTCGAAAGCCCAATCTCTTCAACGTCTGGCCAGGTCATTTCTACACCAAGTACACGTAAGTTTAAAAGTAGGTTTAGTATGTGGATTCGAATTCTTGAATGTCGGAGCCGTAACTTTGTTCTAAGATAACAACGTTAGTTTGAAAGACTTTCAGCGGGGCTGTGTGGGTGTATATTTCAAAAGTGCGTGAAAGTTAAGTAAATGTAGATATAACTTCATAGATGACTCCAGAAGACAACACAAGCGAAGTGAATACGGTTATCATTAAAGTCGGGTGCAAAATATCTTTTCATTTACATACTCGCCTTCAGTGCGGTTGTAATTAAAGGAAGGAATTTCTTAAAAAATCGCATACAATTCGGACATTAAATTATGTACCCCATTATGTACTTTGTAACTATGTACCTCTTGGCTTTCCTCCCTACTTTTAGCTCCGCTCAGGTAATTTACGACGTTTAATTTATATTTCTAAGGGCGTGTTTACATGGAGGGAGGGTACTTCAGCTAACCGGGCTACCCGACTAAGAGGGTCAAAACATTACCCTCCTTTACATGCAACTCAGCTAAGCGGGATAGTCAGCGAGCTATCTTATGAGCGGCCGCTAAACACAGCAAACAAGATGGCGGACAAAAGAAACTTTTTCGCAGCAAGTATTTTCTTTTTATCGCTCGTTCCGCTAGCGGTCGCTTTTCAGTGTCTAGGATTATTATTTAACTCTCTGCTGATTGAAAGAAGTCACAAGAGGCAGTTAACGTTAAAAGCTGCACATAATATAAAGTTGCTTCAGCCAAGCTATGTCACGTTCAAAGGAGGGTTGTTCGTCGCCGTGGAAGACCGTGGCAAAGTCCGCGCCGATCAGATCAGTGGTGCAGTGGAATAGCCTGTTCAGCGGTGTTCTACCTGACGCAGAATGGAAGAAGAACTTTCGAATGGGCCGGCAAACCTTCATGGAACTTGCGGATGTATTGCGACCATACCTTCAACCCTATCCGAAGTCTACGGGGTCTGGTTGTGTTATCAGTAGAGAAACAGCTCAGAATAAGTTTGTACTATTTAAAGGAGCAAGGCTCCTTTTTGATGACAGCCAATACTTTGGAGTGGCACTCTGCACAGCCTCAGTGATTGGTCATAACATACTGGGGCTAACCTACATAAAGCAACCTGCTATGGAGGATGAAATGAGAGAGCAAGTCAAGCACATGGAAAACAGACATAGCTTTCTGTCAACCGGTTAGCTTAGTTGGTAGAGCACCGGAAAACCCTTCGGGAGATCGCGGGTTTAAACACCGGCCGGACCAACACTGAGGGACCAATGGAGGAGAAAGTGCTGCCTTTGTAGTGACATCTACAATCGGTAAGACTTTCTAGTCTTCTCGGATAAGGACGATAAATCGTAGGTCCCGTCTCACAGTACTTTCACTTAATCTGACTCACGCATGGACGTGACCCATCATGACCGACCAAATTATTCGCTGGGTTCTACCCTCAAAACTGTTAAGTCCTCCAAGGATTTAGGTGTTATAATTGCTTCGGATTTATCATGGAGCGAGCATGCTAATGCGACTGTCAACAAAGCCAACGAAATACTCGGCTTAATTTACCGGAACGCTAGGCCCCTCGATTCCTGACGCTTTCTCAACGTTGTATAAATCCCTTGTGCGCCCTGTGATTGAATATGCTGCTCCGGACTGGAATTCACATTTATCCAAGGATATATCACTGTTAGAAAATATTCAGAGAAGAGCCTTCCGTCTCGCTCTTCAGGGCCAAAAACGCAGAGAGATGGCCTATGAAGATCGCTTAAATAAAATACAGTGGCCTACATTAGAAGCACGGATATTGTACCTTTCCCTTGTGGAGTGCTATAAGTCAATTTTTGGTTTACATAATCTCATCTTTGATGACTTTTTTCGAATTTACAAAGTATAAATTCACTCGTGCTAAGCACCCTTATAATTTATCAACCAAGTTAGCAAAGTATAACGCACTTAAGTATTCTTTCTCCGTTCGCATGGTGAGTAAATGAAACAATTTGCCGAGATCTGTGGTCGAAGCTGGAAGCGTGAAGGAGTTCAAGAATAGAGTTAAGCGCTTTCTTAATATTATTTAGTTTTAACCTCCATTTATTGTATGTGTTTGTATTCATTTTGTACATAATTGCAGATTTTTTACTTCTAGATATTGCAAGTTCTATTTTAGGTGAAATGTTATAGGGCTAACCTCTGTTTCTCCTTTTCAAGATGTACTTTTCACTAGTCCTTTCTTTTTCTGCTTTGCATCTTGAATAAAAGTTATGTTATGCGGGATGTAAAAGAACCACTCAAAGCTCTGGCAGTGACCACCCCTACTGCCTGTCATAATTCGATATTCACATTACGGGGGCACCCATTAGTTTCTTCATTAACTGCAAACTGCACAAGCAGTCTGGTTAAGTCCCCCGGCCAGTGTTTTAAATTATTCCTGAAAAGCCCCTGCCCGATGGAGAGAGGATAATTAAGTATGTATAATGGCCTATTTGCCCAACGGTCACGGTCAGAGTCGGATATGTTTCTTAGTGCTCCCGTGTTTCGCGGTTTATGTAGTCTTCTTTATCCTTCTGGTGCTATACTGAGGAGCTCTATTTGTAAGTAACCCAAGATGGCTGACAAGGTGAAGACTCGTTCGTGCAGCGTGGTTGATGAGGCAGTCGTCTCTTTCGCTAAGCAAATGGATCTTTACATTAAGAATTGGGCTGTTTTCAGCGCGGTTCTTGAAGCAGTGCCCCCATGATTAAAAGCTAGTGGAGATTGCATCGTTGAAATCCGAACTAAACAATCTAAGATCTCAACTAGCCGAAGCTAAGGCCAAGGTCAACGACAATGAACAGTACTCACGGAGAAATAATATTCGCATTTTCGGACTACCAGAGGAAGTTGGTGAAGATTGTTTTAAAAGGTCCTGATCTTTGCAATAAGAATTAAAGATAAACGTTCAAAGGGAGGAACTGGACCGTGTACACCGAGTCGGAAGGCCGAAAGATTCTCAGGAAGGCAAGCAACATCTGCCACCACGCGCCATGATTGTCAAGGTCATTGCCCCTGGAACTAAAATGACGTTTTAGCCACCTTAACTACAATCTTGGACAGGGCAAATTTAAAAAAAATATAGTAACGGCGATCTCTGTAGCAGAGGTGCGTTGCTATTTTATGGCTGTTTTTTTTTCATAGTTGTACCCTATTTATGAGAAACACACTACCACTACCACTACCACTACCACTACCACTACCACTACCACTACCACTACCACTACCACTACCACTACCACTACTACTACTACTACTACTGCCACTACCACTCCCACTCCCACTCCCACTCCCACTCCCACTCCCACTACCGCTACCACTATCACTACCACTACCACTACCGGGCCACAACCACTACCACTACCACTATTACTGGCAGTTTCACGTATTTTCTTATTTCAGAAATGTGTGTGGCGTTAAACTTCATCAAAAAACTTGGTTCTCCATTTAAACTGTACTCGTCCCTAAAACGCGAGGGATACTTTGTCAGCGGATCTGGATTCAAACTTAAACTCATAATAGTTCGACCAGAGGTTCACAGTAAAGTGACATTCAGTGCCGAAGACCCGTATGGTAAACGGAAAATCCTTTTAAATGGGGAACAAAGAATTTCAGAGCCGGTGGTGTCACGATGCATTACGTTTTCGGACGTGTGGTTACTGGGGAACCGGGTTGGTAATCTTCAAATTAAACTTGACAACTTTGAATAATGAATGAATATTTGACTGTGTTCAAAAAGCAAATACTGTTATGTATGTGAAATCGCAGGCCACGCAAAAATATAACGATTGCTTTAGCCATCGCTGGCCGCCTCTTTTTTTTAGGATCTATTAAAAATCTAAGATCTGAGACTTTCTCAGTAAGAGGCAAAATTTCATACGGCTTGTCCCAAGATAGTGGAAGGTCGAGGTAAATAAATTTGATGTATTTCCCAAAAACGCACGTCATACTTGAGCCGACGAGAACTCCAGTTAACTGATATCTTCACAAACAAACAAACTAGTTTTAGGTTTGGGAAGCTGAGGCTTGAGGTATGCTTAGCGTACCATAAAGGCTTATAGACCGTATTTGTTCCGCAGGTCTCATTCCAACATACACAACGGTGGCACCCCCAGTTACGACTTCTTCCTCTCCTGCTAGAGCACCTCCTGCTCCTCCACAATCCTCGACACCACCACTTTCCCCACCTTCCCCACCATCATTTCCGTCAGTTTCTTCTGCTCCTGCCTCGTCTCTACCAGCTCCACTGCCTCAGGCCCCACCGCATGCTCCTGCTCAGACTCCACCGGTTGCTTTACCGGAAGCTACATCCTCGCAAGGCGGTGAGAAATTAAGCTTAATGCTATTTCAGAAATCCCGATTTCATAACAAATAGCAAAACATATTTCTTTGCAGTATTTTCATTTATTATCCGATTTATTATTGTCTGTATACTGTCGAAATTTAATTTATACATAAGAGAGGCCATACTATTGTACATAACAGTCGAGGCCAAATTTATAGAGGAGCTACTCACAGCACCATGGGTAAAAAAGTATGGTAACCCATTTGTGAGAGAAAATTCGGTTTTGGCTACCGCATGTACGTCCACCCCTCCATTTAAGAGAATATGAAAAGTCACACTCGTGATAACCCTGTGCTATATTGCGTATTTTGGCAGGAAATCAGAAAAATAAATAACAAACTGAAGACAACAAGAGAAGGAACTTACGATCTTTTAGCGGTGTAGGCATTGTTTTTAAAAGCTTAAATTTTATTGAAGGTAGAAATTCAAACTTGAGGGGGAAAAAACGATCAAATACATGTGCATGTCTCAAAATCTGACAAAGTTGTCAAAGAAAGTGTGGAAAACCAGTGCGCTTCACGCTTCATTGAAAACGTTAGAGATCTTTGTCCAAAGACTGTAAACAGCGACGTTTCGCCCTCACCTTGACTGATTCTCGAGTTGTTTTGTTTGAACTCGTAGAAATCAGCGTTTGGATGTTTTGGCTGGCTTTGTTAATTATGTAGTGTAAGTGTGTGCGAGGTAAATTGTTTTTTTTAAATATGTAATTAAATTGAAGGCAGAACCTCAAGCTTCAAAGAAAAAAGCTGATCAAATGCATGTGTATGTTTCAAAATATGACAGACAGTGGTCAAAAAGCTGTCAAGAAAATGTCAAAAACCAGCGCGGCTTCACGCTTCATTTGAAAAAGGTACAGATCTTCATCCAAAGACTTTAAATGACGAAGTTTAGCCGTCTAACTTGATTAATTCTCGAGGTTTCTTTTTCGAACCGATAAGAATCAGCGTTTGGGTGTTAAAAATAGCGAAATGTGTTGGCTCGCTTTAGTAATTTTATAGTGGACGGGTCTGCGAGGGATAAGCTTGTGTGGTTTAGCAAGTACTGTCGTCGTTGTAACTGGATGATGTTTTTCCCCCGAGAATCTTTAATTGAGGAAGCTTCCTCGGTGAACATAAGAAGTGACAGTAAAACTATCAAGACACCTTAGGGTGTTGTGTCCGCTTAGCCAAGGAAAGATTTGTGTGAAATGGCGCTAAATTATGCAGCTCTGTGTTCCGAGTGATATCTAACTGACTAAACTACCATGCAGGTTCCCACTCCCTTTTAGCTTTCTTGCGGATATTGCTCAGCAATTTTTCTAACTTACAACGAGATATGTTTGTTACTTGTCTGATTTCTCTACCTCTTCCAGTATTCATCAAAGAAACATAAACATAGTACTTTGTTTTCATGTAATATTTTGTTGTTTCGTGGTTTTTGATCCGCAGTCATTCTTGTTGACTACTCTAAACTATCGGGTTCGTACTCGTTTTTTCTTTTCTACGGACATGTGAAAATTGCTAAGCATTTTTTGTAGCCTAGTACAAGACTTGTTTGTTACTTGTCTAATTTCGCCATTTTCTCCAAGAATCTCAATGTTTGTTTTTGATACGCTTTGAATGCCTATACGCTTTCATCTTCAAGTAGTTTGGACTCAAGAATATTTTTTTTCAAACGTTTGCTATCGAATAGTTGATCTGGATAGTAAAACTCTTCGTTGTCCTTGCTGCTGAACGATTGTTTTGACACAAAACTGGCCCAAGAGTGCGAAATTGCTCGATGCCAGTAATAGCGACATTAAAATTATACGTTGAATAAAAACCGATCGCGATATTGCGGTGCACGGATTTTTTTTCATACATGTTACTCATTTTACGTTTTTTTTAGGCAATGGATCTGTTCACTACCATTACCACTACCATGGTTCCAAGACCCCCTCTACAATTAATGGTAAGAAAGTCTCTTTGTGTGCTTGACAAGCATTGATTATCCTCTGTTGTTGGGATTCGGATTCCTTTCCGAAAAATTTGTGCCGTCATACTGAAAAACAGCTCAAACATTTTATTACGAAATTTATGTGGCGCGGTCACAGGAAAATTAAACACTGAGCTTAAATTTATAGAATACTCATCGAACTGTGCTTTCTTCTTTTCTGTTAGCTTGCCCACGCCACTGTACTGATTCTGTAGAATGCCTCCCCACTTGTCCATTACGTTGCTGTAAACGAGACATGGACGAATTCATTGATGATGACGGGCTCGATACAACTAGAAAAAGAGATTGCGTCTGCACCAGAAAGTGTAGAAAACTGGGGACGAAACGTAACAAGGGAAAGAGACACTGTATTTTGACATGCAATCGTTCGTGTAATCGTACTTCCCACACAAGAATGGACATAGGGACATAAGACATGGCAGGACATAAGAACAATGGGAGGAAAATATCGTTATAAATTCCACCAATTTTTGGATCTCAAGAAGCGGCTTTATGAATTAAAAATTTCTTAAAGGAGCACCGTCCCCGGGATTTTTGCTGTTTTTGGTTCAATTCTGCCCAAATTACTGCCTTTTACCTGTTATCTTGCAAGAAATGTTCCTACAGAATCAGCAAGACGAATTCCAATGAAATTTTAGCAGGGAGAACTAACCATAATAATTTTTTTGGTGATTTTTCAATGCTTGAAATTTTGAAAAAAACTGGGAAGTTTTTTCAAAATTCAATCCATTTCCATCCTCGTCATCTTAGATGGGATACAGGAATTTATAGTGTCAATGCATTACTACAGTCTTTGGCAGCAAAACTAGGCCATTATTTTAAGGTTTCTACTGATGCATTGACAGTTTTAAGCCTTTTAAAGTGATGGTACAATAGCGTGATACTGCCCCTTTAAGATGATCGAGCACTTTTTATGATGGTTGATAGCAAGTATGGAAGGGCATTGTCAGTCGTATGTTAATAAACTGTGTATCTCTCTCTTGATTTAGTTTTTTGTTGTAACGTTGATTATAATGAAAATACAGTTTAATTCTTTCCCAGCGGCATTGTTACTAAATATGGGTCTTCAGTGGCCCAATGTCTTTGAAAACCTGAACTTTTCCAAATCTCGGACTATGGTTGAAATGAACCATTATTATTGCCAAATGACTTTATCATCCTGGAAACTGACCAAAACTCCCAATTCGCATTTAATATGACTGTTTATTCTCTTGTGAAACCAAAACAACGCCCTCAGACTCCACCTCTTGCAATCTGTTCTTCATTTTCCTGCTCACTTCCATAGCGCGAGCCCGGTAACGCTCTTTGATTTCAGTTGCTCTTATTGGTCTGTCATGTTCGCGTTTGTGACCCAAGTGAATTCTGGGAAATTCTTGGATAATGGCGGCTTGGAAGTCCGTCAATTTCCATTTCAGATATTTTTTGTTAAGTGTCCAGCCACTCCGTCCTGCTGGCAAAATAGTGCACCGATTGAATTATTACCCGGGCTGCGCGCGTCTCGCGCGGCGCCCGGGTCTTAAACTACCGACGGTTTTTCTTTTTCGTCGTCGAGTATCATCCACAAATGGCACTTCCGGCGTTTCTGCGCAAGCGCTAACTATTTTTAACAACAGTGATGCGTGTTGTCACGTATGGGAAAATGTCGATTCATCTTGTGGCTTTTGAAGTCTGAACAAACAATATGTTAAGAGAAGTGTCTATGCGAATGTTTGGAGGTTCAACGGCGAGAAGAAAGTTTTTAACATGAGTAAACTTAACGGCAGATGGACTGCCGTGTTTCCCCGTGTCTGCTTCAGTAGACAGCGAGTAGTCTCTAATTTTGGCGACGGATTGTGGGGGCACGTGCGCGCGCGAAGTTGCGAGGAGACGCGACGCTAGGGGAGCGCCAAAAATTAGAGACTACAGACAAAGGGAGTTTGACCCTTCACGGCCGAGTGATTCGAGTGTAAATCTCATATCAACAGCAAGAATGATGCCTGTTGTCACGTATCGGAAAACGTCGATTCACCTTGTGTTTTTGAAGTCTGAACAACTAATATGTTAAGACAAGTGTCTATACGAATGTTTGCAAGTTCAACAGCGAGAAGAAAGCTTTTAACATGACCAAAATTTAACTCCAGATGGACTGCCGTGTTCCCGTATCCGCTCCATTGAGATGTACATTTTGTTGAATAACTCAAGTACGGGATATCACACACCTCTGAGATTTTGACAGGTAGTTTATTTACTATTTTGCCACAATATCTCAATTTCTGGACTTTAATTTTTGAATGATAAGCGATTATATTTTACAAATGTACTAGCGTCCCTTGAAACTGTCCAGAAACGTTCCTTTCTTGTGTTTCAAATGACCCTGGATTGACGTATTTGTAAACAGTTTCACTCTGCTAATTAATTTTCTACTCACATTTCACCGAGACTCCATTCACATTTATGCGAAAAAATCCAACATCGTTCGATAAGCGTTTCCTTTCTCAAACAATTATCCATCGAAGCGAAAACAAGTGTGCTTAGTTTTTTTTTTTTTTGGAATCAATACACTATTTTTATCATCTTGCATAACGATAAACCTCTGTGGCCTAAAGGTCATTGTTCCTGCCTGTGACGCAGCTAACCCGGGTTCGATGTCCTTTAGTGGTATATATCACGGGCTTTATTTTTTCTGTTTCTCTTTTTCTTGTTCTTTTAGAAATATTTTTTACAAGTGTTATAATTATTGTGCTCAATGGTTGAGCTGTATTTTAGAGGAATATATGTTGATAGGGGTCTAAAGAAATAGACTCCAACACAAGCTAAACACAATGCGTCCGATGTAAGAAAGACAGACTTCCCTCTATTCTTTTGTTTAGCACTAAGTTAGGGATACAATACTGTTTTTTGCAAGCCCGGGTTTAGGCTAATTGTAGCCTCTTGTTTACAAGTCAAAACTCGCAAAATTGCCATGCAAGGTCCCGGAATACATTCAGAGAACGACCAGAGAGACACTTCACTTGTGAATCGCTCGTGGCTTGCTCAGATACTTTCGGCGATCCACTTGCTTTGAAATTGCTTCTCACCTCTGTTTTTATTTAAGAGGACTGCCTGTACCCACCAATCTAGCTTTAAGATGCCAGACGGGGCTTCTGAGGTTAAAAATGGCCCGAAAAACGAATATTTACGAATGCGAAGTAGGCTGCTTGCCTTAAAGCAAGCAATATCTAGCATGACAAGAAAGATAGAGCCTTCGGCGTCGTCGACGTCGATCAGCAAAATATCCGTGATCAGTGATCCCTTATTTGGAATAACGAGATCGACTTGACCTCCTACTTCCCCGAAATTGCAAAAGAGATGTGAAAAACGCCCACTAGGAAACGGTTAATTAAAACAATTGAGGTCACGTAATACTAAGATTGATGGCTTAGTTTAGCTCAATCATAGGCTTAGAATGAGGATTTTGGGCAAAGAGTTATTGTTTTGACTTGGGGTAAGGCTAAACTGAAGGGTTAGGGTTAGGTTAGGGTTAGGATAAGAACTAGGGATATCATTAGGTTCGGGCCAGGGTTTGAATCAGGGTTAGGGTTAGGGTGACGGTCAGGGTTAGGATTATTATTATTATTATTATTATTATTATTATTATTATTATTAAAAAGTATTGTTGGTTAATGCATCTGTAATTTGAAAGTATAGTGTAAATGTATTTCGTTTTCAGTAGTGGCCAAATGGCTTAAAAGCATAATGGGAGCTGGTTAATGTGCTGGTGATATATTAACGATCAGGTAGCTAACATTCATTTTGCTGAGCTATACTTTTTGAGCTTGAAGTCACGTCAGGCTGAAATGAAGTATTAATATTTGCAAACCTCGCTCCAGTCCAAGTGACATACGACTTTGATTGGAGTAAAGTCGTTTTCAAATCGAAATAAATTTTGGTCCCATTCAGTTAGCCAATATTAAATGGGGCTTTGTAGAAACTAGTCAGGTCATCAAAACAAGGGATTTCGACGCACTAAACGTGGAGTTTGAATGGAAAATCCTCAGTGATCGTTATGAAATCCGCGCCTCTGCCTACAAATATCATGGTCATCAACAAACAAACAAATAACAACCAAGACAGCGGCAACGGCAAACCGAACTTATGCGATGAAAATCAAGATCCAAATCTCGGAAGAAATAGAGGCAAGAGCTCGTGTTTTTTTTTTCTGAGTGAATTATAACCTGCCGAAACGTAACTTGACACCAAGCTAAAATTGTTCTACACATACGTTACCCTCGCTAAAATGAATCCTTTTTTTAACTGCGGGTGACCAATATTTCTTATTTCTCGGTGCACTTTGAGGAGTCAACAAGTTACGCTCTTTTAGCCTCAAGGCTCTGTAGGCTATCCTGAAAAGTCTTTTCAATATAATGAATTGAACACTTACGTAATGAGGTATTTCATACTGGTCCTTTACTTTGTTATCCTCGTGGCGATTTCAAGAGCTGGTAGTTTCTCAGGTAAGAATTTGTTGCTTTTTGCTCCCATGATAGAAATAATAGGCACGAAATATTTTCGTCAATTTGTACAACCGCCGATGAAAGAAACGAACCTCGTAATATTTGAAAGTTGTTTATACTATCAACACTATGCCACTATCTTCCAGTGGGAACTCTTGCTTTAGTAAAAGACGTTTAGTTTACAGCGAATTCTTCTAAAAGGTTTTGACTTTCGCGGCGATTGTGAAAGGGCGATATATCGCCTCCCCTCCGATGTTAGAACTAATCCTGCTGCGCAGACACCATCGCCTGATGAAGACAGCGGTCGAGGGTCGATCCAACTTCAGAGTGACTACAATCGAGTAACTGTGGTGAGACAAACAAATAGATTTAGCCTAGCCTAAAAGCAGAGGTCCATGAATATTATTATTTTTACTGGTATTGAACAACTTCGCATGGTTTTCCTTGCGCCAATATTTTCTGTTTAGAGCAGTCAACAGGAATTGGCCGAGGTTCAAAAACCTCAAAACATTAAAACATTACAAGAAAACAATACACTGCATATGTTTGTTCGAAAACAAATTTAAACAATCACAAAACGATCAAACATTTTCATCCCCTGACATTATGTTGGACGAGCTTGTTTGATCGTTTAGCCACCTCTCTCAGCATTGCATTTAAATGGCTTTCCATGTTTGGTCTAGATCAAACATTTTCACCCAACATTTCGCGTTACGAACAAATGTTTGATCGTTTAGCCACCAATTAAACGTTCTGTTCAGAGTGAGTGACAATTCCTTCTTCATTCTCTGTAGTCAGTGGTGTTCATTTCAAGACCTCACTTGGTGCTATCCATGCTTGACTTCAACGCAGGAGTCTTATAACAGTTTTACTCGATATTGCTTATAATCGATTGGTGTAGAGGCATAGAACTCTTAAAAAAATGATCACCGTTTAGAGAAATGTACATACATTTGGCATCTGTAAGAGCGTCTGTAGGTCCGTGTTGCCTCGAATTGTGCTGAAGATACATATTTGAGCCGTTTCAACTTACTGCTGTTTCATATTTTAATTTCTGACCACCAGATGGTGAGCCAGGGCTGGCTAGGCGAAAGAGAGCATTTGTAAGCAAGGATTTCCCATGCAACAGTGAGTTATCGGTTGATTGTTACTTACTTTGGTCTAATGCTCTTAAGCAATAAGTTACTCGGAACCTGCTCCAGATTAGCCACAAACGATCCGTCAGTTTACCGGTCAGTGCACCACACACTATGCATCGTATGACTCTTAGGAAATCTGGCGCCATATGGCAGAGGACCTCAATACATCACCGATGGAGCGTTTTACCTAAAAACGCATCTCTTTAAGTTTGCTTGCCACGCGTAAAATTTAACCAAGTGTTTTATTCGAAGTTCAGCACTTCGGACTTGCTTAATGCTTTTTTATATTTTAGTGACCCACGGCGTGTACTTGGAGAGATGGGACAGAATAGATTTCAAACGGGTCAAATTTCTTCTGGCGGATCCACGCTATCCAAACCTACCGAGCTTAGCACTATGTGTTCCAACCTTTGAACAGCCTCAGAAGTGGGCAGACTTCTTTGGTTCTCGCTTAAGGACATACTTTGTTCCACTTCAGACCGGAGAGCACTATTTCTTTCTTTGTAAGAGAAAACTATTTTACTTCCTGCGAAACCATGTATTATGTATATTCATCAAGAAACATACGGAACGTTTAAATTTCATCTAAAAGTAGCGTTATTACGGCAGACCACGCCTCGTAGCTTAGGTGCCGTAGACATGGGTACAAAAAAGAATGACCTTTTCAACACGCAACTATTTAATGACGAGCCACAATTTCTCTAGCTCACTAGGACATAGACGTGGCCACTCCTTTAAAGGCTGGTTTACACAGTGACATAAGCATAAGCATAACGATGTTTACACTTATTACATAAGCATAAGAAAAGTGACATACGCAAGCGCAATGATCTCCAGAATCATGTCGCGGTGGTATGAGACGATGGCGAGCCACATTTCCAACGTCTTCTCCTGTTGCAGCTACGACGACGAAGACGACGGCGACGAGAAAGAGAGCGTGAAGACAGACAGAGGTCCTGTTGGGTGAGAGATATTTTCCGAGGCAGAGAAGAACAAGGAGACTTTCATAATCTGGTTCGAGAATTGCAACTAGCGGACCCAGAATTTTATTTCTTCTCACTAATCATGATTGCTATCTCTGTTTAGATCTAAAGCTAAAGGAAATTTTTTAAACTGGACGCTATTCACTTGAATTTTCGTGGGCACCAAAAACGGCTGTTTTCTTGTGCTTATGGTTATGGTTATGAAGCCCCCGGTTTACACACTGGTTAACGCAACATAAGTATAAGCAAAGATTCCTTTTTCTTATGCTTATGCTTATATCCTTATGTCACTCCCGGTTTACACTGCTTATGCTTATGCTTATGCTTATGTCTATACTTATGCTTATGCTTATGTCACTGTGTCAACCAGCATAAGTAATGGTCATAGGACTGAGTGGAGTCCAGTATGGTCTGTAATCATACGAGTGATAACAAAATCGGACTACCGCACAGCGGGAGTCCGATTTGTTTATCACTCGTATGATTACAGACCGAATTATTGGACTACACGAAGTTTTATTACCAATTAATCATAAAAGTTACAATTTCAGAGGAAAAAAGACGAGCCCATTTATAAAAGGAAGGGAAATTTTGCATTAAAAGACTGACAAAGGAAGCGTAAATTGTTTAATGTCACTTTGAAATTGTCTACAATTAAAATGTATGGTGATTGAAACCAAGGTTGTGATTGGTTGATTTAAACTACAACTTTGAATGCGATTGGTTGATTTAAAATACTCTACTTTGAATGTGATTGGCTTATTGACCTGTCCGATAACAAACTATCCGATTACAAACTGTGCAATAGCTAACTGTCCGATAACAACTTGGCAAGTAAATTAGTGGAAAATAGGAGTTTTTTTTAAACCAATCAAAATCGAAGAAATTGTAATTTTATGATTAATAATATTATATGACTACCTGGTGACTAGAGTCTCACATTGGAGGGTATTATATCTGATATCGGACGAAGATTACATTCGATATAACTTAGAAAAAGGAACTGTAATGTTCATTTGCATCTTGCTTGTAAATTTTAAAACTGATCAGGAGTGATGTAGATAGACTGCAAGGGACCGGCACTAGTACATCTGTGACTCGTCAGCACTTCTTTCTCGATGAACTATGAAGATATGTTATTTTCTCCAAGACTTCTTGACTTCACTTGTCCTACGTGATGTCGAGAACGACGTCACACAAGCTCACTTGCGTGAGCTCTAAAGAGGTGACGCTTACTTATTTACTGTCCGTCATGCCTAATGGTGCATAGAGCAGCAATAATAATATATAATAATAATAATAATAATAATAATAATAAAGCAGGATAGCTAAATCTGGATATTGAGTTTGGAGTTTAACAACACTGCAAATGTCATGTAACTTTGAAAACTACTTTTATAACAAGGACGGGGATGCAAACATACTGCAAATGCCTACTTTTGAATACTTGGATCTCTGATTTTTTCTTTTATTCAAACATACCTAGTTAAGGGTTGTTGTGAGAATTTTAGACACACTCACAGCTATATCCTTTGAACCTTCTTTGTTTCAGCTTCAGATGCTGGCAGTCAACTGTTCATAAGCACAGATGATAAACCTGATACAATGACATTGATCAGCCACGTAGATGGAGGATTCCCTACGTTACCATATGAGTATGATAGGTGAGAATTATTTTTATCAGTTTTATCGCTGCACCTCCTCCATAACATCTCCTGAGAAAGTAAAAAAGTGCTCGAGTTTCTAGCTTCTGGGCGTCTATGTTCGTTGAATCTGTCTTTAAGACGTCGCATAGTTTCATCTATGTATTGTAAATGGCAGCGGTTACGTTGTATCATGTATATTAATTTTTGGTGTTACAGGTTATGTGTGAAGTAATGTTACGGGTTACGCCTGTGGAATAAAATATATAGTGATTAAGACCGTTAGTAATGCAAGGAAAAGTCGACAAAACTAACATTAAATCCAAACCTACCACTGTTTCCGAACATTTTCTCTCAAATCCTAACCACTGCCACACTGATATGCAGCTTATCCCACTTGAACTAATCCACTCCTCACGTGATTCAATCAGAAAAGCCAGAGAGTCATTTCTTATAGATTTCGCGGGAACTTTAGAGCCCCATGGTTGAAATAGACGTGATGAATTGTAATTTAGAAAGGTTGATCTTGTGTTTGCATCATCGTGTAAACGTCATTTCCACCCCTCCTATGTATTGCGACATACTCCAAAATATGATATTGCATAATTGTCAATATTTCATTTTTATAATTTAGTAACATCTAAACCTGAAGAAGGCTGGTTTGGCTTGCCGAAATATTGTTCTCAAATATATTACGTTGTATCAACCTTGCAGTAGTCTTGAACTTCTAATCGTAAACTTTTTAGATTATTTCCGTGTTGTTTACTTTCAAGTCCGCGTGGCCATGCACCATGGCCACGCGGACCGACATCGTGTTGGTTGTGGTGAGAACAGTCTTGAAACAAGGGACAGATCCCTAGTGTGTAATTAACAGGTGAAGGAAATTGTCAATAAATACCTTATTTTGAACCAAGTTTAACTTCAAGTTCAAGTTCAAGTTCAAGTTTATTTCAACACTTTTTATGATTAAAAAATTCCTGGTAGACAGGGCCGCAAATATCTTTAGAGCTATTCGAGGCGGGCCAGTCCTTAGATATTATTATTATTACTATTATTATTATTATAAATATATTATTATTATAAATGTTATCATTATTATTAATATTCGTCTTAATAATACACTAAATAATAAAAATCAAAAATTACTTCAGAAAATCAAAGAAAAAACATTCAATAGAATAACAAAGATAAAACAGGAAAGATCGGGAAACTGAGATCAGAAGAGAAAAACATTAATAGAAATAATGATAACCATCTCTTCATTAATAAGCTTATCACAACAGTATCAAAATATGAGTCTTCGTGACTTAGAATATTTAAGAGGATAAAATGAATGAACCGGCCAGCGAGTTGTGTTGACCGCAGTCACCCGAGGTGCGCTCTTATTAGCATCTGCTGCTGTTAGAACTTTATATACAGCTTTCATTAGGACAATAGACCTGCTGGTTACATTTGGTCGAAACGTGGCTTCAGATAGATTAATCAGATAGATTTATCGTAAACGCGAAATGTTCTCCTATCTTAAATGCTCTGACAATGTTATTCCCATCTACATAACCGAATCAACATAATTATTTAGGGTAGATTGTTTTATTTGCAGATTCACCAATCAAAAATCTCTCCCAGTAGTCTTAAAGAAGGGTCTGTACTACTACATGGAGGCTAGAATGAAAGACGATCACCAAGACGACCACCTGGAAGTTGCTTTGGAGACACCAGATGGTACTTTTTACAAAGTGATACCCTCCGAGTTCTTGTGGACGACGAAACCCGAACCTCCAGGTAACTGAGTGTAGTACGAGTACGAGACTCGGTGAAAAGTTGGCAATAAATCAGTCTGACTATGGGAAATTAGGCCTTTCAGATTCTTGTGAGAACCTTAGGCATTTATGAGTTTATTATGGAATGTTAATGATATAGACTATAATCAAGACTAACATTTAGGAAAATTATTAGGTAGCGAAATGTACGCCCAAGGATCGACACAGATAAACATACCGTAGCAATACCAAAAGCCTATTGGAACTTTTGTTCACTTCCAGAGAAAAACGCTACTTATGAAGCTATATTGTTGAAGGTAGCAGCACATGCCGGTGCAAGGGCTGGACTATCATTTGGAGCAAAGTTTGCGATTAAGAGCGGTGCGAAAGCAGGAGCTAAGTCTGGTGCCATGGCAGGAAAGGAGGCTGGAGCTTCAGCAGGAGCTGCCGCTGGCGAGAGAGCTGCAATTGAAATGACGACAAAAACAATTGAGGATGGACTAAGTAGCTTTTTGGGAAGTACTTCCCATCTCTTTAATATATTTGTGCGTAATGGAAACGTGGCAGCTTTAACTGGTCCAGAAGGAGGGGGAGGAGGTGGAGGAGGAGGTGGTGGTGGTCAGGGAGCAGCAGGAGGAGGTGGCGGCGGAGGTGGTGGCTGGGGAGGAGGAATGGGTGAAGGAGAAACTGGGACACGAGTTGAAGGTAAGACAGGTGGAGTAAGCAATGTTGGAGGCGTGGCCACTGGGACAGGGGCTGCTACATCGGCGAGTTCTAAAGCTAGCCAAGGACAAGTCGTGGCTAGTGGAATATCAGGAGGAGGTAGCGTTGTTGCTGTAGGAGCAGGCAGTGCTTCAGTAGCAGGATCATCATCTGGTGAAAAAGTAACAGGTGCGGGAGCTAGTGTGGCGGCTGTGCAAGGTGCTGGGTTTGGCGGTCACGTTCCACTAAAGATGACCTACGTGTTAAAGCCGGGTGAAGACCCACTAGTACTTGAAAGGGAACTGGTCTACAAGTCAGGAGACGCAAGTAAAAGTAAGTTTCGTGTTGTTATGGAAGAAGAGAGAAAGGAAACTGGTGTGAGATGTATTTTCTTTCTAAGCAACACAAGAAGACTCAGGAAAAGAAATTACGAGTTATTCCAACAGGAATCGAACCTATTAACTTAATTTCTACTTTGGATGAACTTTGCTAGACCTAGGCCATTAAACAAAGTTTATGTGACAAGATTTCTGGTCTAAAATCGAATATTTTTCTGTCCCGCCTTAGTTGTCCAAAATGGACTGTACACTATTCATTCGTGGGATGTTCCATATCCTCAAGAAAATGGCAGTTTGAACTTCTGTTGGCGATCATTTAATGGTCATATCGCTCTTCGACCCTTTTGTCAAGTATTCCAAGTCCGCATACCTGCACTGTACAAAAAGACCCCAGAAGGAACAGAGAGTGTGTCATTTGAGTCTGTTTGTTTCCCGGGATATTTCATGAGGCAGAAAAATTATGACTTCTTTCTTGAACAGAGAGATGGATCGGAGCTATTTGGTAAGTGTGAACAAAATCCGAGATATTGAAAGCAGTCGCTGTATAAAATTATATTCCTTAGATATCTGTAGTATAGGATTCACCATTTTTGTCGTCTTTTTTTGCGTTACCTACATGATAGCGCGTAGCTCCATAGTTTAAACTTTTATGCTCTCGACCTTGCCCTCTGAGTTGTTGAACTTAAATTGTATTTCTCATTGAGTCATTCAAGGGCTGTAACATGCCAACATAGCGAAGTAACATAATCTGGAAAAATTAGTCTCGCTGCCGACATCATAGGATATGTATTGTTATCATCATCATCATCATTATTATTATTATTATTATTATTATTATTATTATGTAATTTATAAGTTATAATTTTCAAAGGTGGTTATAATTATATTCACCGAGGCCACCGGTGAATATAGGAATTTTTTTGTTGGGAAGTAATATCATGGTGGATAGATGCATGTTTAAGAACATTTTGCCCTGTTGCCTTCACCTGGCTCCAAGCTGAGGTTATTTAGTACAGTGGAACAAAAATGTCTTTTTTTTTTCCACACACTAATATTTGCTTCGCCCTCAGCAAATAATTGTTAACTGTTGAATGATCAATATAGTTTTTTTATCTTTGTATTAACAGATAAGGAAAGTTCATTTCTCGTGTATAATGTGATGAAATTCAGTCGAAGTTTCCTTTTAAAATCGATGCACGCGGATTGGTTTATTTGCCAAAGCAGAGAAATTAAACTGCATGGCTCTACTGACGTAGAGTTGGACTTTTACAATGGCGACCCAGATGTCCTTGAAAGATGCACTTTTTCGTTCGAGCCCATTGCACAAAATGACAACAAGTACATGAATTGCAAAAATGTCATTGGACCAGTCAAACATCGCACAATAAGTGGACAGCCCCTGCCCCATCCTCATCGGCTAGTTCCGAAGAATCCACCACTTCCACCTTCTTGGCCTTCCTGCATTCCCTTATGCAAGACAGCAAATTTGGGAGGAATACAAAAGGAGCAGGCGATAGTCCCACGAATTCCGGCAGAGTCATACGTCGCAAGTTCTCAAAGTAACTAAACTGCTTCAAATTTACTTTCTTGTTGTGCAACATTGTATAAAATTTCATGAGAAATGAAAGTGCCCTTGTCTTAAACACTCCAAGAACCAAAAAGGAACCGTTTGAGATTAAAATAGCTTACACTCGAAGGTGCTCTATAAAAGGGACCTTCCAAGAGAGGACCAGGGGCTCATTTGTCAATCAACAGTGACCTCGACAACAGTTTGAAATTAGTGGCTATTGAATTTTAGGATTTTTCTGTACCGGTTGCTCAAACTGAGGGACAAGGTAAAGCGTTTCAAAGTCGTTCAGCTATTTCTCTAATCCCCGATCGTGGATGAACCAGCCGCGCTAATTGATAGCAATACTATTTTAAGATGGTAAGAGTGCATTTGTATGACTTTTGTCGTTGACTCGATTCAAAATTAGATTATTCTATCTTATGAATCCAACTTTCTTTTCAGAAACATGTGTCGCATTAAACTTCATCAACAACTATGGCTCTCCCTTCAAACTCTTTTCATCTCTCAAACACGAGGCGTATCTAGTCACTGGATCTGGCTTTAAACTCAAACTTATGATCAAACGACCTGAACTGCATAGTTATGTGACGTTCTATGCGGAAGATCCAGCTGGAATTCAAACAATCCTTTTGAATGGGAAACCAAGTATTTCAGAGCGTGTAGCTTCCGGCTGCGCTGAGTTCTTAGATGTGTCAGTGACAGGAGAGCAAGGTAACAATAATACACTGCAACTTGTCGCGCTGTTTTTTGCACCCTTGCCCTGTACATCACCTTCATAGTGCTTAAACAGTCGTCGCATCGTGTTAGGGACCGACAACTACTTGTCACATGTTCATTTCGTAGTATATTGCGCAACAATTTTTCATGTAAGCTGTTTCGCAACAATAGTTAGATAACCTGAAAAAATCGCCTTGTGTTACAGCTCCTTTAACCCTTTAACGTTTCTTCTATTTTGGATGATTCAGAAAGTCCTTGTTATGGAGCCATTTGGTAATGTTCAAATCGACAGAAAGTGCTTATAACTATATACCGTTTTTACGAACATAGAGAGCCCCTCCATTAATAGTTGTTGGTGGATCGACAGTTGACTCCCTAGGGAGTTGTGATGTCAAATGTGTCGCAATTTGAACCCTCAAACCGGACAAAACGAATGTTTTTGGTATGCTGTGGCTGGAGAATTGGAGCTGAGAGCGGTTCATGGGCAGGAACAGTAATGGCGCAATAGGTTCATGTCACTGACCAAACTTGGGTACAATTTGTTGTCTATTGTGTTTCTTAGGTGCATATGAACATTTCATGGTTTTCACAAGTATTCCCTCGTTTTCAACAACTTCGTGAGCACAAGGTTTACCCAAAGTTACAAAGGAACATTTCCATCAATTTATTTAAAGGGTTCTATTCAGGAAACAGCTTTATTTCAGGATTTGACTAGTGTTGTTGGTGTTGTAATACATTTAATTCTCTTTATACACCAAGCAAGGAAAGTTATCGTTCGCCGGCGAACGATAATTTGCATAAAAAATGTTAAAGGGTTAATTCAATTAGTCTTATTCGTGACGTAAATAGTTGTAATAGTTAAGTCAGTGACACGTTCCATTGTTAAAAGAGCAATAGTTAATTTCTATAGAATGGAAAACAAATCTTCTAAGGTCTACCAGTTTTCAGCTGCCAAGAATTCGTGGATAAGTTCAGTGGTGTCAGCCGCGTACATTTTCTGATGGTCATTTTGTTTAACCTTACCAGAGATTGCGCAAAGACTTTTGTGACTAAGAATTGTTTCTCGAGTTAAAAATAGAAACTTTGCTTTATTATAGTCTTTGCTTTATTTAAGTCTGGAGAGTGCTCAAATATTTAAGTCTATGCAACGGTTCAGTGGAAACTGTCTGAGAGGTAATAAGCACCTTCAAATTTGAGAACAAGTTTGGAATTGAGTACGAGCTGAGTTTCAAACTAGTAACATTCCTGAAACTCTTCTACTCTCACTGTTCCTTTCCACCGCTTACCAGCAGATACGGAGACTCTAGAAAGGACTGGAGTGACAAGCCACCGTCTAACGCGCTTAGCTAGTTTTTCAAGTAGCACCCCTAATTAATCTCGAGTACTGGTACTCAAATATAAAGAAGTGTACTTTTCAAACTTTCATTAAAGCGCAGTACTGGTTACCCACCATAACTCACCAAACAATGGCAGGTGCCAGTTGCCTGTGAAATTCAATAGTCGAAACATGCCGCTCAAATATTTACACTTCATCACTACCTTCTTCCAACAGGGAGTAGTCCGAATGTGCCACCTGCTAGAAAAACTGGCTCCGCTACGTCTTCCAGTTTTTTTCCTTCGTCCTCTTATCCCTGGCCATCTTCTCCCGCTCCCCCACCACCACCACCACCAACACCACCTCCACTTACTCCACTTCCTACACCTCCTCGTTTGCTGCCTTCTGCTTCTCCCTCTCACCCCCTTCTACCAGTCAATGCGGTAGCCTCAACGTCTTCAGTGGTAGCCCCAGGAGCACCACTTGCTCAAATTGGTGGGTACTTTAACGTTTAGGTCGGACTAGGATTTAAGAACTGCATTTAAGGATCTCAAAACGGAGAATAAGTAGTTCTAGGATTGGCTCAGTTTTCTAAGCCTGAGTAGTCGCCAGCTTTGACTGTTGGGTTTATTTGAGCTACCAATATTTGCTGGATAATTTTCGTGACTATTAGTGTTCGCTTAAGGGCTCTAACCAAATGTCATTTACAATTTGCAATACTTGATGTTAATACAATAAAGTAGGGATAGGTTCTCTAGTTCTCTAATTCATTCCCGATGAGTCTGGAGGTAAACGGAACGAGCGAATCGAATCGAATCGAATCGAATCGAATTAACATGTGTTGCTTGATTCTTTCTCCCTAAATTTAATTATGGGCATAGCAAAGTACAATTTAGTACTTTTTGGTTAGTGTATCCTCCACAACAATGGGTCAGCACAGTGTTGAATAAAAGTGAATTGTGATTTAAGCTTGCATGGCAACCAACCTATTGCTGGGGTTATTTGATGCTATCTGAAGGAATTAAGTATAAATAGCATAAAGAAAAACACCGTTAAGATCTAACCAACACATTTTCTCCAAGGGAATGGATCAATTCATTATCATTATCATTTGCATCCTGTGAAGACACCTGTTGTCAGCCCTGGTGAGTGAATTATTTCCATTTTTTTGTAATCTGAGTACACTCTAATCATCACTTCATTTACCGTTTACTTAATTCTCTTTTCTGTAGCGTGCCCAAGCACCTGCTCGAAGTCAGAAGTTCCCTGCCCTCCCTCCTGCCCAACGAACTGCTGCTAGTAGTCAACAACGATGTGGCGAATTGCTATGGATATGTATGCTAGCACTGCCAGAAGACACGGATCGACGTTGGCGCCAATTGAATGCAACTTACGTCCACAAATTAGCTGAAAATGGTAAACAATGTGTTAATTTACATCATTCAGAGAGAGGAAAAAGAGATTCGATAAAGCGCGAAGACTGTACCCTTCACAAGCCATACTTGACACAGGTCTGGATAGAGTAATTTCACCTGTTTTGGTTTCAGTAGTGTTCATTTTGTGACGGGAAAATGATGGGCCCGAAACTGTTCTATTTGATTCTCATGCTTTCTTAAGATGATTGTATAAAACGAGCAAAACAATTATTCTAGATCAATTAATTATTATCCTGCTTGTACCTTTTAAATACCCAATCTGTTTCTTATAATTTGTCTGTACGTAGCCTATTAATTAGCCATTTTTTATCACGTTGTTTTTTTCTTTTATACAAGTCATATCTAAAATTAATCCTCTACCTTTTTTCTTCTGGTTATTTTAACGTCTATGCCAGTTAATTCTACGTGGCACTTACCAACTCGAGAGCCTAAGCTACTTGTTCATTGCGCACATTTTACTTTCTTGCCGCATTGTATAAATTGTTCTTTTGTTGTTGTTGTTTAAAAAAAAACAACAACAACATTGTATAAATTGTTCTTTTGTTGTTTAAAAAAAAAAACAACAACAATCATTTTATACAATCATCTTAAGAAAGCATGAGAATAAAAAAGAAAGTTACTCAATTTCCAGCTTTATCCACCACGGTTTTGAACTTTAAAGTTGAGCTTTCTTCTTTGGTAAGAAAAGTATGGGGGAATGCCGTTTCTAGCATTATTACACCCATTTTGAAATCACTGGTGAAGCAATCTGATTGGCTCTCAACAATGCAATTTATTCCCAAATCGCACCATTTTTTATTTTAAATCACATCCTTTCTGTAACTCATCAAAATGAAAGTGAAATAATACTAACCTATCAAATTTCATGGATGAACAAATATTAATATTGACAAAAAAGAACTGTGTGATTTCAAAATGGGTGTAATAAAGTGGTAATTGAACTTCGTGTCATGCAATTTTGGTCTGAAATCATACTTGTGATTTCAAATCGAACTCGCGCTGCGCGCTCGTTCGATTTTGAAATCACGCGTATGATTTCAGACCAAATTGCACTCCACTCAGTTCAATTACCATTATGAATCGCCTTCGAAAAATCTGACTTTGCAAGCCCGTGCGGGAACGAATTTCCTGGTATCAATCAGAAATATTGTTCCAAAACAATGCCGTTCACGTCCATGGAACTGTTTTTTCTATCACAGTTTCGGTCCACCACGGTAATCAACATTGAAGACGGACTTTCTTCAAGTCTACTTGGATGAAGATAAGTCTTCACAGAACCGCCATGAGTGCTGTGGATGTTTCGCAAGTTCCAAGCACCGCCGGCCATTTTGTTATATCGTTCTTCTCTTTCCCAGGCTTTTTACGGATAGAAATCCTCGGTAAAAGACTGAGAATGGCAACAAATCCTTGCGGCGAGATCGCGGGAAAATTAAACAGAAGGAAATCAAATTTTCAATACGCCGTGATCGTTCGAAGTACAGTAAACTTTCATACCCCAAGAATGTCTGATATTTCGACTAAACAGGCAAAAATCGATTCATTTATTAGTGAAAATTTTCCAGACAACAAACTTTCTTTATTACCTTTATTTCTTCGCTGTTGTAGACAACCGTAGATTACTCGACAGGGCCGCCATCTTTTTTGTTGTTGTTGTTTTGAACAGCCTGCAAATTTCTGCAGCGACGATCATCCAATAGCATCTCGCCAAAGAAAGAAAGTAATTGATAGCTCTCGAGACTGCTCTGAAATGACTCCGCCCCATTATGTCCCTCATTTCTTGCCATGCCCTGATAGGAAAAAATTGTTGAAATTAGAGAAAATTGTTGAAATTAGAGACTTTGTATGGTTTGGAGGGACACACTTTCCGAAATAGAGACATTTGTATCGGATGTTTGAAGTTTCAAATGCATGTTATCTGGCGGCTTTTCAACTAAACATGCTCAAAGTTGCTAAAACTGCTAAAACTCAAAGTTGCTAAAACTGAGATACCCTTTCACGTGACAATCGATTTACTTCAATTTCATTTATTTTCAATGAAGTTTGGATTCGTTCCCAGGCCCTTACTCGTTTAGAACATGGCACTTTAAAACCCTGCCCATTTGTTATAATTTACACGTGTCAGTAACAGCAGAATTAATATTACGTCCTGCTGGAGGTTTATGACCAGATGCAAGATAGAGTGGTGAAAGGAATTTGTAGTGTACCTATAACTTTTGACTTGAACCTGCTAGATTAAGAACCAGAAATGACTATTCATGACTATTTAACGCTACAGCGGTCACTGGTCAGCGTTGAAGATGGTCGTATATTTCTCAACTATGCTCTCATATAGATTTCGTACTACTTATTTTGCATCTTCTTATGTCTCTTAAATCGTGTTTTTTAGTTTTTGTTTTGCTATGTCATGAGTTATAGATTAATAACTAAATGTTGTTGAGGGCACTGATTAGTTTTTACTACATCGTGCACCTCTCCTTTATATTTTCTTTCACCTTGTATTTAGTCTATAAAGTAGTTCTTTATGTCCTTTGAATGGAGAAGATAATAAATAAACAAAATATTCAACACGTTGGCCACGGCCTCGTCGGCTAAGTACATACATACATACATACATATATCTTACTTACCCTCGGATTTTAGAGAAACTTATACAGCTAATATTTCCGAGCATTTACCAACCCAACCATCATATGAGAGATAGACCACCACACGTTTCGAACAGCGTGCGGGTTCTTTAACGTCCAACAGAATCAATTTCCGTAAGAGCTCTATTAGCCCCCCTCTCTAATGAGCCCGCCGTTTAGAGCCGGTTGTAATAACCTCCCCCACCCCTCTCTTCAATACTCCCCCCCCCCCCCCCCCTTTGGGACATAGGATTTTGTACTGAGTCTCTCCGATTCTCTCTTACTAAATCCACTTCATGCGGCCCAGTTGGTTTGTTTTTAAACAGATATACACTCAAATACATAATACTGTTTGCTGCTCTTTACGGAATGATAAAGCTTCACTGTAGTTGTTCGAGTTTTGTTCAAAAAAATGGCGTGTTTAAGATTTGAAATAAGCCCACCCCCTCTCTATTAAGCCAGTCTCGCTAATAAGCCTACCCCCCCCCCCCCCGTTAATGAATCCTGAAATTAAATAAGCCCGAGGCGCAGCCGAGTGAGTCCATAGCAAATGTTGACCACTGTGATGACGAATATCGTTGTCGATAAGAGTATAGACAACGCTAAACCACATGCGATTTGTTTTTTACCACAATATCAACGGCAAAGAAAATGTTAATTTCAGAGCGCAAGCTGAAAAAAGGCATTGCGCGACACGTTGACGCGAGCAGCGTTGTGTAGACTCTTATCGACAACGGCAAATTAGCCAATCAGATTGCGAAATAACTAACAATTGTGGTAAAAATTGCATTTTTTTACGAGGCGCCACGCAGCTCTCGGAACAGCTCACAAGATTGGCTGAGAAAACAATAAACAAACAACAGAAACAATGGACCCTAGCCCTGAAATAATGGAGCTGCGTGGTAATAAGAACCAATGAAATAAGAGGTTACTGAGAGGTGCGTGGCATCTGTTTTTTACTTCAGAAAAAGGTTTTAAGAATCATATCGAGAATTACGCGCATTCGATGCTCATACTGAACCAATATTTAAGCAGCTGAAAATTCTGAAACTCAGTGAAATTTATCGATCTTAAATTGGCAAGTTTCTGTTTTCTTTTAAGAAAGGCCTCGTTCCTGATGCATTCAATGAAATGTTTTTGCTGACTAATCAAATTCATAATTATAATTCTAGAAACTCCAATGCCTTTTACTTATTTTCTTGTAGAACAAATATAAATACAGAAATTCAGAATGCTGACAGTTTTTCTCAATTTAAGTCTAAATTAAGAACTTTCCTCCTGAACTGACTTCCCCTTATTTTGCTTTTTAACCTAAATATGCTCACAAATTAAATAAGACACGCCTAAATTATCATTTTATAGTTGTATTTTTCTTGAGGTGCCTGTAGCCCAAATAAGCCCTAATGGTTTCTATATGGGCATCCTCGCCTAATGCTTTTCTTTTATCGATTATTTAATATCTCTTGTAGTTTAATATATATTTATTTTGTAATTTAAAACAACAATAAGTGGCAAAAATAAACTGAAACTGAAACTGTGATGTGTTACCGACGGAAGGACAAACGGACAAATTCGATAACTATAGATGAGCTACCACAGGGATGCAAACAAAAATAAAGCTATTGTTACCTGCCTGTGCTAAAATACACTCGATACAGCCTAGTCCCCAGGCGTTCTCGGCTTGGTCCAACCCAACTGTCAGCGGTGACGTCACCGAGAGAGACTCGCCGAGAACGCCTAGTAAATACTGCCATATCCAATATGCACGAGATCGTACGTTACAATAATGGCATAATATACCTTTGAGGTTGCTACACAAAGGATGGGTGTCCACATCGCACTCGTCTGAATCTATAAAAATTATGCTCACGATAAAAAATGTGCGGCGAAGCACATGTAACTTTAATATGAACACGACAGAACTTTGAAGGGAAAAGCAAAGCAAAATAACGGACTAAAAAGGTTACTCCACAACGTCAGAACTTACCTTCGTTTGTGGACACTTCCATTGTACGGATTTGTCGCATCGGCGGTAAGCTTTCACACGATACGGCGTGGAAACTAGTAAATTCCAAGCAGGGGTTGTTGCCCGGTCTCTCTCTCTCTCTCTCTCTCTCTCTCTCTCTCTCTCTCTCTCTCTCTCTCTCTCTCTCTCTCTCTCTCTCTCTCTCTCTCTCTCTCTCTCTTATAGTTTTTTTTTAATTTATCCACAAAAAAGTCATTACATTTATTTCTAATACTACTTACAGAACATTACCAACACTCCCTACCAAAAGAGACCGGCACTAATTACAATACGGTACTAATTACGTTACATGTGCCATTTACAGGACTAACACTCCTGACAATACTGTACTTACACTACTGACGATACGAGCAAATGCTAAAAGAAATGTCGTGATAGCTAATTTCACTTATGTCCAGAAATGCACTCAATGACGAAAATGGCAAATTTGACGAAATTTCGCCACCAGTTTGGAAAATATGTAAACACTAAGGGAATGTGGCAAAAATGGCGAATTTGCCAAAATCACATGCTAGCCAAATATGGTGGCGATTTTGGCGAATCTGGCGATTTTGGCAAATATGGCGAAAATGGCAAATATTTGTCAAATTGCCAAACTTCTGCAAATGCCTTCAACACATGGCAGTGAGCTATGTTGGCGATTTTGGCGCATCTGGCGATTTTGGCGAAAATGGCATGGCAGTGAGCTATGTTGGCGAATATGGCGATTTTTGGCAAATATGGCGAAAATGGCAAATATTTGTCAAATTGCCAAACTTCTGCAAATGACTTCAACACATGGCAGTGAGCTATGTTGGCGATTTTGGCGCATCTGGCGATTTTGGCGAATATGGCGAAAATGGCATGGCAGTGAGCTATGTTGGCGAATATGGCGATTTTTGGCAAATATGGCGAAAATGGCAAATATTTGTCAAATTGCCAAACCTATGCAAATGACTTCAACACATGGCAGTGAGCTATGTTGACGATTTTGGCGAATATGGCGATTTTGGCAAATATGGCGAAAATGGCAAATATTTGTCAAATTGCCAAACTTGTGCAAATGACTTCAACACATGGCTGCCAGCTATGTTGGCGATTTTGGCGAATATGGCGATTTTGACGAATATGGCAAGAATGGCAAATTTTCGCCATTATATTGGCTATTGGGGGAAATATGAAAAAGAAAATGACAAATTCATGTCAAATCATCAAACTTTTACAAATGACTTCAACACATGGCAGCCATTCATTTACTAACATACATAGCATAACAATACTGTCCATTGTAATATGCCTCATTCTTCAAAAGCCTCTGACATATGCAAATGCCCTCTTCAGTTCACTGTGGAAAGGTTTTTAACAAATACCCTTTAATAAACACACAAGTTCACCAAAGACAACAATGAAATTGTCTAATAGTGTGTATTCTGAAATTTGTATTCTACAGATTAGTCTAACATCAAGTTTACAAACATTCTAAAAAGTGTAGTTACCAATATTATTTGGACTAGTGTTAACACCACATGAGTTAAATGACTGAGGCATTGTCCTCTCATGGTTCTCACGCACAAAGCAGAATAGTTTCCACAAGGTTTCTTGGAAGACTTTGATTTTTACATTACGAAAATCCACCTGTGAAAGTGTAACATCATTTGTAGGAAGGGAACAGATACCACACACAGGCAGCAGAAGTCATGTTACGAATAATAAACCACAATGAAGCCAAAGCATCCCAACGTCATCAAGCCAGTATTGCTTAGAGGATTAACTTCAACTCTTGTTGTAATTTACCACATGTTTTGGCACCGCTTCATTCACGAAAAGTTGCAGGTCATCGATAAGCTGTAGCATGGTCCTCAACGATTAATAAACCACAGTGAATCCAATGCATCCCAACGTCACCAAGCCAGTATTGCTTAGAAGATAAACTTCAACACTTGTTGTAATTTCCACATTTTCCTGCATCGCTTCATTGCACGAAAAGCTTGAGTTGACCCTCAACATTCTCTCAAAGACGCCATTTTGAAATGTCACAAGATCTCAAAATATACACTGTATGTAAGGGAAACGAAGCGTAACTAGTACCCAACTCTCCAATCTTGCCTCAAACTGAACTATGTAAGTAAATATTCCCTGAACAGACCTCCCTCACTGAAAATCCTCCGAATCATGGAGCTTCAAACGAATCTTGGATTATTTGAGATAAGTTATATCACTGTGTAATTAACAAATACCTATAGCGATTTTGGTGAAGGCTAGATTACAGAATACCCTTCCTTTTACTCAAAAGGCTGCCACGGCAGTCCCACATGTTCAATTAGGCTAATTTAAACTTAAAGCTTAGCTTACATATTTCATGCACTCGTTACTACAAAACTGACAATACGGTAACTTCATTATTCAACAAGTGAATCAAAACAAGAACCACTCCCACTAGGCAGACAGTCATTAATTTAAGCTCACACATCACACTCATTACAAACAAATATGTATAGTGATTTAAACGAATTTTAGATCGCAGAATTCCCGTCCACTTACTCGGCAGATGCCACGGTATCCCACATGTACAATAACCTTAATTTAAAGTTATAGACTCAGTAATACAAAAAGATAATTTAGTAACTTTGTTTTTTAACGAATGAAAACAACAACAACAACATGTAATATACCTCGTTCTTAAATCTGCAAATCCCAAACAACCACTTAAAAGGTGTCGTTGTTTGAATATTTCTAATTTAGGTACCTCGGGTGTGCGTACCACGGCGGTACTCCAACTTATTCCTTGGAGTTTTTAACATTCATATTCATAAATTAAGAGACCGCGGAACGTGGTGGCAGTGAACAATAATGATTGTTCTTAATAGAAGGCATGGCTCCTCATGGACACTTTTGTCCACTCTTTTTTTTTTTAGTTTATTAACCAATTCAATAATAGATTTATTTTCTCGATATTCTTGTAACCAATCACTCCTGTAACTACAGCAACCAAAACCCCACTACTAATCAAAAGAATTTCTAATCCTACTACTTTTAAGAAATTACTTACACCTTTCACAACGAATGAAAACAACAACAACAACATGTAATATACCTCGCTCTTAAATCTACAAATCCCAAACAACCACTTAAAAGGTGTCGTTGTTTGAATATTTCTAATTTAGGTACCTCGGGGGTGCGTACCGTGGCGGTACTCCAATTTATTCCTTGGAGTTTTTAACATTCATATTCATAAATTTAGAGACCGCGGAACGTGGTGGCAGTGAACAATAATGATTGTTCTTAATAGAAGGCATGGCTACTCATTGACACTTTTGTCCATTTTTTTTTTGGTTATTAACCAATTCAATTTTAGGTTTATTTTCTCGATATTCGACATTACCAGTCATGTCTCTCTTTACGTCTTGAAATAAATTGATTGCTCTTTTGTTACTTCCTTTCTTAATTTTCTCAGGGGGTTCTAACTGGAGATTAGAGGATTAGAAATTCTTTTGATTAGTAGTGGAGTTTTGGTTGCTGTAGTTACAGGAGTGATTGGTTACAAGAATATCGAGAGAATAAACCTAAAATTGAATTGGTTAATAAACTAAAAAAAAAAAAAATGGACAAAAGTGTCAATGAGTAGCCATGCCTTCTATTATGAACAATCATTATTGTTCACTGCCACCACGTTCCGCGGTCTCTTAATTTATGAATATGAATATTAAAAATTCCAAGGAATAAATTGGAGTACCGCCACGGTACGTACCCCCGAGGTACCTAAATTAGAAATATTCAAACAACGACACCTTTTAAGTGGTTGTTTGGGATTTGCAGATTTAAGAACGAGGTATATTACATGTTGTTGTTGTTGTTTTCATTCGTTAAAAAACAAAGTTACTAAATTATCTTTTTGTATTACTGAGTCTATAACTTTAAATTAAGGTTATTGTACATGTGGGATACCGTGGCATCTGCCGAGTAACAGGGGCACCCTACGACAAGTTTCAGTAGATATCTGTTCGGAGGAGGATACTTCGCCTTGGGCTTTCGGCGTCGATTAAAGAGTGCACTCGGATTTGTAATCTTTAATACTTTGTGTAAAAAAGAACCTCCAACGCTTGTTTGCATCTCTGAAATTTTTTAAACAAAACATTCTTAAAAACTTAGAGCAATACCTAAGGGCAGGTCTGTTCCCGTTCAACTGTGGGCTACTTAATTATGGTTTAGGGCCATTAGATATTGGTGGAGAAGTCTGGTGATTGCTCCTTTGAATCAGTATCATATCAGTTATATAGTGATTCAGATCATTACTTCAGAATGAGTGCAATTTCAAGTATCCACAGCCTCCCATGAGACAGTCGGAAATCAGAAATTGTGTATCCTCTGGATATATGTATGCCTCAAAAAAATTATGAAAGAAAGATACATGGAAATCAATAAAAATATTCAGATGATATGAATTAAGACCAAGATATTTCTTTTGATCAGTTACGTCTCGACCTTACTATCACAAAATCACACTGCTTGGTAGCATTAAGCTCATCAGTCAATACACTTACAGTATTTTCAAAAAGAAATCCAGCTGCTCTTCTGGCCATCCAAGTGCAAGACCAAACAACTTGATAATAAAATATTGGGCATTTGTTTGATACCACTATCAAGGTAACTAACAATGTAGTATGAGCATCGATTTAAGGTAATGATTCATCAAAGCAATTAAAGTGCTGGAAATCAGTGTTAGCCATCTTAACTTGATTTTCTATTTTGCAAGAAAGGTAAGGACTAGTTTCACATTTCTCCATGTACATTTGAAATTGCACAACATACTTCATCAAACATCAGAAATCCCATTTAACATTAAAGCCAAATGTCATCCAAACATCCCACAAGATTGGCGTGAGCCAGCTACTAATAAAATTAATTGAAAGACTGTATGCAAGAGAAGGAAGTTCAAAGGATGTGTACATTGATGAGAAAAGGCTGAAATTAAATCGAATGCTTGTCTCTTACAAGTCACCGATGATTTGAGATTGACATTAAAAATTAAGAAGTAAAATTTAAATACAACCCAAAGCTAACTTAATTAAATATTATTTCATACTTGTCAGTCACAAGTTACATCTGATTTAAAATTGACACAAAATTTAAGAAGGTGCATGCATGATGTTCGATGGAATACTATTCCAGTCTGTTATGTAGCGATTAAAAAAAGAAAAGCTGAAGGCCATATATATATTTAAGCCAGGCCAAGCCTAGAATCGGAGCTGCACACTGTCACCGAGCAACTTTGCATGGCTTTCCTTCAGGGGCACCCAACGAGCCAAATCAACCAAAAGCTATAGAAAGGCATTTTTAAGTAAGGTGTTTGAAGTCTGTTTAAAGTGATGTTTCCAAAAGCTAGAAGACGTTCATCTGTTCAGATTCCCTAGCTGAAATTTTAATTGCTATAAAATGTTAGGGAACAAAATCTTTCTTTGAGAAAATGAAAGCTGAAATGAACTTTCCACGAACTTTCTAGGGAACTATTTTCTTTCCGAGAATGCTAGTTGACGTTTTTGACTGCCATAAACAGCAATTACGACCTTTTCGAATACCTGAGGGGCTATGATTTCTCAATTGAAAATCTTTTAGGCCACGTTTTAGTTACGAAAATCCGAGTGCACTCTTTAATCGACGCCGAAAACACAAGGCGAATTACCCTCCACCGAACAGATATTTGGCGAAACTGGTCGTTGGGTGCCCCTGTTCCTTGGGCCAGTTTAATTTGTGCCCAAAACAATTGAGCAGCAGCAGGGAAAACGAAGAGTCTTCGATAGCAAACGATTGCAAAAAAAAAAAAAAAAACAAAAAACAACAACAACAAAAACAGACATTCTCGAATCCAAACTACTTTCAGATGAAAGTGTAAAGGAATTCAAAGTGGATCGGAAAAAAAACACCACAAGCAAACAAAGTACGATGAGAGTGTTTGTTCGAAGAAAATTAAACAAGACTAGCTAGTAATAAAAATGGCTTGTACTGATTAAGCTAGAAAAATAGGTATTTATTTTGACATAAATGCCCGTAGAAAAGACAATAAAGGGTACAAACTGATCGTTAAGAGCAGTCAACAGGAATTGACCGCGATTCAGAAACAACAGAACAACAAAACATTACAAGAAAACAAAGTTATAAATAAATGTTTCTTCGAAGATTCTTGGAGAAGGTGGAGAATTTAGATAAGTAATAAAAATATCTTGCATTAAGCTAGAAAAATTGCTAAGCAATTTTGACATCAATGTCCATAGAAAGACAAAAAGAGGTCCGCACCTGATCGTTTAGAGCAGGCAGCAATCACTCCAGCCCGTTCCTTTTGAATGCTACATTCAAACATCACATCGTGAAATACGAAGGTGAAGATCCAGAATTCGTACAGAAATTTCTTCAATCTCTGTATGTGGATGACATTATTTCTGGAGACAGTGATGACATTGGAGCTTATGAGTTGTACATTAAAGCCAAATCAAGTCTGGCTGAGGGTGGATTTAATGCAAGAAAGTTTGTTTCCAACTCCAAGAAATTAATGAGCCAGATCGAAGAGAATGAGAGATTGTTAGAAAACAATTGCCATGGAGATCGGTCCCTTGTATCAAAGGTTAACTCTGAGACTGTGATGGAAGAAGATGAATCATATGCAAAGAGTGCAACACACAGTGGAAGTGTCCTACCTGCGACTGAGAAGGTCTTTGGCGTACACTGTAACAAGGAGGAAGATCGAATGGTCCTGGATCTGAAAGAAGTTTTGGAAGATTCATCATTGGACGATTTGAGCCCGACAAAGCGTGATGTAGCACGGATTACATCCAAGATTTATGACCCCATGGGTTTCATTACCCCAGTGACTGTCAAAATGAAACTATTTTGTCAAAGTTTATGTAAGAAAAAGATGGGCTGGGATGAAGTATTGGATGAAACATCAAGAGAGATTTGGAGGCATCTACTGAAGAGCCTGAAGGAGGCAGAGCCAATAAGGGTGCCACGATGCTACTTCTTCGGTGTTGCAGGGGAGGTGCAGTCAAGAAGCCTACAGGGTTTCTGTGATGCATCAGTCAGTGCCTACGCAGCTGTAGTGTACTTGAAGATAGAAACGGCAGATAAAACATACCTCAAGTTTGTGACATCGAAAACGAGAGTTGCACCACTTGTTGAGCAAACAATTCCACGCCTTGAACTGTTCTCAGCACTGACTTTGGCCCGGCTAATTTGTCATGTCCGGACTGTCTTGGAAGAGTTTATTCCAATTTCCCATGTAAGATACTGGTCTGATTCAGAAGTAGCCCTGTGTTGGATTCGTGGAGAAGACCGCGAGTGGAAACAGTTTGTTCAGAACAGGGTATGTGAGATCAGACGTCTTGTGCCACCAAATGCATGGAGTCACTGCTCAAGTAAGGAGAACCCAGCCGATATAGCATCACGCGGAACCTCACCAGCAGTCTTGGCGAAGAGCACATGGGTTTCTGGGCTAGACTGGTTGAAATCCTCCAAAGAGGCAAAACAGATCAGCGAAGAAGCCATCAATGTTGAACAAGCTCTTGTTCAACCTCTCCAGGAAGCAAAGAGGGATCATTGTGACCTTGGGTCAAAGCTACCCTGCTCGTCACTTCTTACAGGATCGTTTAGTCTAACAGTGGGTGACATTATTGACTGCAAGAGATTTAGTCGCCTAGAAAGATTGCTATCAATCACAGCTCTTGTTCTGAGATTTATACGAAAACTGAAGTCCAAGGGACGTGAGCCCAGACTTGTCCCAGCAGACATTTTAGCAGATGATATCTTCAAGGCAGAACAACTTTGGATTAGAGATATTCAAATCAAGATAACGTCGAATGCGAAGTTCAAGAACTGGAAAGGAGAATTTGGAGTGTTCTCAGACCCAAGCGGAATCCTGAGATGTGGTGGGAGGCTTGGAAATCCAGAATTATCAGAGTCACAAAAACACCCTGTCTTGTTGGACGCAAGCCATCATGTCACTTCTCTCGTCATCAGAGCTTGCCATGATAGGGTCCATCATAATGGAGTTAAAGAGACACTGACTGAACTGCGCTCAAGATTCTGGATTGTTAGGGGGAGACAAGTCATAAAGAAGATTTTGCATGGATGCACAATTTGTTGTCGTCTACAAGGAAAGCCCTACAGTTCACCCAGCGCCTGCATTGCCCCCATTCAGGATCACAAAGGAGCAACCATTTACCTTCACTGGTGTGGACTTTGCAGGCGCCCTCTATGTAAAGGAGAGCGGTGAAATGCGTAAGACTTATGTCTTAGCATACACCTCTGCAGTGTCTAGAGCTGTACACCTCGACACTGTTCCAGATTTGACAGCGGAGGCCTTTATCCGAAATTTTCGTCGATTCGCTGCTCGTCGTGGACTGCCTCGCGAATTGAATTCGGACAATGGGAAGACCTTTAAGTCTGCCTCCAAGACGTTAAGAGCCCTGTTCAATTCAGCCGCAGTAAGAAGACATCACGCCAACAAAGGAGTAAAGTGGTCATTCAATCTTGACAGGGCCCCATGGTGGGGTGGTTACTTTTAGCGATTAGTGCAGAATGTGAAGAGGTGCCTGAAGAAGATTCTAAAGAATGCAAAGGTCGCCAGCGAGGAACTTCAAACGGTACTGGTTGAAATAGAGGAAACACTTAACTCCAGACCTCTCACGTTCGTATCCAGTGGAGAAATCGAAGAAGCCCTGACCCCTTACCATTTATTGTGCGGGAAACGTTTATTGGCTGTGCCAGACCAAGAAGAAATCGAAATCAGCCAATTGAACGGTAAAGAAGCTAGAGGGAGAGTAGCCTTACTCGAGAGACTCAAGGATCACTTCTGGACTCGGTGGAGGAACGAATATCTTCTTGAACTAAGAAATTCCCATCGCGTTAAAATGAAAGATGCAGAAGGTCAAGCGGTTGCTGTTGGGGACACTGTTATTGTTCACGAAGATGGTCTGCAAGTGTTCTAAGAACAGTGAACCTAGCTTGAGAACAGTGGACACTTGCCCTATGTTCAGAGTAATTGCCTTAGGAGTGACGTTTTTGCTACTTAGACTTTAGGTTTGTTGACCATTAGCGCAACTGGTCAACGGGGGGTAGTGTCGAGAATTTCCCATGTGTCTTTAGGGGTGCGAGACCCCCGCGCGAGAGAGAATGAAAACGTGTTTCTGGCGGTTCGCTAAGTTTTCGTTGAGTTCTAGTGTTGTTGTGTTCGAGTATTGTAGGTCGTTTTCGCGTGTGGCACTTAGCCTGTAAAAAGTTCCGGATTAAAGTTTTCACAGTTGGAAATAATATTCTAAGGAAAACAATACAATCTAAAATTAAATTATTTTTAGGTGGCGCCATCGCCTCTAGCCACAATGTAAACACAAGTTTGCTTTGAGAAATACTCTTTTTAACTAAACGCGCCATTTTTTTTTTCTGGAAAAGTTATGAATGAAACTTGTTTATTTTTATATCCAAAAGCATGGCGTCGATGGTTGTTTATGAAAACGACGGCAAATGTTGCATTTCCGACCGGCAGTAAAAAGCATAATTTCAATATGTCAAATTTCGGTTGCGTTCTTTCGACAGCTTTGTGTAACAGTTTTCTCGAAATACTGCAGTGTTTGGCTGGCTTCGTTTTGGCGAAATCGCCCTTTCACCTGATATTTGTCCGACCATACGGACAAGACAGAAACCTTTCAAAAGGAGCAATTTTTTTAACTACCACGATATCTCCCTGCCTCGATACTTCATTCAAACGCGAATATGTAAATATGCACCCCGAGGTTAAATTGTGTTAAGCTCATGAAAGATAAAATTGATGCTCAAAAGAGCTGGACGTTTCGGAGCGCATTAAAAAGTTGTTTAAACACTTTCCTGAAAGAGTTTTCACGCGTTTAAACTAGTTAAAACGCCGTTTTCTCGAGTCACATATCCACGACTTCTTCACAGTTGTACTTTGATTATTATAACGTGCACTTGACCGAGCCTCGAATGTCTAGCGCTTTTGTTTTCAGAGGAGGAAAATCGAAAACGATAAGCAAATAAACAAAATTACGTGTTTCATACAAGATGTAACCTAACACCGGCTATAAACAAAGCACGATAATTTGGTTTGTCGCCGGGTAAATACCCTTGCTGCGTGCACCTGCTAAGCAGCCTATTTAGTCTATTTATATTATTAAGTTAATAGTTTAGGAGAGGGTTGGGTTGGTGCTTAAACCTAGTAGGGGACTTATGTCCTATTGTTTTTGCACCGGTACTGCTTGTACAAATCCTTAACTAAATAATGAAATAAATAAATGATGTAAATTGACCACCTTAAAGAGATTCAAAAAGCTCCGTGACGTTTCGAGCGTTAGCCCTTCGTCAGGAGCCCTTCGCTCTGACAAACGAATAACGCTCGAAATGTCAGCTTTTTGAATCCTTTTACGGTGGTCAATTTACATTGTTAACTCCGTTGATAAACCAATTTTCTTGTTTCACTCTCACACCGATGCAGCACCACAGATTTTTAGGAACTAACTCCCTATGTTCACATATACAAAAATAAACAGGAATATTTTGACGCCAATTTTCAATATCATGTTCAAAGAGATTTGTTGAGGTTGGTAAAGAGTTCAGTCATTTGCAGAAACATTAATTTGGTTTCAAATATTCTCCTCTATGTGAGCTCTCAGTCTGAGTTCTCGAATCCACGGATTCCGGATTTCGATTCCATATTCTAGACTTCCTCGTTTCTGTAAACCCTTCGTGTTACAACGATCTCAATTGTGCCGACAGTTTCTTCAAAATATCTAAGCCTTCAAATCACAGTTTTCTCCTTAATACAAGATTTGGATAATTAATTGACTGATTCACGAAGAAACCCAGCTCTGAAAAGATGTTTCGATGAAATATTTATCACAAAAAATGGCCGTGGAGCTGAATAAAAGCTGATTCAGTTCTCACGTTTCGAGAGCAATAACCAGCTATTTACTGGAACTGCCGTTCAATTCAGTGATTGAAAGTCTTGGGAAATGGCTTAAGGTGGAAATAAACCGGTTTTCTGATGTAGATTTTGTTGTAGGCGTCAAAGTCGCAACTGCTCGTACATATGTTGTTACAAACGGCCATAACTTTAGAAATACTGAAAACGTGCAGGGGTTAACTTTTTTGCATATTTTCACCGATAAAGGACTACACTTTTCGGCTGTGTAGACTAGAGTGTTTAACGAGGTCCCAAAATTTCAAAACTAGTTCTTGAAGCAAGGCCTTTTCCGGCCATCGTTCGACAGCAATTGATAGTGTTTAGTAATACGCTTGATTTCGTCTTGAAACATAAATCGAGAGAAAATTTGTTAGTCTTTCGCAAAACTGCAACCATTAATAAGTGAATTGATGAAAGATCCATTGCTGGATGATGCGAATCAAATATTTTACAGCGCCACGAAAATGGCAATTTTATGCTGTTCGTAGAAGTTGCGACGGGCGCTGACCGGGCGAAATATTTTATGGTTCCTAACTCCACCGAAAACCCGTTTCGATTCAAACCAAATCTGTTTTTATTCTAACCTTGGTAAAGTCTTTCAATTACCAGAGTTTCAGGCGAAATTATTTTTGATGCGAAATTGAGTGGGTGGTTTTTACAGAGACAGCCTCTTAATTTGTCACCTTAATCATAATAAATCGTTAAAAGGTGGCAACTGGATACAATAACGTAAGGTCTGGAATAGCCTTAAAGGGACTATATCATCCAACGCGCATGCGCGAGTTGAAAGAAAGCTTTTGAAAACGTTGGCCCAAATTTTTCAAATCCTGTTCAAGGTTCCAAGTAGCCGATTTTATCTGTTCGAATCGCATTAATCTTGAGGAAAATTGAGGACGTTTTTTCTCACAATCAGTCTTAACCCCTTCAATTTCAACTTTTTGCACGTCTTTTCTTGCAATTTCTTAAGGGTAGAAGGTCAAGACGACCTCGCTATTCCATATAAGGTGTTACCACGGCGATTTCGCTGGTCCACAACACCGAAGTTTGTTGTCACGCTTGTCACGCTAGCTGTCGTTTATTTCTAAACGAACACGGCAGCTACAATTCGTTGCTTATTTGATTTATAAGTGTGTTTTTCGAGCCATTTTCCACCTCAGAAGCCCCCTGCCTGGTATCGTAAAGCTGGGTTGATGGGCAGAGGCAATCCTTTGAAAGAAAACAGAGGTGAGAAGCAATTTCACACGAAGTGGGCCGCTCAAAGCATTCGAGCGACTGATGGCAATCCACGAAGTGAAGTTGTGTCTTTAGTCGTTTTGTGAGTGTATTCCGGGACCTGGCATGGCAATGTTGGCGAGTTTTGACTTGTAAATAATGCAATCGGTGAAATATTTTGCCAGCAAGACCGGGTGGCTAGACACAATTCTAAAAAATATTTGAAATGAAAATTGGCGGACTGTCTTGCGCCCGTTATCCAAGAACTTCCCAGAATTCCTTTGGGTCACAAAAGCAAAAATTACAGACCAGTGAGTGCAAGTGAAATCAAAAGCGTTATTCGCGTCGCGCTAACAAGTGAGCTGGTAAATGTGGAACAGATTTCAAGGAGTGGAGTCGAAGTTTGCTGCCAAAGTAGAATTTTAGCTTCAAAAGATATTTTTGTCCGAAAAACTTCAACGCAAAGTTGCTTATTTTTAGTGTTGTCTATGGGCGTTCAAAGCCAACATGTTTGGTTTTGCAACAAAATAAACGGTCATACTTGATAAAAATTGGGAGTTTTGGTCAGTTTATGGAGTGATGAAGTCTACGTAATTAAGCATTTGGCAATAAGAATCGTTCATTTCAACCATAGCAAGGGATTTGGGAAAGTTGTAGGTTTTCAAAGCACTAACGGTGTGTGTGACGTACTGAGTACGTCAATAAGGCACTTAAGGGGTTAAGTAAATACAGACGGTGTTTGTAGCAATATTGTTTTAGATTTCGCTTTGCAAGAATTACTTTCGTGGAATTGTGATGTCTACTAGATGTCGTTTGGTGGCAGCGGACGATAGAGAATTTAAGACAGCAACGCCAAGAGATGCAAAGTTTTGGAACAACGACACCAGAGGGTTTGGTTGGATTGTTAATTTATTCTTCTTGGGTCTCGGCGAAATTAAGGGTGGCTATTCTCCCGTTTCCAAGTTCACGAGGCATGTTCTTCGATGCTTTACATATTATGAGACATCCAAGCGTATCGGTTTGTTTCGACATGACTTTTTTTTCGTGCCACAAGGACATAAATTGGTGCAATGCACTTTTGCAGTTTTACAGGGGCAACCATTGGTTTTTGAGGTAGTTTTTTTTCTAGAACAAGTATTCTTGCAGTTGCAAGGATCGGCCAAAAACCCAAAGGAAAACAAAGTAATTCATTGTCATCAGAAAATGTTTGCCGCAATCGATCCGAAGAGAAAATGACAGCAGTTTTCACGTCAGACAATATACAACGTGAACAAACAGGCTAATCTCACCACACTAGACTCGCTTTCGACGACAGCAACGTCAATTTCCATGATTTCGAAAAAAAAACAGGCACGCAAATTCTTCTCTCCGCGTTGTATGAACGTGTTGTCGGCCGTTGGAAACAATGGCGGGCGACCGGGCGAGCGAGACTAATGTGACGAGCTATATGCAAATTTGTGCCAGCCGGTCCCTTCTGCGCATGTGCCACAGCTGACATAGCTCCTTTAAAAACTGTTGTTTGGCTTTTGTTCTGGTATTTACGCAGGTGATGGTGTGCTTGTCTTTACTCGACACAAAAGGGCTTTTGGCAGCACAGCTCCACATTGCAACTGTAAGTTATAATCATCATTTAGGTTATTATGATGGATCGGCTGGCAGATGGATAGGCTGACAGATGCACTTCGCCTGTCCGGGAAGTAGTATAGTACGATATCATAACTAAGTGAAGCACGATCGTCCGGGTGAGTGTAGTCCTGAGAAGGACTGTTTGTGGTGACATTGACTGACGTTTCGACAACCTGAGCGGAAGTCATCATCAGAGTCAAGTGATTGGGGTAACGTCAGGAGATGGTATAAGTACTCTGGTCGTTGATGTGATTGGTCAACGAAGTCGTGATGTTATTGGTTGTCTGTCAGTTAAGCCGTGATGTTATTGGCTGTGAAGACTGTAAACCGTGGTTGGTGCGTTTCGATCCGTCTTTTGTTAGTCAAATGTTCGTAGGTGTATTGTCAGTCAAATTAGTCGGTGTGTCTATTGTTTGTCTGTTGTTGATATCGTCAATAAGTCGTTTGTAAGGTGCGGGAAGCTGTTGACAACGGTTCAGTGGTGTCTGTTCTAAGTTAGTAAACCAACTTTCCAGTGCGATCCGTTGGTGGTAGTTAGTACAGTAGGTAATGCATTTAGCAGAGTCCCAGTCGATTGTGTGGTTTGTCAGTAAATGGTGCTCAGCAATGTTATTGTTGATGTCACCATTTCTCGTCGCTCGTTTGTGTTCAGTCAGTCTTACGTCCAAATTTCTGCCAGTCTCACCGATATAAGTGGCCTGACAGTCGCAGCATTCGATCTTGTAAACTGCTCCCTGTCTGTCCTTTGGTTCGTCTTTGTCCTTAACGTTCGTCAATAATTGTCGTAAAGTTGTGATGGGTCTGTGAGCGACACGGATATCGTAAGGTTGTAGTATCCGTGCAATGGTCTCAGAAGTTCCTTTGATGTATGGTATAGTCGCTGTAGTGACTGGTGTCGGGTTAGCGTTCGTAGCGTTTGGTTCTGTCCTGTAAGTGTTGCGTCTAACAAAGTCGCGGTTGTAGTTGTTCTTACTGAAAACGTTGTCTAAGTATCCACGTTACAACTGCCACTACCAACAGACGACTTAATGGACTTACCTACTTTCAGTACAACAGCAAACACTACAAACAATTGCACGGGACAGCTATGGGCTCACCAGTTTCCGTTGTTGTAGCAGAGATCGTCATGCAAAACATCGAGGAACAAGCCCTTGCGACTTACGAAAGAACGCTACCGCTCTGGCTACGTTACCTCGACGACACTTTCACAGCTGTACACAAAGACGAAATCGACGATTTTCACGAACACCTCAACAGACAGAACGCCCACATACAGTTTACCAAGGAGATCGAGGAAAATGGTAAGATACCTTTTCTAGACTGCCTTGTTAGCCGTGACAACAACAGACTACAGACGACAGTTTACAGAAAACCCACACACACTGACAGACTACTTGACGAATCATCTTACAACCCTACTTCACACAAAGCAACGACAATACGGACCTTAACGAGACGAGCGCAACTAGTTTGCGACTCGAGCGACAGTTTAGCAGACGAACGCAAATACTTAGACAACGTTTTCAGTAAGAACAACTACAACCGCGACTTTGTTAGACGCAACACTTACAGGACAGAACCAAACGCTACGAACGCTAACCCGACACCAGTCACTACAGCGACTATACCATACATCAAAGGAACTTCTGAGACCATTGCACGGATACTACAACCTTACGATATCCGTGTCGCTCACAGACCCATCACAACTTTACGACAATTATTGACGAACGTTAAGGACAAAGACGAACCAAAGGACAGACAGGGAGCAGTTTACAAGATCGAATGCTGCGACTGTCAGGCCACTTATATCGGTGAGACTGGCAGAAATTTGGACGTAAGACTGACTGAACACAAACGAGCGACGAGAAATGGTGACATCAACAATAACATTGCTGAGCACCATTTACTGACAAACGACACAATCGACTGGGACTCTGCTAAATGCATTACCTACTGTACTAACTACCACCAACGGATCGCACTGGAAAGTTGGTTTACTAACTTAGAACAGACACCACTGAACCGTTGTCAACAGCTTCCCGCACCTTACAAACGACTTATTGACGATATCAACAACAGACAAACAATAGACACACCGACTAATTTGACTGACAATACACCTACGAACATTTGACTAACAAAAGACGGATCGAAACGCACCAACCACGGTTTACAGTCTTCACAGCCAATAACATCACGGCTTAACTGACAGACAACCAATAACATCACGACTTCGTTGACCAATCACATCAACGACCAGAGTACTTATACCATCTCCTGACGTTACCCCAATCACTTGACTCTGATGATGACTTCCGCTCAGGTTGTCGAAACGTCAGTCAATGTCACCACAAACAGTCCTTCTCAGGACTACACTCACCCGGACGATCGTGCTTCACTTAGTTATGATATGACTCCTGGGTTCAAACCATTTACGATAGTACGATATGTTGTTAAGTTTTCATCCTCTTACGTGAGCACTCACCACATGACCCGTCAGATGCCAATATTTCACCCTTGTTTTCATTATATTCTAAACAAACTAGAAGGTGATTGCCCTGTGTTTTCAAAGAAAATTATAAACTTTTGAGGACAAGAACTCAGGATAAACTGCTAAACGCACCACCAGAATATTCACTGGTACTCTTGCACGGGTCATTGTCTTAAGGCATATGGAGTGTCAACTTCTAGCTGGTAAATATGCATTTTTTGGTACCAGTCGGCCTGCACTTACATTAAGAAAACAATTCTTTCGTTCATTAGTGACAAACGGCGTGTACCTGGAGAGATGGAACAGAATTGATTATAAACGTGTCAAATTCCTGCTTGCTGATCCACGATATCCAAAACTGCCGAGTTACACAATGTGCCTTCCCACATTTGAACAGCCTTCAAACTGGGGAGACTTCTTTGGGACACGTTTGAGGTCATATTTTGTCCCACTACAAGATGGAAACCACTACTTTTTCCTGTGTAAGAGCTAAATTAAAATATTATCAATCTTCTGACTGAAATTTCATAGTTATGTATTTTGTGGCTACTACACTTGCATTTCTTTGAAATTCGTTTTTTTTTTTTTTGTTCTTACTATATTTATCTGTCATTTAGTATCAGAAAATCTTTACAGTTACGTTCATAATTTCATCCTCTTAATTTCAGCTTCTAACGCTGGAAGTGATTTATCAGCTCAAATGCGTCACCAAAGGGAAAAGAGATGGTCTGTCAAATTGATGGAGGCTTTCCCACTAGCCAATACGAATATAACAGGTACATGCCTTGAGCATACGTTTAGTTAGTTTGTGCTAATTGACAATTATTGGATGAGGTTGAGCGTGATGGCGAGAATTATCATGGCCGGGGTTTGTGTTATCTGCCGAAGCCGAAGGCTGAGGACTTAGGCCATGATAATTCTCACTACCATGCAAAAACCGAATTCAAAACAAATGTTTCCAAATGTTTCTTTTGACTGAATGCAGACCCGTTTAATTTTGGTAAAACATTCTGCAACACAATTCCAGAATAAGCTAGAGGCAAATCAAACATGTTGCTTACGTGCCTGGAAAATGATGTCACTTCTGCATGTATGAAACCTATTTTCTGTAGGCATGACATCACTTTGGCATGTATATAAACTATTGTCTGTAGGTATGACGTAAATAGTGCCAGAGGTAATTAGATAGTGACACCAATGCATAATAATATAAATAATGGTAACAGGACCGAGTGGAGTCCAATTCGGTCTGTAATCATTCGAGTGATATACAAAATCGGACGACCGCGAAGCGGGAGTCTGATTTGTTAATCGCGAGTATGAATACAGACAGAATTGGACGACACGAAGTTCTGTTACCAATTAATCAAAACTATGACAAAATTTGAGAAACGATCTAGCCATCGGTTGAGCGTTAAACGGTTACACGTAGTTTAATATGAATTCTGAAAAACATAATAGTTTACAAAATGCACGACAAACAGCGCGCGCAAAATGACGCATACTGTCCAATTACATAGGCACGACGCGTAATAAAACTGTCCTATTACACTGTCTAATTAGAAGCAATGCGCGTACACTGTCCTATTAGTGTTCAAATCGGGCTGCTGATAACCAATCGCGTTCGAGAATTTTGTTATAGTTTTGATTAATTAATTAATGGCAGCGTGAAGACTCGTTCGTTGGACATTCCTTGTTATAGGTAGGATTCATCTTCTACCAGCGCTAAATATGAAAGAACAAAGCTCTTAAAAACTCCTCTGAATTCGTTTCAAATATGCTGACTCGTTTTAATTGCAACGGTTCAGTCTTAGTCTTGTGAAGGCATAATCGCAATTCTATAATCAAAACGTAATCAAAACGTTTCCATAATGAGAAAGAAAATCGGGTTAGTTTCGAAAGCTTTGCGTTCAACTTTTAAACCTTGGACTGATGGAAGACGTATCCGAATATCAAATAAACTTACTAACTGAAACTTACAAATATTAACATCATCCCCTATTAGGCAGTTTTCCTTTCATAAGTCATTTGCTTTCGTCTTAAGTTGTCTGGGGTGGGGGGAAGGGTTATTACAAAGGATGGCTTAAGGCTGGTTTCTCTTTTGGAGCAAAGTTTGCAGCGAGGAGTGGTGCAAAAGCAGGAGCCAAGGCTGGAGCCATGGCAGGAGTGGAGGCTGGAGCTTCAGCAGGAGCAGCTGCAGGCGAGAAAGCTGCCGTTGAAATGACGACAAAAACAATTGAGGATGGACTGAACAGACTTTCTGGAAACGTTTTCCCCAAATTTAATATAACTGTGCGTAATGGAGCTGTGGTCTCTGTAACCGGTCCCGGAATCTTTGCAATAGGAGGGGATCCCAGAGGAGGAGTTTTAACAGGGATTACAGCAGGGGCAGGTGCAGGAGCGGGGGTAGGAGGGGCAGCAGAGCTAGCGGCAGGGGTAGCCGCAGCAGGAGGAGGGGTTGGAGCTGGCGCAGCGGCAGGGGCAGGGGAGGGGGGAGGAGTAGAGGCAGTGACAGGAGTTGGGGCAGTGACAGGAGTTGGGGCAGTAGTAGGAGGAGGGGCAGGGGCCGGAGCTGCTCTAGGAGTAGGAGGAGCGGCTGGAGTTGGAGGAGCATCTGCAACAACAGGGGCTTCATCGTCCGGGATGAGCGGTGGAATAATTGGAGCTTGAGGTGGGGTGGCAAGAAGCCAAAGTCAAGGCGCGGTAAGTGGAACAACAGGACCATTCTCTGGTTTGCAGGTACCTCTGAGTACGGGTGATGGTGATCAAATGACCTACATGTTAAAGCCTGGTGAAGATTCTCAAGTTATGGCGAGAAAGTTAGTCCACAAGACAGTAGCCGCGAGTAAACGTAGGTGAACGTAGGTGCCTATGAGTAACAACAGCCTAAAATGCACCTAACGTAAACTCCAAGCTATTTTTCCGCTAATATAATACTTTGTGCCTATTCCAAAAACATTTAGAGTTTATTTCCAGCTTGGGACCTTTTTGGGCTTCAAAACGTACGATAAACAAAGCATCATTTGGTACACGACCGAGCCAGCAGGGGCGTGGATCTATTCTCGGTTTGACGTCACAAACTGATTTGCATGCATGTTTACAAAGACTAGCCTGCTTGCAGGCGGTAGTCTGTGTTGCGCGAGATTTCGGTCACGGTAGTATTCCGGTCGCCATATTGGACGATATAATGGAGGATCTGGGACGAGTTGTCACTCGTCTCAGATCTTCCACCCGTCCAATATGGCGACCGGAATACTACCGCGACCGGAATCGCGCGCAACACAAAATCTCGCGCGCAACACAGACCACCGCCTGCAAGCAGACTATACAAAGACTGGCCGTGATGCAAATCAGTTTGTGACGTCAAGTAAGGAATAGACCCGCGTCCCTTACTAGCTCGGTAGTGTGACAGATGACGGCTACATTTCGTAACTTTACAGCCTATAAATAGTCAAGATTTGGTTTAAAACAAAGGCGCATAAAAGGCGTAATGCGTTTCGAAAAGGTGCAAAGTTTTAATTTAGCGAAAAAAATATTTCGGGGCTAGGGGCACAGGGGCACTTTAACCTTTTCACTCCATTATCTTGACATGTTTTGAAAGGACCCATTGGATTATCAGAGTACCAAGTGCCACTGTTTTTTTTTTTTTTTGACATTTTGAGGCTGAACGTTGTTGCGGTATCTGTGGCACTGCCGGATTTAAAAATAAGTACAACAGCCAGGGGCACGAGTCGTCTCTTGTCAAATCAGACGCAGAGTTGTAGCTTTCCAAAGTCAAATTTTTTGAAAACATCTTATGCTACATACAATTTGCCTAGATTTTTCAACCATACTTTCTCTATTTTTCAAGATACCACTTTCAAATTTGGCCATTTTGATAGCTTTAAGCTGTTCTTCCAGCGGTATCCGGAATGTCATCTCTTGATGGCGATTAAGATTTGCTGTGACAATGAGCACTTTTAAGAAAAAGATGTACGTTTTTAGTAACCGGAAAACGCTTGCACAAGGACTTTATTTCTGAGAAGTTAAATGGTTGAGTTCAATCTAGAGCTAGATTTAAACTGAAATAAGCGATATATATTCAAGTCTTACAATGCGTACAAATACTAAATCCACGGAGCCGATGAAACAATCACAAAATATTTACGCTGTTCGGCACTTGGATAAAGTCCTGATTGGTTTGGGCCTTTAATTTAAGCAAGTTACTAGTTTCGTGTGTGACACGCGTATAACGGAACTAAAATCTCATAAATATCGCAGACTGAAAGCATTATCAAATCTTTAACATCAAATACTTTGGCTTTATTGTTTAGAGTACAAATAACAACGTTTTGAAATCCCCTTACCGTCGTATCTAGATAAATACATTTAGATTGAAATGACACCTGTAAATATAGGCAAACTCTATCTTTCTAATTTATAGTTGTGCAAGATGGAATGTACACTATTCATTCATTGGATGTACCATATTCTCAAGAAAATGGCAGCTTGAATTTCTGCTGGAGATCCAGCGACGGTTTGGTGGCTCTCCTCCCATTTTGTCAAGTATTCCAGGTTCGGATGCCCGCGCTTTTACCAGCAGGCCAGAAACGATACAGTTTCCTTTGAGTCACTGTGCCACCCAGGATATTATATAAGGCAGAGAAAATATCATATCGTTGTAGGCAAAAGGGATGGGTCGGAAGTTTTTGGTAAGTGTCACTTAAAACCAAAACCCGGTGTGATTGATGTCGAGTACTGCAAGAAGCATTCTCGTAAATAATGCGTAAATAATAATCTAGATAGCGCCTTGTCCAGCACTCGAGCTTACAAACAGACTCTTTACAACCTCAAAATCACACGACCCAGAGTGAAAAAGAGTAGAAAGAGAGCTGAGGGGGAATGAAAAGAATGGGAAAATCCAGATTTTGGAGATTGAGACTTTTGTGTTTCCTTAAATGATTATTTTTGTTTTACTACTTGTTTTACAGATAGTGAAAGTTCTTTCACCGTGTACAATGTTATGAAATTCAGCCAAAATTTCCTGCTGAGATCGGTACACAAAGATTGGCATATTTGCCAAAGTAGACAAGAAGACATTCACGGCGCTACACCTGTAATATTGGACTTTTATAATGGTGATCCAGATGTCCTTGAACGATGCACTTTTCTATTTCAACCCATAACCCAAAATGATGACAAGCTAAAGAACTGCAAAAACGCTCTTGGACCAGTTATACATCCCTCGATAAGCGGACAGCCACATTCCTATCCCCCTCTTTTAGTTCCGAAAACGTCATCACCAGTCCCTTTTCAGCCAGCTTGTATTCCTGTTTGTCTTGTCGAAAGTATGACGGGAGGAATACCACAGAACCCTATGGAACGTTCCATTGCGAGTGCGAAAAGTATGTGAAACACTTTCTATCGCTTATCTTTAGCTTAGAAAAAAATTAAAAGAGTTATGTGTTCATTTTTTACTTCAAGCTTAAAATTAACCATTAGTTAGTTCGAAACTAGATATTTTGCATGACGTCATACACAAGTTAGTCTTTATCCATGAGCAACTCGGGCTGTATGAGTTTAAGTAAAAAATCGATGAGGTAAATATTGACCAATTTTGAAGCTAACTCGTCAGCGCAGTGCCAATCAGAATGTTAATGACATGAAAGTATTGGGCGGGCTGACTAAATTTTTAACAATTATTCACCGAAGTGGAGGTGAATAGTGGTGGATATTTACCTTGCCGCAAAGCGGCGCGGTAAATATCCACCACTTTCACCGACACTGAGGTGAATAATTGTTTTAGTATACACCACACAAGCTGAATAATTAACGGACCAAAACATTACTTTATGTGTGACAATATACAGACAAGCGGTCGGAAATTGTAAAATCTCGCGCGCCGGCTGCTCGGAGGTGAATAATACTTGCTAATCACTTCCAAGTTAACCAATCAGAGCGCGCGAAAAGCGCTATTCACTTGTGTGGTATATACTAAAAAGAATTATTATTAGAAAACATTGCTTTGTGTTTTTACCCGGGCTATAATCACCTTATTTAACACCAGGCTGCAACTCCCGCGCTCGTTTACTGGGCAATGCCATTGCAAAAACAAGAGTGACTTGTAGTAAAAATGGCTGAAGGCGATGGCCGAAGGCCGATTTAATGAATAGTTAATTTCTTTGGTAGCAATTAAACACATCTTAAAACCTGAAACAAAATGCCCAATAAAGGTGAGGGCCACAAAAAACGCCAAAGCAGCCAGACAACAGTCTGCCTGCCGCCCCATCCTAGGGAAATGAAGCAGGGGACAAAAACAGCCTTAAACAAATCACGAAGCGAAAAGGAAAGGTCGCCAACTACCAGCCATTAGGTATAGTTTATAAATAACACTTCAAGGCTTTCTCCAATATAACGCTATGCTAAAACAATGAATTAAGCAGGCCTCGTCTAGGGAAGCAGAAACAGCTACCCCTGCAAATCTATTCCTGCAACCGAACGAGAACGATCGAATAAACGGATACTAAAACAAACGATACACTCGACAAGAAGGAATCGAAATATAAACTAACCGTGAAACAAAAGGAGGAGAGAAAGAGAAACCGTGCTGAATGTAGCTTACCTCACAAAGGAAAGATGTTCGATCGGCGAGTGTAACTGCACGAATGACCACGTACTGGCGATACCGCAAACACTAAACCACAACACCAGACAGGGGGGTTTAATTAACTGGAATGCGTAGCCCCCTGGCCCTTGTCTGTCACGCAAACCTGACGTGCTTTGTTCGCTTACAAAACATTATGACTAGCTACAAGAAAAGACTTGGGGAAAAATAGAATTCCTATTCGCCAGTAAATTTTCCCTATTATATTTTAATAGAAACTGGACCTCAATCACAAAGGGATGAAGGGACAGAAGTAAGTTTTGCTGTGCAGTGAAAACACATAAAGACACTTAGCATAACCATGCTAAAGACTGTTTGCGAGTATTTTGGTGTTTGTACAGACGGATTCCACGGAAGGTGCGAGGTGGAGTACATTTATGCATTACGGGAGCTTATCAAGGGGTGTGGCTCCCCGGGGGGTACTAAAAAAATTTAATACTGGGAGGCGCCCCGAGGTCAGACCCCTTACCCTTTTATATACCATTTCTGGCAGAAAAGGTACCCCTTTCGTATGCCCTCCATTGACAAATGGTACCCCTTTTGTATACCTTCCATTTGGAAAATGGTACCCCTTTCACAAGAAGTCTTCTTGTCATTTTCATGTAGCGAACAGTACAGTCATAAGGTATGTGCGTTCTTTTAAATACCTAAATGACAGATTTCCCTACCCTTTCATATACTTCGACTCGTGGAATCCCTACCCTTTCATATACCTGAAGTGTGAAAGAGGTACCCCATCGGGCGGAGCCTCCCCGTATAGGTCATTACAGGGAGTACTGCACCCCCGGGTGTGGCTCCTGCGCCGTCTAAGACCTTCTCAGTTTAAATTGAAAGGCCTTGTATTCCCAGTCTGATGAATAGATGAAACCAATAATCGATGACAATAGACGATAATCGGTAATAATTGTTACTAATTAATCGAATAATACAGGTAATCAATGACTAATACATGATGAACATTTCTATATTTTTTTTATCGATTAGTAGTTGATAATGCGAACGATTAATATTGATTATATTGTCTATTATTACTCGCAAAATTTAATCCATGAACAAACGCTTATTTTTCTGATCCGTAATACCGGTGTTAAAAACAATAAGACAGAAACAAATATAAGTTTAAGGCGTTTTGATAAATGAATACTCCTTAATTAGTGTTACTAAACTTATAACTGGCTAAATTGAGTCCCAGCTAATTACGCGGTGTCCAAAACGGGAATAACATAAAACCAGGATGCGCATAGAAGAGACAGTTGTTATCGGCGATTGAATGCCAGGTTCTTTTAATATAGCAGTCAATTCCAAGAACGCCCACTCCCCCGGGCATACCCCTGGTATTTGACCCGAAATTTGTCCCGCACGGTGGGGAATTTGATTATTGGCTAAACACTGGTCGGCGGTCGCCAGCTAAAGGGTTTCGCGCGGAAATATTCATTCATTCACAACGGGAGCTGCTTCGCTCTCTTCACTTCAAGATTGCGCGTAGGTTTTCCCGGCGGTTGTTTACTAAAAATACGGTTGATATGCCTTTATTAAAAGTTTCGAGTGCCAACAAAACTGATCGGAAAATACTTTTGGCGCACATTATTTTAGGATTTGGTTTGCAAAGGTAAGCGATTTTAGATTAAAATATTTATTATTAGCGAGAGACGTGCCAAAATGCTTCGTGCAACGAGTGATTTGCTATAGAATTATAATTGATTTGCCTTTTTGAGGCCTTGACGGTGGGGCATTTGACCGCTTAAACTGGAAACACAGCGGGGCATTGGATCAAAATTTTTCAAAAAAGTCAAATGCCGGGGCCTGAATACCCTGAATTTTACCATAATTTTGAACCAGAGATCCAAAAGTTTCATAATCCGAGTATTCCCTAAGAAATAAATGGCCGTTTTATTTGCCATGAATGAATGTGATCTGAACTCCCCTTTACCACACACACAAATTTGAGAAAGAAAAGAACTATTCCTGCAAGAAACTGTTGATGGTTCCGCTTCGCCATGGCTGCCCAGGAGCTTCGCTGTCTTGCCATATGTAACCGCTGTACGACTGTCGGTAGCACTTTTCATAGCCTGCGGGCTCCTAAGTTTTCCCTTGCTTTCGTAATCTCACCCTTACAGAGTTTTTGCGATTGTTATAATCCTAAGATACGTTGATAAATTGCATTTTATTTTTATAACGTTCGCGAAGAATTTCAGGAAATTGTTTATCTCTCACAACGGCACAATAATGTGTAGGACGGGTAGGCTGAAAATTTGTAGTCCCAGGCCTACGGGCCTATATGCTCGCTACGTGCTCGCTATGGTAAGGACATTCTGTTTAAGTATGCTGATGATACTAGTATTGTTTCGCCCTTGTGGAAAGAACAGGATAACTCAGTGGATATAGTAAGAACGTTTATGGAATAGTC